>LPNX011192120.1:0-173522 GCA_001517045.1 Pseudotsuga menziesii
CTAGAAAAGAAGGATTCATAATGTAGTGGTATATTTTGGGTATTACCAAATAGATACTTTATGTTGCATTTTGTAGCCTTTAACCTTGTATTAACTTGTTTTCACTAGAATAATATAAAGTCTTGTACAAATGTTATCGCTGATGACGAGAATGAATGGAGTAGTGGCCTCATGATACTATTTGTTGATGATATCTATTTCATTGCAATGTAGTCTTCTATCTTTTCTTCAATGGATTTGTTGCAAGTGAATAGTTGTGTAGATGATGTGTTAGGAATCATGAGGTCTATATGCATGAATGTTCAAACTGATAAGTATATATTATGAACAACAATGGTTGTTATTGTCCTCAGTAACTTTCTCCTGATCATCCAAAGTCTTGGAAATGCACCTTGAGTTAATTCATGAGAGTTGCTCTTATCTTCCCTCCATAAATTGCAATCAGGATTTTATCGATAGCTTGGATTTGCTAGCTTTTATTACACCTTGTACCAGATGTGTTTCAGGGCCATACCAAATGCATTTGTATGTTCATGTATGTGGTAGGCCCCTCTAGAGCATGTTTCCTATATCTACACCTGACGCAACATGAATATATGTATAACCAAATAGTGTTATTTTTTCTACCACTTCACTAGGTATTATTATTTTTTCTTTTCACACCTAGGTGATTTTACAGATAATTACTACAGTTTCTAGGCGAATTGAGTTGTGTGATTTAAAAACATGTTTCCTACTGCCGTGTGGAAATGGATCTATGGGGCCGCATAAGAAATTGTCCACAATCCATTTGACAATCGAGTACCACAACTACAAAACGTTTACAAGTTTCCCATGTTCATCATTATAGACCTTGCAGGCGATTTCCAATGAGTTTTGTTGGCGAGACAAAGTTCGTTGGTGGGTAATTGTAGACCTTTTGACTTTACTTGATGGACAGTGAAATAGGAATCCTTACCAATCCCACCCTGTATCATGAGGTCGCTTCCCTATTTGTATTTCCAATCAAGAAGACTGTGTAGCTGCAGCCCATCACGGGCTGTGAAAGTGGCCGAAGATTTCCTCAAGTGGGCAGAAGGGGAAGAGAAAAAGGATTTTTGGCCCATTTCCCCTCTTTTCTATTGTATCCTCATTCGGAATCTGACAAAGGCAAACAGGCTCCCACAGGTAACTGGTCTCGTGCAAGCACTTGCCTATGACCATAGTGCAACTCCCATTCTCGATCTCTGCAGATCATTCGTACAGGGCTGCGGGGATTTGGATTCAAAACCTGCGCTGTTTGGCCTGCTGATTGAATCGTTAATGAGAGTTGGCAGAATCCAGGGAGAGGAAAGCCATGGATTTGATTTGATAATAAAATATGGGATGGCACCCACCAGTTTAGGCTCCTAGAATGACCTTTTACATGCCCTCGATCGCTTAAAATGCACTGCCCTGGTATGGAACCTCTTCACACAGATGACCATTGCTAATAGTTTCACATTTAATATTGTTCTGCATGCTTTATGCAAAGAAGGAAAGTTGTAGAAAGCACTGGACTTGGCCACTGAGATGGAGGCCAAGGGTTGTGGGCCTAATGTTGTGTCTTACAATACACTTATTTGCGGGTTTTTTACACATGGGCATGTAGAATTTGGAATGAAATTGATAAAGCAAATGCCTGACAAGGGTTGCCATCCTAATGTCATCACATATAATATCTTACTGAAAGGTTGTTGCCAACAAGGAATGCTAGAGGGGGCGATTTCTATGTGGCAATAGATGGTGAAAAGAGGTTTAGTATAGAATGATTTCTCTTTTAATATATTGATTGATGGGCACTGCAAGGAAGGGGATATACAGGAGGCTTTTAGGTTGCGAGATGACATGCCTCGAATCGGGGTTTTGCCTGATCTTGTTACTTTCAATACACTTTTGAATGGGTTTTGCATAAGAGGTGAGATACAGCAAGCACAAGACCTTCTAGTCCAAATGTTGAATAGTTGTTCACCTGGTGGGCAGATTCCAAAGGCTGAAGTGGTTCAAGACAACCATGTTTCTTCTGTTGACAGTAGTGCACTAGTGACTAAAACTGAAGTTGGTGAACTTCTGTCGATGGAGCTTTTGCAAGGTGAGCACTTGAAGCCTAATCATATTACTCATACAGCCTTGATAAGTGTGTATTGTAGGGCAGGGAAGCTTCAACAGGTGTTTACGCTCTTTGAAGAAATGGTGAGAAGTGGGATCATGCCCAATGAAATTACCTACAGTTCTCTTATTAATGGGCTATGCAAGGTAGGGAAACTGTTGGAAGCCAGAGAGATTCTGAAGGAAATGCAGAACATGGGATTCTTTCCCAATCATGTCACTTACACAACACTCATTGATGCCCTCTTTAAAAGTGACCAAGTTCAGGAAGCACTTCAGCTTCATGATGAGACGGTGAGAAGAGGACGTGCATTTGATACTATTATTTTTAGTGTCCTCGTAGATGGGATTTACAAGGGAGGAAAAATAGACAAAGCAAGAGAGATGTTTGAGAAAATGCCAAGACTAAATGTGATCCCTAATCATACCACTTAAACAATACTAATTGATGGCTATTGCAAAACAAGAAACATAGAGGAGGCTCAGAAACTGTTAGACGAGATGGAAAAAAGAGGTTTGAAAGCTAATGTTGTCACCTACAATGCACTCATAAATGGAGTTAGCAAAAAAGGACATATTGATGAAGTTGTCACGTCCCCATGCCTCCGACCGGCAAAGAGTACACGATCACCATGGCGTTAACCATGCAAGATAAGAGCCCATGAACATGTACATGAATAAAAATTGCATAAACAGAAAGCTGCAGGGAATGCATTAAGGTAAAACATGCACAAATTCCATTGTTCATCATACACATCTATCGTTATTTATCATGCACAGTGGAATCAACATGCATTCACACAAGCATTCACTCAACATGTTCATTACATTCATTAACATAAATTATGGTTGCAGAAGTAAAACTGGGCAAGATCACTTATCTTATGGAAACTTCACTCCGCAACCAGCTACGTCGCTGTAATGTTCCACCCAACCATAGGCCAGCGTGCTCCTTAATCTCTCAGCAACGCTTCCACCCCCGATTTGGGCATGATTCTCCAAGGAATAAGGGAACAAGCAGGCTTACACATAGCCAGGGATACACAAAACATAGCCAAGCCAACACAGTTGGGTTTATCAGGCCATCCAGGAGTTGGGAAAGGCTAAATGCTAAGTTGGTGAGCTCATTACAAAGCCAAGAACACCCACACCAGAACTAGCCTAATATCTAAGACACCCACCACACCCAACACAAGGAATCAGTCCCTTCTCTGCTACACAATCCCTCAGGCCCTGCATTCCCTTCCAGTGCTATTCAGGGGTGATGGAGAAGAAGGCCATCCCTCTAGCTCTGTCTGTGTGGTTTCCAGCCACCAGGTTTATCAAGCAAACCAAGCCCCCATCCCTGCTCCCAATACAGTCCGAAGACCAACTATTGCACTCCTGCAATCATTTAGCTGTCACAGCTTAAACAGGGAAGACAATTCCAAACCATCTACAACAATTCCCAAAACGTAGCAGCAACGCAACTCACAGCCTGGGGAAATTAACAATCCCCGAAATGCATCAGTGGACGCAGCTCACAACATGGGGAAAACAACAACCCGTCCTTGGGAAATGCAGTCACCGGGAAAACACACATAGACCATGCTGAGGATGAAATTACAGTCTCCCAGCCTGTGCATGAGTGAATCCACAATGCAGGACCCACATATTAGTCCATGAGGGAAAGATATAGCCAAACCATCCGTCGATCCGTAGAGGAAAAACTACGTGGGTAAAACCAGGAAAATCCTGTGCGTGAGTGTGGGTAAATTCCGCTCCTGCGTGAGGATGAACATCCTACAGAGAGAACCCAATTAGATGTGCGTGAGTGTTCAGCATAGGCGTGGAGAGGATATTGTGTCCGCGAGAGTGAAACCAGGTAAATCCTTTGCGTGAAGGTGAACAAACAATCATGAGGCCTGTGTAGTGGAGAGTGCATGAAGGTTTTTCCTGCCATAGTGAATTCAAACATGGATGGAGTGTGCGCGGAGGCAAGGACTGACGGTCCTATCACCCCACTCCCAAAACAATTAACTGCCTCAACCACCACCAACCATTCTTCAATGGAGGTGGTTGGGTAAACAAAGAAAGGTGACACATGGATTTTTACCCCATTGGCCAAGGTTTGACAAATTCCCCCACATCCTTATCCTTGTGAAAATCATGCCCCTGTCTCATTTTAGTTACCGCGATCGTATCTGTTCGGGTTCATTTAATTAAGATGCATATTTACATGATGACCAACATAGTATATGCCGCATGCCCCGATATACCATCGGTGACAATTTAAATCCAAAACATAGCATAACCGATCAACGGTGGGGCCTTGGCCTTTAGCTCCACACCATGATCATTTACAATATATACATCATCATATACATCTAATGCAATGGGGTCAAAACCGGGGTGTTACAGAAGTAGTGGAAGTTTTCAATACAATGCCCAAAATGGGTGCGATTCCTAGCATTGTGACTTATAGCATTATGATTGACACATACTGTAAGCAAGGAAATCTGCTACAAGCTTTTTCACTGCACAATGAAATGATACAGAAACAGTTAATTCCCAATGTTGTTACTTTCTCTGCACTTATCAATGGATTAAGAAAAAATGGGAAAATGCAGGAAGCAAAAGATCTATTCCAAAAGATGCTTGAGAAAGGTTTCATTCCTAATTCTATTATTTACACCTCACTTATTGATGGGCTTTTCAAGCAAGGAAATATGATAGCAACATTTAAGCTTGGGGAGGAAATGATTAAAAAGGGCTTCATGTTTGATGTTGTCACTTAAAATGTATTCATCAATGGCCTCGGCAACAAAAGTAAGATAAATGAAGCCAAGGAACTTTTTAGTGAAATGCACCAGAAGAGCTTAGCTCTAGATTGCATCACTTTCAACACCTTGATGCATGCATACTGCAAGTTCGATAATGTTAACAAGGCATTTGAACTTCTGGAAGAAATGATGAGGAATGGTTTAATGTCTAATGTTGCTACATACAACACCCTCATAGCTGGGTATTGCAATCTAGGAAGCATGGACAAAGCATAAGAGCTCTTGAATGAGATGAGTCAGAGAAGGATTTCTCCAGACTATATAACTCACAAAACTCTGATTCGTGGTTACATCAATAATGGCAACTCACAGAAGGTGTTCCAGGTGCATGAACAACTACTAGAGAATGATCTTGTTCCAAACATTAGGAATTGCAATGCACTGATACAAACTCTTTTCTCAAAGGGAATGACACGAAAAGAAAAGGCCATTTGGGATGAAATGTCAGAGAAAGGATTATTGCCAGATGTAGCCACTTACAATGCTCTTATGGATGGACACTGTAAACAAGGAAATTTGAAGGAATCATTTCGGTTGTATTGGGAAATGATGAGCAAATGTCTAGCTCCAACTCTTGTAACTTATAATGTACTCCTTGTTGGCCTTTGTCAACTAGGAATGATGCAAGAGGCAGACAGTTTGTTGAATGAATTGGTGGAAAAAGGTTTTGCACCCAATTCTGTAACTTATAACATGCTTATTAGTGGGTATAGAAGGTCAAGAAATCTAAAAGAGATCCTCAATTTGCATGGTGAAATTATGACAAAAGGACTCTATCCTAATCCTGATAATTATAATGTGATTATCAGTGGTTTTGCTGAGGCAGGTATGATGCGTGAAACTAGCGATTTTTTGCATGAAATGAAACAGAGAGGTTTCACTCCCAACCTCCCAACATACAATAGTCTGATTTGTGCATGGTGCAAATATCGCAACATCATTGAGGTTACAAGGCTTCTTAAAGAACTGTTGGAAAAAGGTTTTGTGTTAAATTCTAGGGCATTTCGGTCTTTCATTATTCATTTTGCAAAAACAGGAGAGAAAAGGAGAGCACAAAGAGTCTTAAAATGGCTACTTAAAAAGGGTTTGGTTCCAGAACTATGATTGTGTCATGACATGCAGTCAATGAAGGGGTATTAGCTTATTGGTTTCATGAATATTTATTGGTAGGAAAGGATAAGCCTCCACGGTTGATATTGCACATGAGGATATTTTGAGTTTCAAACTTTCAAAGCAGTGAAACCCTGGGAACCAAGTCTTTCATTCAATGTTGCATATGTGCATTTATATTCAAAAATTGCATTTGAGTTTTCATCTATGAAGTGCTAAACGATGTAACTGGACTGAATTTTGCATTCATGCGTTGTAGAGATGAGCATTGTAAGGCATCATTTGCTACTAGCTTTATTTGTGTTTACAGACTTGCATCTTGAAGAAAGCTTCTGCAGATGCAAAGTTTTATGCTCTATTTTTTATTAGAAAACAGGTAAATGTGCTCGAAAGCTAAAAGGTTGGAAGCACACGTTTCATGAAATCTCGATATAAATTAGACATTTTATCCTTACACATGGATTCTGTTTAGAACAATAATTTCATTATCAAATTTCAAGAGACATTGAAACTGACATTGCTGTATATTGCTATGGGATATGCCAAGCATCAAGTACTGTATGTATTCGGCACTCTTCTGCAACCTGTCATATCCCTCACCTTTTGATGAAGGTAAATAAAGGTTATACATTGCAGTTGCAGATGTCGATGTATGAGAGTATCCTAGAGCATACATGAGCTAAGAAATGTTTTTTCTCCATCATTTGAACTGGATTATTGT
The DNA here is from genome assembly GCA_001517045.1 of Pseudotsuga menziesii. Lineage (NCBI taxonomy): Eukaryota > Viridiplantae > Streptophyta > Pinopsida > Pinales > Pinaceae > Pseudotsuga > Pseudotsuga menziesii. Next base: position 6,781 of record LPNX011192120.1, read on the forward strand.
TGTATTCATATTGGACTCACTAATAATTTCACAATTTCCTTTGAATTGAATTCCATTTGTTAGCACAAGAAGAATGCATGATAATTCCATTTTGCTGCTAATAAAGTAGACCGTGTTCATTTCTCTGGGCTTCTCTTGGACTGTTCACTTAGGCATCACTCTTCTAGGGTTGATAAACCTTATTTTTGAATGTGCATACCCTCTCCTAATAGTCCATGACTACGGTATTGTCTATTCTAGTTGGGATTTGAATGTGTTGTCTCTATTCTATAGATAGTGGTTGATTTTGAAGCTGTAGTAGGTACAGGTTTTGTAGATGGTAGGTATAATGGAGTTATATGTACTTCTTGGAAGATTTAAGAAATGTTCTCCAAGTTTATCTTTAGTTTGTAGCACTATTTAGTTTGTAGGCATCTTCTTTTAGTAACCATTCATGAGTTTTTCTCTTACCATCCCATTGCTGAACAAAATTACCTCAACAGTGAATAACAAAATTTATGTAGCAACACACACATCCCCAATTGGATTCTAAAACTATTTCTTAAACACATCCCTTATTCTTTGTCCATATCAATTTTAGGTTATTAGGTATGCATCAATTCATTATGTTGTTCTCTAAGACTCTTTTGCGGACCACTTTAATATATTGCGAAAGTGTTTACGATATTTTGTTTCCTAAGAACGGTATATTTTTGTGCTTATTAGTGTGTTTGAAAAATTAAATTGAATTTTAATCTTGAATGTCTTTGGATATTATTGTCTTTTATTAGAATTACAAATTATTAAATCTATGTGTTAATATTGCTCCTCTTCCCGATTCTTAAAGGGTGCTAGCTCAATGGAAGAGCGCTTGTTTTACAAGCAGGAGGTTGGTGGTTCGATTCCTCCATGCCCTAATGATATTGGAATGTATTTATAAAGGTAAACAATGTAGTAGTGCAAGATGGATGCAATATTAGATGCAACACTAAATGCAAAACAAGATGTAAAAGTGGACGTCACACCAAACACAAAAGTGGATGCAAAAGTTGACCTTATGTCAGACGCAAATATGGACACAAAAATGGATGTCACACAATGCAGAATTGGATGCAAAAAGAGACTCAACACTAGACACAATTAATGACTCAAAACTAGATGCAATACTAGGTCCAAAACTAAACGCAACAGTAGATGCAAAAGTGGACTCCTAACTAGACGTAAAATTGGACATTAAATTGAGCACAAAATATGGTGTATCGATGGACATAAAACTAGGTGTAACACCAGGTGAAAAAATGGAAGGAACACTTGGCGCAAACAAAAACTTAAAATGAGACACAATATTGGATGCAAGATGGGACAAAACATTGAATGTAAAACTAGACGTAATATTGAATGCAAGATGGGATGCAACATTAGACACAAAACTAGATGCAATATTAGATACAAACATGCCTACAAAACTAGGTACAACATTAGGCGCAACACTGGGTGCAACATTGGGCTCAAACATAGATGCAAAAAAAGACATCAACCGAGATGCAACACTAGGTGCAAACCTAGATGCAAAATACGACATAAAACGAGATGAAACATTAGGCACAAACATGGATACAAAAAAAGACGTAAAACAACATACAAAATTAGATGCAAATGGAGATGCAACATTATAAGTAAAATTCGAACCAAAACTAGACGCAACATTGGGCCAAAAATTGGATGCAATCCTAGATGCAACATTAGATGCAGAATTGGACACATAATTTTATGCAAAACATGGTGCAAAATTGGGTGCAAGAATCAATGAAAAACTAGGAGCAAAATAAGACGCAAAATTGGATGCAAAACTGAGCGTGAAACTAGGTGCAAACAAGGATGTAACAAAGGACGCAAAAAAAGATGCAATAGAAGTTGCAAAATTGGGCGGAAATAAAGGTGTAACAAAAGATGCAAAAAATTGGGTGCAAAAATGGACGCAAAAATGGATGTTAAAAAGGATGGAAAAAAATATGCAATAGAGGGCGTTTTATGAAAATGTACAATAGCGCCAAGTTTAGCACCAGATTGTTCATCACAATTGAGAAAAAATTACACTAAAATATGGCGCTAAATTCGACGCTAAATCCAATTTTTGTTGTAGTGATTATTGGTAAAATATGCCTAAGTGGCCTCAAGGAAATGCATGCCACCTCTCATAGGATGATGAGAAAAATTATCTGAAAGTGATAGGATCTATCATGTTGGTTGGAACATCCAACTATGGTTTCATATTTCCCAAAGAGTCTTTGAGGAGGAAGATATCAATCTGCCAAAAGTGCCTCTCACCTTCATTTGCACTATCCCAGTAAAATGCTCGCCAAGGTTAGATGATGAGGTTGTAGGAGAGAAGATTGGCATGGTTGAGTCAGTATGATATTCCTCACATTTTGTATGTCTCCCTCTCCAAGTTTGATGAAAAAAATAAAATCACCTTGGTGACTTAGGGTTTGAAGAGATTTGTGTAAGTGTCAAAAAGAAATTTGGAAGACCACTTTAAAATGCATGCCAGATGTTGGGTGTATGTCAATCGGTTCATTAATTGGCATGGATTTGTTCTTTGTTGAAATGGATATCCATCCATACTTTAAGATTGACTTACAATGGTCACATATGAAAAATATCAATCTTCGAAAAGTAGGAAAAATACTATTTTGCATATTGAGAAACAAAAGAAAATTGCCTAAGTGTTGAGAACAGGGTTTTGAGAGGCCATTTGGAAATGACCGCCAAGGGATGTCCTTATGAAAATAGATTTATCAAATGTCATGGATCAAAGGCCACCTGGACTAGTTTTACAACACTTAGCCATGTCCAAGAATTTCTCCAAGGTTTATCCTGAAACCCTATTTTGGTAGACTTATAACTTTCTCCTCAAAAATGATTACGGCAAACTGAGACCATGGTTAGATATCCAGTTCAACAAGCTATAGCCTGATATGATGGTGTGGGAATTCTATTAAAAACATGAACTATGGCGGGCATTCTCTTAGAGTAGTTTTGACTACATTTTCATACTTAGTCAATTTCCAAAGTTTCACAAAGTTGCCATATTTTTCCAGAATGATGTCAGATTACAACACTGACTTCCTGATAGCACCAGAACACCATTATGTGTCTTTCCAGCCTCACCATACATTCCACATCATCATACTTTCCATGTCATTAATTCCTTTGTCATTCCTTTGTCTTACACTGAGTTTACCCTGCCATCATGTCTTTGGCTATCCTTTTGTCATTCACTAAACTCCTTTGACATCAGTGACAATCACATTCAACTTGTATCATATATTGTATAAATATTTGTTTTTTTAGTGAATTATGTTCAACACGGTATGTACCTATATTGATTAATTAGTGTTAATTTGATTTTGTTGATGTTTCATGAATTTTGTTAAGGCACGAATGGGCTTCCTTGAGGAATGAAAATTTACTCGATGCAATTCAATAGGTTGCCATACTATGAGCACCTACAAATAGCTCATTTGTTTGATACAATGCATATCGGGAAGAACATAACATAATTGTTATGGCAAATAATAGATGGAAGGAATGACAAAGAAAGAATTGGAAAGATTTGTAGTGACATCCAAGAAGCTAATCACGCATTGCAAAGTGTGATCATTAATTATAATGGTGATGGTCGTCAACAGAATATTAGTCTTCCTTGGTGCTTGACAAAGCAACGGAGCAATATTGTGAAATACGTCATTAGAAAAATCAGGTTTCCGACCGGGTTTTCATCTAACATAAAGTATATCTTAACGAAAAAGGTGATTTTGGTGGGGTTAAAACACATGACATGCATACATTCATTAAGTTAATTGTGAGTTTTTAATATATTTCCTTATCGGTATGCACTATTTTATTAATTGTATTCTCTTATTTGGAAATAAACAATAATTATGTGTTTTTTGATACAATATGTTCTACCTTTATCTCTCCCAGATGACTTTGACAACAACATGAAACAAATTATTTATGTTTTTGGAAAGTACATGAGGTAAGTAATGTTTTATATGGAAAATGTACTTGGTCCGTGATTTGTAGCAGAACTTATTGACATATTATGTTTTGCTCGCAAATTTTATATATGGATTGATATTATTTTATTGCATCATTTGTACGTGGCTTTCCTCAAAACAAATCCATAAAGAAGATATAAGTTATCGGAAGAGAGAAATTCGCCGACTAATGTGTGAAATGCAACAGTATCTACCTCCGGCATTTTTCAATGCACAAGAACACTACCTCATACACCAAGTTGAGGAGATTGAATTATGTGGACCGGTACACACAAGGTCGATGTGGATGGTGGAGAGGCAGTTGAAGTCGTTGAAGGATCTTGTTAGACAATGAGCACGTCCTGAGGGTTCTATGGTTGAGAGATATATGGTATATCAATGCATGGTGTATATTAGTGAATATCTACCTAAATTAGCAGAAAATATGAATGTGCCTCGCATTTGGCATCTTAACTCCATCAACAAATTTGAAGGGGAGGTCCTATTGGGGAAAGGTATAATGAGGACCATGAAAGGTAATTATTAGATTTTGTGGAATTAATATATAATGTATTTTTCCAATTTTATTTTATCATATTAATTTGTTATTTTTTATTAATCATGCATATTCAACTGTATTAAACTATGCATGTAATTATATCTAATTAATGATAGTGAATTGTTATTTTTTCATATAGTTTCTCGAGTGTGGGATGCTTTACATTTGTACATTGCAAACAACCTTGATTGGATGGAGCATTGGATAGAAGATTGTGAAGAATGTTTTGGTAGGTTATCATGGGAAGGGGTCCATGATATGATTAAAATAGCTCATCGTCATTGACATCAATTTCTTGATCTTATGTCATAAAGGGAAGTTGATTTAGCCTATGGTTTAAAAGATAAAAATGCAAGTAAATTGTTTACCCGCATTTTTCTAGTTACTTACCATTTTTTCAATGTATTTGGTTTGTTTAAGTTTTCAAATATATTTTCTAAGTCCTATATGACGCTTATTAATTCACAATGTATTTTTTATTTGTTGTCAATGTTGCAGTTGAAACATCACAAGGCTATATGGTGTAATGGTCGTAAATTTCATATCAAAATATTGGATGATAAGATGAAAACCTTGGATTGTGGGATAAATACAGTGTTTAAGGTAACCAATGTTTCCTGTAGAAGTGACATACATCCAGAAGAAACTAAGAATAGGTACTATGGGCATTTGGAGGACATAATTGAGTGTGATTTTAATTCCTTTAAAATAGTTTTGTTTGAGGTGAAGTGGTATAGGCTACAGATGCATGAACATGATCCTGAAAGAACTATTATTGAGCATGCTAATGGATTTACCATGGTTAATACAAGGGAATTTGAACTCGGTATAAAGCCTTATGTTCTTCCAAGTCAATGTGATCAAGTCTTTTAATCAGAGTTACCAGGTAAAGTAGGTTGGTCATACGTTGTTAGATACGATCCAAAAGGAATACCAGTAAAGTACAATCATGTAGATCATGAAGATAATCACAAAGAAGAAGATGATGATGATGATTCATATCAGGAGTAGGTGGCTACATTCGATGTGTTCTATGAAGAAAATGAAGAGGTTTATCATCCAAATGTAGTAGACTATGATCTCATTGATGGTGTTGATGACTATATTAGCGAAGATGCCATTGATAATGATGTTGAATTGAATGAGCCTTTCATGAATATGTATTCTGAACCAAATCCTGATACAGATGTTGAGTTGGATGAAGAAGAAGATGAATGATATTTAATTGTTGAAGAGTAGAGGCACATGTTTATATCTTTTATGTCATGATTATATTTATATGTTTTTATTTCCAAATTCCTTTTTTATATGTTTTTTATTTCCAAACTGCATACCCAAGCAAAGCCTTGATTTGTTGTTGAAAACCTCTTTGCGGGCAAAATTTGTGAGCCTGAAAATCAATCTACGGGGAGAATTTGTGAGCCTAAAATAAATTATGTGTGCATCACCTCACCTCCACTTCAAACCTAGATAACCATGGCCAAACTTCAAACAGGGGCGTCCAACATGACAAACGTAGCTGAAATGCGGGCATCCTACTCTGCAACCTCAATTGAAACACATTCGTCCGCAGATGATAGGGTAACAGTAAAAAATTCCAGGAGAATTCTAATGCATGGAGAGATGCAAAGATGTGGCCACTTGTTAGCAGGAATATTTCACCTTCTGCAAACAATAAGGTGTTCCACTGGTCTGAATGGTGCAGATCTAGAACAAATGAAGGACAGAGGTTGAATACTTTCCCTGGACACTGTAGATACCTGGAATGTGATGCTTTGATAGTAACCCTGTGTAACTGCAATCAAATTAAACACGCAAACACATCAAAGCTTCCAAAATATAATCTATTGATCCATGTTAGTGACTAAGGAATCTAACAACATATACATGTGAAATAAAACAACAACAGTAATGTGGGATGGAAATCAGCTTTGCATTAAGATAAAATGAAGAATTTTACAACCAATTAAGCCTTAGTGTTGAAATGCATCTCCATGAAACCAAACATTCTCATCCCCATAAGCTCCAAATTTGCTCTCTATTCTCTCCAACGGCTTGGGCCAAGTGATCAATCCAACAGCATAACAATACTTCAATGGTTGTCCCCTCAACCATGGACATCAGCTTGTATTTATAAGGCTCAATGGATAGGGATGGTTGAGATATTTGTGGATGAGGTGGCCTCTAAGATCCTAGGATGGGGGATCTCGAGCTCAACTGACCCACTATGATAGGGATAAGGGAGGACACAAGGCTCATGATCTAGAATCCTCAAGAAACTTCTCTTTTTCCCATTTTAGTGGGTCAGTTGATCTTGATGTCCCCCATCCCTGGATCTTAGAGGCCACCTCATCCAAAAATATCTCAACCATCCCTATCCATTGAGCCTTATAAATACAAGCTCATGTCCATGGTTGAGGGGAGAACCATTGAAGTATTGTTATGTTGTTCGATTGATCACTTGGCCCAATCCATTGGAGAGCATAGAGAGCAAAGTTGGAGCTTATGGGGATGAGAATGTTTGGTTTCATGGAGATGCATGTCAACACTAAGGCTTAATTGGTTGTAAACTTCTTCATTTTATCTTAATACAAAGTTGATTTTTGTCCCACATTACTGTTGTTGTTTGATTTCACGTGTATATGTTGTTAGATTCCTTAGTCACTAACATCGATCAGTAGATTATATTATGGCAGCTTTGATGTGTTTGTGTGTTTAATCTGATTACAAGTACACAAGGTTACTATCGAAGCATCGCATTCCAGGTATCTATGGCATCCAGGGAGGGTCTTCAACCTTTGTCCTTCATTTGTTCTGGATCTGAACCATTCAGACCAGTGGAACACCTTACTATCTGCAGAAGGTGAAATATTCCTGCTAACAAATCTAGCGACTCCGCTGGGGACTAGATCTATGTGTCAGTTATTCTGATCTTCCTCAGTTATTCTGATCTTCCTCAGTTCTTCAATTCTTGTCTGAATATAGGCTCCTTCTCCAAATCTCGTCAGTCAGATCTGCTATCTGACTCAGTGAATTTGGGTTTGAAACTTCCAAATTTTTCTAGACTTGAATTATTTTTGACCTTTTATGCTCTTTTTTATTTTGGTATAACACCACTAGGTATGGAAACTATCCAGAGGAAAGAAGAAGTTTTCGACTTTTTGTGTGGAATGTTTAGTTATGTTGATGAGGATATAGATGAGGCAATTTCTAAATATGATGTTGGGAATACGGAACTCATAATTTTTGGGAAGCAGTTATACCTCAACTCTGATTTGGTTTCCCGAGCTACAAATATTCTACGCAAAGGGGGCGCGATTTTAAGCTCAAGGAATCCCCTTGGACAAGAGAAGAACCAGATGGCCAGTAAAATTTGTGGGAGAGAATTAAATGTTCCAAGGAATGGTTTAAAAATGCAAGATGTACCTCCCGGAAAATACAAAACTTTGATTCAGATTGTCCTTAGGACAATTCTGAATCATCACAAGGATGACATTTCGGGTGAATGTATGCAGGTAGTGATACATTGGGTGGAATATATACCTATAGATATTCCTTATCTACTAGATAAGAAATTCCACTATGCCCTGCAAGAGAGCCAATTAAGGAAGGTTAAATTTAGTTTTTCAGGCACACTTCAAAAAATTATTGATTTATGTTGACCCCATGCTACTAAAACAAAGGTTGGTGATATCAACCAGCATGGAAAAATATCTTTTCCAAAACCAACTGTTCATAAAACATGTGTTAGGAAACGTAAAGGAAGGGAACATAATGAGGAATTGCTAGTACAGTCTCCTCAATAAAACAAGGAATTGGTACGATATCCTGAGCACCGTGGGGAATTACCATTACACCCTGCTCAACATAACGAGGAATTGACAGTACAAAGTCCTAAGTACCATGGCGAATTACGAGTATAGTATCTTGATTTGGTCACAAATGATTAAATTTGTGCTGCAATAACTTTGAAAGAGTTTAATGGGAATGTAGATAGAGGTCATTGGGAGGAGGTGACAAGAAACGAAATGTAACAAACTACTGCACACTTTTCCATTCCTCAAGACATTCTTGATAGAATTCCTCCTAAACAGTTGGCAATTCAGTATGATTGTTCTTCCAAATCAAAATCAGGGGCTTCCGCTATGCATTTATACATTGCATCATATAAGTTTGATAGTAGGTACGTGTTCATCCTGTATGATAAAATGGAGCATTTCAAGGAACAAGCTTCCTATATATGCAACTGGGTGGAAGAGTGCTTGAGAAAATATGATAATATTTTACAATTCCTAAAATAGATAGCAGCATTGCAGAAGACAGTTGTGGATAATCATTCCAGAGCAAACAAAATTATAAAATGGAAAGAAGAAATGGTTAAATTATTATCCGAAGAAGTAGAAAAACACACTGATTGTGCTGAAAAATAAATTCAGTTCGTCAGGGTTGCGTATGAAGAGGATTTGGAAAAAGCTAATGCTGAAGTGAGTGAACTCAAAGAACAGTTAAAAAAAAGACCACATGTTCTCAATGTACCACCAGTGAGGATAGAAATGGGTCCTTTACAAGTAATGGAGAAGAAAATTAAAGAATATGAACAGGTAGTACAAGAATATTAGTTGAAGTTGAAAGAGTGGGAGGGAAGCCATGAAAAAAAAATTGGAGAATTAGAATCAATAATTTCGTATTTGAGAAAAACCATTTCTACGAAAGCTTATAAGACGAAAGGAACAAGGTTAGCAAGGATCTCTGAAACTTTAAAGCTTAAAAAACAAAGTAGAGGAAAAAAATTTCCAGTGAAGAAGGTGGTGAGGGTGAAGGTAAGGGTACCAAAGGAGACGATGGTAAGGGTAAGGGTAGAAGGAAAAATACACCTACAGGTACAATGTCCTTAGAAGAGTGAGAGAAGTACTTAGCAAGTCAAGAGAAGATGATACAAGAAAGCTTCTCAGCAAGCCTTGCACTAGGTGATTTGTATGTCTCATCACCGTTACATAAAGAAATTTAAGAGGAGATGGTTAGGAAAGATGAAAAAATAAGGGAGTTGGAATCAAAACTCTTAGAAGGTAGAAAAGCTCGGCATTTGGAATGTGATATGGAAATTCAAGCACTTTAATCCACAATTGTTTATTTGGAGAAGGAATTAAAAGGGCCAGCTGATGTGATGAGTGCAATTCCTGTCCTTCCCAACGAGATAGAGTGGAGGGAAAAATCTGAAATGTGAATTGACTGAAGTTAAAAATTAGTTGAAACATACCAGAGACAAATTGGAGGTTAAAGAAGAACAAGAATCAACGAAGTATAAGAAAAATGTGGAAATGTTGAACAAACTAATGGTGGAAAAAAATGTTTTTCTTGAAAATTTTAAAAACAAAATTCATAGAGAGTTAAAGAGCTTGAAAAGAAATCGCAATAAGTGCCTTGTCCAACTCCAAAACAATTACAGTCTTCTACAAAAGGCAAGAGAGACAATTCAGATTTGTCTTCTGCTCAAGAGGATGGATTCCACCCATCTCTGAAACATGCTAGACATGTATAAATCAATGTATATATGTATTTATCGACAGTTAATGAAAAAATATATTTGTATGATGGCGTTTTGTATTTATTGGCATATAATGAAAAATTCTTTTTAGTTGGCATATCAATGTATATATGTATTTATCGAAAGTTAATGAATTTTTTTTTGTATGATGGAGTTTTGTATTTATCGGCATATAAGATAAAATTATAGACAATTCATCTTTGAATCCAATGTTTTCACTGATCAATACAAGACTACTTGTAGGTTGTGAAAGAAAGCATCAATCACTTCAAAATAAATTAAATTTACGTATGTTAATTAAATAATAAACTTTGTTTTGTTTATGTCTCTTATTTATTTCATCTTTTTTTAATTAATTGGTTGATCAATCTCTATTTAAATCTATGGCTTGTGCGGGCATCTGAAAAACTTGTTTAGTATATATTTTTAAGCTATGTGCGGGCAAACTCATGCGCTGTGTGAACATGATTTTTTTTCAACATGGAAAGTTAATTTTTCATCGATGTGACCTCCATTGGGAAAAATTAAACCATGACTCGATAAACACTTCAACAAGGAACAAATACATGTCATTTGATGAATTAATTAACACACACATATCATCTGGCGAGCATTTGAATATAGCATTTTAAACTATGGATTTACCACTTGGACAAAATTATAAAACCCTAAGTCAACATGAGGAATTTTTATTTTCACCAAATCCTGAACCAATGATACCAGATGATGTAGTACATCCCATTCAGCACAACAAAACTGATTTCCCCTTCAGGCTCATCTTCTTCTGAGTTGGTCGGGCATTTTACTGGACTGGAGCAAAACAAGCCAGAGGGCACTTTTGGCATACTAGTAACTCCATCTTCAGAGATTTTTTAGAAAAAATAATGATGTGGTTAGATGCACCAATCAAGACTCTAGAGACCCATACCCTCAGAACAATTTAATCCATCAACTACTGGAAATGGAAAGCATTTTACTGAGGTCACTTATGCATTTTTACTAGAATTTTTATCAAACCCCAGGTCAACGTGATGAGATTTTTATTTTCATCCAATTTGAGGCATGAGACACAAAATGGGTAGAGGCTAACATGGTGATTCCATCAAGACCACTTTCATCCTCTAGATCTTCTTTGTCTCTCCTTGGCGAGCATTTTCTTCTTCTAATGAATTATTGTGTACATTTTCATAACGCAGCTGCTTTAGGGCAGTTTTTCATCACTTAGTCAAATTCCCAAAATTATAAGACTCTTGCAAACCATTATCAGAATGTAAAAAAGACATCATGAGACATTAGGACACCATCATGTGTCTTTCCAACCTCATCACATCATGAGACTCGTATTTTTGTCATTTGGCCATCACTAAGCAAACTGAAGGTATGGTCGGATAGCCAGTCCACTAGGAAACAAGACCATGTCACCCTTAGAATTTACTGAAACAACTTGAGTCTATGGCGGGCATATCAAAATAGATGCTTAACTTATTTTGAGCATCAAAACATATGTCTTCCTATTTTGGCATACTCCTATTTCACAGGTGTGAACACCCTATGCAGACCTAAAGTCATGAGCAGATGGAAAACTTACCAAAGAATGGATCCATGACATTCGATGAATTTACTTGCACAAATAAATCCCTTTGTGGGCATTTCACCCTGACCTCTCAAACTCATGTTCTTAACACTCGTCAATTTTTCATACTTTTGAATATGCAAAAAAGTTTTTCTTCTATTTTGGCAGATTGTTATTTTCCTCATGTGATAACCATAAGAAAAACTAAGAACATGGAAAGATATCCAGTTCATCAAAGAACAACCCCATACCCTCAGATAAATTTATCATCATCAAGACAATATCTGGAGGGCATTTCGTGAAGCAACTTAGGCAGTTTTGTCAATACTAGAATAGTGCAAATATGGTTGGGAGCCACTTTTGGTAGGTTGACATCTTCCTCCTTAGAGACTCTCTGGTGAGGAAAGTGACATGGTTGTATGCTCCATACAACACTCTAGAGACTCACATTATCAATACATTTTTCACATCATCCTATGAGGCATGGCGGGCATTTCCTTAAGGCCACTTGGGCAGATTTAACACCAATTCCATACTAAGACAAATTTTTCAATTTGGTCTAATCTGCCTAAAACACCCTTTTGGAAAGTCCATAACTTTTTCTTCATCCACTTCCAAGAAAATATGAATACATGGTTAGGTAGGCCAAATACCAATTTACAAGACCCCCATGTGCTGTGAGCATTTACTCTAACCCATAATTTAGGGCGAGCATCTTTTTGAGGCTACTTAGCCATTTTTGCATCCACCAGTGAAAAACCCTATTTTGGTAGGCCTATATATTTCTTAAATATTAAAGAAAACTAAAATCATCAATAGGTATCCAAACCAACTAGCTATAGGACGGTACCATGGTGTGGGCATTCTTCTCAAACCATGAATTGTGGTGGGCATTCTCTTAAGGCTGTTGGGACCAATTTTGACTAAGGCTGCTGGGACCAATTCTTCCTTAAATATATGTTGTAGTTTGGTGAGGCAAGTGACATGGTTTTCTGATCCATACAACACTCTAGAGACTCACATTCTCAATACATTTTTCACATCATCCTATGAGGCATGGTGAGCATTTCCTTAAGGCCACTTGGGCAAATTTAACACCAATTCAATACTAAAATTTCTCAATTTGGTCTAATCTACCTAAAACACCCTTTTGGAAGGTCCATAAATTTTTCTTCATCCACTTCCAATACAATATCAAGACATGGTCAGGTACTCCGAAGACCAATCTACAAGACCCCCATGTGCTGTCGACATTTACTCTAAACCATAATTTAGGGTGGGCATCTTTCTGAGGCTACTTAGCCATTTTTGCATCCACTTGTGAAAAACCCTGTTTTGGCAGGCCTGTATCTTTCTCCTCAAGAAATATTAAAGAAAAATCAAATCATGAATAGGTATCCAAACCCACTAGCTATAGTATGGTACCATGGTGCAAACATTCTTCTCAAACCATGAATTGTGGTGGGCATTCTCTTAAGGCTATTGGGACCAATTCTCTTAAGGTTGTTGGGACCAATTTTGACCACTTTTCTCAAAATTTTCCTCATGGAAGGGTTTATTTTGCATAGTTGGGTGGTCTCATTGTTTTTTGCATGGAAACCTTCGTAATTTCAGCATGGCAACTCGAGGTAAACTCTATTGTTGTAGTTTTTCTTCAAGGGTTTTTTACCTTGGATATTTTAGGGTTTGGTCTAACTTAGGAATTTGCAAGTATGGTTGTTGCTAGAGCGAGTTTGTTTTTATAGAACAAATTTGTTTTTATAAAGTTTGGTGGGACGATTATGGAGGGGACCATTGGGAAATGGAGTCAACAATCCGGTCTGAAATATGTTGTAGGAGGTAAGGAATCATGAAAGTTTATAGATAGAGGAAAGATAGTCATCCATCCTTCAATCTAGAGATATTTAGCAGGTGATTAGCCGACATGAGAAAAAAATCCATCACGCAAAGCACCTAACCAAGGTTAATTCTGCATGACTTTAGAATAAAATGTTCGAAAATGCTTGAACAATGGGCCGAGAGCATACGAGACGAATTCTGGCCCATATACACTAATGCTCAAACATGAAAAGTAAATACAAACTGAAATGAAAAACATAATAAAGATTCACATAAAGAAGTTACTTATTGAAGAAAAATATGACACAGGAATCTCTGCCACGAAAGGATTATCATTCCTCTGTAATTTTGTTCATATCTGGAAATCTTGAAACACGTTACAGTGGAGAGCCTCTGCTCTTGAAAATTCCCAACCCTTCTCCCCTCTATGGGGAGCAATTTATACTATCTCAATCCCCGAGGCTAATCCTCAAAACAGGACATGAAACTGTTTACAGTCATAATCAACTACTAACAACTTAGAGCATGGTACTACTACCACGGTTTACATATATTAAAACATACATTATGGAGCGAATGTGCATGCTTGGTCTGGATGGAAGCACATCACTTTTTTTCTAAGCTTGCAGGTTGTGAAAACAACATTAAGGATGCTTCTGATGACTCACTATTGACTAGGCTCAACAACTCATATTTCTGTTGAATCAGCAACATGTCCTTCCTTGGGTGTGTGTTTCATACTCAAAGGAACCTTTTTGCATGGTTTCCAGACTGGCAAAGGAGTTTATATCATTTCCATGTGTATCCTTCTCCACAACCTCCCTTTGTCCTAGTAATACTATTGTATGAGGGGACTTGGAGAAGGGAAGCTTTGTACTCCCCACCTCCCATGGCACGTGTTCTCCTACAGGTCATGAAGTGGGGGGAGTCTTCCACCTCCTCACCACCTCAGAAAATTTGGTAACTGGAGTTTAGAAATGAGGCGATGAATACTTTGGACACCCGCCACCCCAACACGAGCATCCGCTCTGAATGGTTACTGCTGAACATGGTCACCATGTACCAGGACTTTGGAAGTCGTGATTTCTTTTAGGGTTTCTAGGGAGACACTCTCGAGATAGGAAAACCCAGGCACCACGCAGCGGGAGGTACAGCTTTCCATAAACATTCAAAGTGCTTCACATCCAGACCTCGATGGTTAGTGCTTTCCTGGTGTGAAAAAATAGGGTGACAGATGAGCATGGAATCAAGCTCACCAACCATCAACACTCCAATACTAACAAGCTTCTCAAAGCATATCGCCATTTCAACTCTTTCAAAATTCTCAGAATCTCTTAGCAGAATAACACTTCGAGCATTGTCTCTAATTACTGATTCATATTATGCATCTTAATTGGTCTGGGAAGGTGGTGTTTATATAGGGTGATGAATATGAAGATGGATACAATGATGACTGGTCATCATAATGGCAGCACGAGTGGACATGTCGGTAGGGATCTCTATTTTCTGTTGAGAATCTAGTCATGTTGCCTCCTTTGATGCTACATTGTTATCCACATGGATCGTGGTGTTTGGATGTGAGATTCTTTGTCTTTTCACTTCCACTGGTGGTGGTGTTCGAAACATTTTTGGCTAGCCGCATCCCTTTTCTTCGTATAGAGGACAAATTCATTGCTTCAAATATCTGAACTTCACGATCTCCCATTGTTTTCTACGCAAGACAAGTGTCGAGTCTCTGGGGTCATGAAGGTTGGTGATGATTTGGACATGATCTTCACCTAAGGCACGTCACAAATGGTGTTGAGGGATATGATTATTGGTCAGCTCATATGTGAGGACATCCTTTCTGTACCAGACCTTACCAGGATACGACCTTTACCAGGTTGAACGGCTCCAGAGTAGTACCAGGGATCAAATTTGAAGGGCAGGTCTCATTTTATTTTGAAGGGTTGTTAGAAATTGAACCCTTCAATGTTGACATTTAAAAATAAATCATTATTTTCATTTGAAAATTTAAGTGTTAAAAAAAATTTCATTATTTATTAAAAACATTGTATAGAAAAAAAATGACTGTAAGAAGAAATCCTAAGTGATTCAACATTTACATCGAATTAGTGAGGTAAACCATGTACATCTGATTGATCACTTCCATATTCTTTTTATGGGGATTACTCAAGAGTTAGTATAGAGGAGAAGAGACTAAAATAAACATTTAGAATGAAGAACATGTAATGGTGATGGAAGATGAGATTGGGAAAAATCCCATTTAGAAAGAGATTGATGCACTTGTTTTGTTAATGTGAACATAGCCATAACCATTAGGAGTATTGGTTTTTTTGTATTTCAGGTTCTTTGGCCTATTTATTTTTTGAAGGGAAATGTTTGTTTTGTATCATGATAAAGTGATTAGAGTAGTTGAGAACTACTCGCAACCTTATTTGAATGCATAATATGAAATTAGGGGTGAAAGTAGACTGATGGGGTAATAAATCTTATTTATGTCTAGAATTGTTTTGAGAAGAGATCCACTATTAGAACTGCTATGTTACAAGGACAAAAGAGATCAGGCATCAAATCCCTAACATTAATAACAAAAACTAAAAAGATGATCTTTGTCGAGTGCCAACGTATCCACCTAAAACTAGTGTACTTATAACATTGTACATCCCTGGGAGATTTAAAATTGTTGATCCTTGTTGTGACCACTTGATCATTTCCATAACCAATGGTTTAAAAAACAAACATAAAAGTAAAAAAATTAGAAGAATAACTTTTCCATGACATTTTACCTTACATGTTTTGAAATGAACTTTTCTACATGTTATTAAAAGCATTGTATTATTATATTTCCAACTAAATAAGTTTTTTAGGATCCACATTTCCATTAATGGGAAAAAAAAAGTTACAAATACGATCACAAAGCTAATTGATATGTTTGTCCATATGGACACAGATCATGAGTAACTAGCCATTCAATTTCAAGCTCCACCTAATGCCTAAGCATCATCTTCACCGTAATAAACCTAAGTATTAGAAGACTTGAAATTTATCTTTCAAACCTTAGTCTTGAGTCTTAGTAACATCTATATGTCAAATGAGAGGGATTGATAGGGATTCTCATTTCTCTTTTCAAAACTCAGTGCGTATAATTATTATTCAAACACATTGAAAAAAGTATCCTTCAAACTTCAATGTGGATCTTACTCGTATTTGGATCTCACACGAAAAGAAGTTTGAGAGGGATTCCACACTCATCTTTTCAAATTTTCATCTTATATTTATGTGAAAAGGTTAGAAAAACAACAAGGACTATTATATACTATAATCTCTTTGTGAACCTTACAAATTCAAAAATGTTATTTTGACAAAAAACATATTTACAATCTCTTCTCTTAAATTCTGGGTTGATAGGTTTGAGTGGTATTTAAGGTAATTGTATACTCCATTTGATATGTCGACATTACAAACCTTTATCAAGGTTCATCATCAAGACAATGAGTTGATTTGAGTAACGGATAAAGATTTATTAATATATCTTTAACAACACATTTCAAGAGAAAATTAGGAAATTGATAATGTTGACTATATAACTAAGACCAAACCCAAACCCTAAAAATGTTAAGCTAGATAATAAGGAAGTCTAAGTTGTGATTAAAACAAACACCCTAAATTGCTACAATGATTCTGAACTTATAATAGAAAAAAAATCTAAATTAAATTTATTAATATCAAATATTTTTCTTAATGAATAAATTGTGAATTACTTAACCTGTTTTTTATAAACTATAGAACTAAATGTAATATGTAATTCTAACCTAGAAATACTACAATTTTTTAGATAAAATAATAATTTAAGAGTATTTCTTAATAATTAGTGAGCTATTGGCCATAACCTAGGAAATATTTGATGTAAAAAAGTAACCTAAATTATCATATCTCATTTACTCTAGTATAACCTAAAAGGCATCGTTCTAATAAAAATTAAAACTTTAAGGTTAATCTACAACTTAATCTTGTATTGCTATCTAATCTTTTTATAATAAAATTCGACATGGATTTCATTAAAGAACACTACAATAATTGAAGAGAGGTATCATTTTGAACAATGTAAATCATGCCAATTATGGTAAAAATCAATTCACCATCCATAGATATGACTCATATGAGCATTTAATTGCACATCATATACGAAAATACTAAAGTGACTTTTAAGTTGTCAGATCATGTGACTCGGTGAACAAGAAGATGCCAGATGGAAAACTGAGTTGGAAGGCTGGAATCATCTGAGACCAATATTTAATGAAGTTGGTGAATTAGTAATGAATGCCAATGCAATTAAATTCTTTGAAAGTGAACATTGAATCCCAAGTCACAGTCACCGACTTGAACTTGGAACTGGGCAGCCCAGTGGCCCACCGTGGTCCGTGCCCATTGGGACCAAGATCCTCATCCATGATCCGACTATTAGAGGGAACTTGGGCAGACTCTGCGTCCTAACTCTCCCACAGTCTAGTGAATATCTGATAACCCTTGGAAGGGCAAATTTTGTAGCCGCCCTTCTATTGCAAATTTACCCATGCTTACTCAAATGATGATGACGATGATGACGATGATGATGATGATGATGATGATGATGATGAGGATGAGGATGATGATGATGAGGAGGAGGATGAGGATAATCATGATGAGGATGATGATGATGATGGTGATGGTGAAGATGTTGATGATGATGATGATGATGATGATGATGACGATGATGGTGGTGGTGATGAAGATGATGATGAGGGTGATGATGAAAATGATGTTGATGATGAACATGTTGATTAGGAAGAGGGAGATGACGACGATGACAATGATGATGATGATGATGATGTCGATGAAGATGATGATGATGATCAATGATGGTGGTGGTGATGACAACGACAACAATGATGATGATGATGATGAGGGCGAGGATGAGGATGATGAGGATGAGGATGAGGATGATGAGGATGATGATGATGACTAGGATGAGGATGATGAAGATGATGATCGTGATTATCATGATGATGATTAGGATGATAATGATGATGATGATTATGATGATGATGAATATGAAGATGATGATGATGGTGATGGTGATGATGATGAATGTGCTGATGAATATGGTGATGATGATGAAGATGTGATTACGAGATATTTACCTTGGTCTTCACTAAATTGTTCTAATATTCGCCAACATTATAATAGAATGGTTATGAGTGATTATTCAATTCTATAAAGAATGCACTTTATGGAAATACCAAGCTGATCAGTTTGGATCTTTCTCTTTTAAGACACTGGACTAGGTCCATAAGTATTGATTCTTCATGTGCACAAATCTAAGAATAGGAGGCTTCAAAGGGCCCAAAAAATTGTTTTTTTTTTTACTACTTCCTCGGATCATATTGAATTGTCAGATTAGTCCTTGGAATGGGTGTTAGGCGCAATACTTAATTTTTCACTCAACTGGATGCTCCCCCTATCATGTAGACATCTTCATTCACTAAGCTCCCCCTAAAATTGTGATGATGAAGATGATGATGATGATGATGATGATGACGAATATGATGATGATGATGAAGATGATGACGATGATAATGAAAATGATGATGATGATCGTCATCATGATCATGATAATGGAGATGCTAATGAATTGGATGACAATGATGTTGATGATGAATATGATGATGATGATGATGATGACTATTATGATGATGATGATAAGGAAGATGACAATGATGAAGAATATCATGATGATAATGATGACGACGATGATGATGACGATTATGAAGATGATGATGATGATATTGATGAAGACGACGAAGATGATGGTGATGACGATGATAAGGATGATGATGAGGATAATGATGATCATCATCATCATCATTGTTTTCATCATCACCATCTTCGTAATCTTCATCATCATCATGATCATCATCATCCTCGTCATTATCATCATCATCATCATCGTGTTCGTCCTTGAAGGGAATTATGTATAGGATCTTACTATAAGCAATGTAACCAATACAAATTATGACAAAATCCTAGTAAAACTAAATTAAATTAAATTAAACTACACTAAATTAAAAACATAGAGTTGTTTAACTATAATTAATTTAAAATGCAACAAAATATAAAATATGCAAATAAAAAACCCAAAATAAACTAAAGAAAAGATAAATATGCAAAATAAAAATAAAAAAACAAAACACAAAATATAAAATATGCAAATAAACAAACAAAAAACGTAGAATTCAAAAACACCTGTGCACTAGCTCATAAGAAAAACAACAACGAACAAGTTCACTCACACGCACTAGTTCATTACCAGCATCCAGAGCATTGGTAATTTGATGAGAAGAGCAGTGGTAAATCGAGGAGTAGGAGATACTAGTACAGAGGATACCAGAGTTCCCAGTGGAGGAAATCCGGCCGCAATCCAGAGGATAACAAAACAATCCGGCCGCATCCCAGAGGATCCCGACATTCCCAGGGAAGGTAATGCGACCGCAATCCAGAGGATAACAAAGGGCCCAATGAATTTTGTAATCCCATTAACCCTAGCAATGTAGGAATTTGGGAAAAAAATGTCAAATTTCTGAGCCAATATAGATTCAGTACAGTCATACATAAATTATAATTTTTTTTATTGTGCTACCATCGCTTCTATTATCAATGGATCTAGTAAGGGTTTTCTATTATTGGAGCGTCTGAAACTCCTCCTTAAATTCCAGGGAAATACATATGGGTTGAGCACTACAAGCCAGTTGTGCTCTTGTATAATTTTATGAATTATGACACAATTTGCAAGCTTTTGTAATTTTATTCTATTTAATTGTACAGTGTGCAAAGTCCTGTAGGAGCTATAAAGTAAATTGGTTCAACTGAATCTGTCAAAACTTTGAACCTGAGACGTGTTTCTTCTAAGCATTTAATTTTGCTTTAGTAATTAGTTTTACCTCGATTATGGAACAAATTACAAGCTTTTGTTATTTTATTCTATTATATGTCTGAAACATTCTATAGATTGCAAGCTTGTGTAATCTTA
Source organism: Pseudotsuga menziesii (assembly GCA_001517045.1). Taxonomy (NCBI): domain Eukaryota; kingdom Viridiplantae; phylum Streptophyta; class Pinopsida; order Pinales; family Pinaceae; genus Pseudotsuga; species Pseudotsuga menziesii. The sequence goes on from LPNX011192120.1 coordinate 27,388, forward strand.
TTCTATTTAATGGTCTAGAACATAATCCTCTATGAGCTATAATTTGAACTGATTATGTCGAAACTTGAATGTGAGACCTCTTTCTCCTTTAAAGACACATTTAATTTTGATTTGATTGTCATTTTTACATGGATTATGGCACACTTTTCAAGCTTTTGTGACTGCCATTGGAGATATAAATATAATGACTGGGTACATTTCAACCTAAGATCTATTTATCCTTTAAAGAAGCATTTTATTTTATTTTTATGCTCACTTTTACCTTAATTACAACACACTTTCCAAGATTTCCCCATTTACTAGTTTGGGTTTTGGAACAATGTATAGTTCCCTGAGACTCATGGGCTATAATTTGAATTGACTCTAGTAAATTGACCCTCGTACCTCTTTCTTCTTTAAAGACACATTTGATACAAGTATTATTTTTCAATGATACTTATATATTTTTTCCTCTATTTGGCATATACCATGGTAGTTAGTGTGGTCACCTCTGTTTTGCATATCTCAAAGAGTCTGAAGGTTATCAAGAATATTGTAGCCTACATGTGTCTTCATTAAACCCTCTGTGAGCATTCCTTCCTTAAATATATGCTGTGTAATTTTGATCACATCATATCTTCCAAAATACTTTCCTTAAATCCTTCTCAACATATGCAAAATTCCCGTTATAAATTTTTGTTTATTAATTTCCTGTAGCTTACTCTTTTATTTCACCAAGACTGTACAGGAATACTTTTCAAACTTTTGGCAGACTTATATTTTTCACATCTTGAACATCTTTAAACAAACTGAGGGTATGGCTAGGTATCCACCTCAACTAGGAACAAGACCATGTCACCTTAAAATCTTACTGACAAACACTAGTCTCTGGCAGTCATTTTAAAATGGTCTTTCAATCTGCTCAATTCAACACTTAGTCAATTTTGTCAGAACCTAGTCATTACTATGCCAGGAGGCATTTTGGTAGACGCATATCTCACACATGTGAACACCCAGAGGGAAACTAAGATCATGAGTGGATTCTCAAATCATCAAAGAATGGACCCATAACATCTGATGAATTTATCAGTTAAAGAGATGACTCTGGCATGCATTTTCAAGTGGGCTCTCAACCTCATGTTTTCAACACTTAGTCAATTTTTCATGTTTTTGGATATGCAAGCTAATGTATTTACCTCTTTTGGTAGGCTGATATTTTTCTCATGTGGTCACCATAAGAAAAAATAAGAACATGGATGGATAGCCAGTTCATTAAAAAACATGCCTATACCTTATGATGAATTTATCATCACTCAGACACGCTTTGGCAGGCATTTCCAAATTTCTCTTCAACTTTGTGATTTGACACTTAGTCAATTTATTTAAACCCTAGGTCTCAAAGGTGATTTCAACTTTTCATCAAACTTGGAGTGTAAGACAGCCAATGGATGGAGGACAACCAGATGAATCCATTAAGACCAGTTTCATCCTATGGAACTACTTTCTCTCTCCTTGGTGGGCATTTTATTGAAGTATGATGTAAAATATTCTTAAGACCCTGTTTTGGCAGATCCATAATTTTTTCCTCAGGTAATTTTAGGTCAAAGTAAGAACATGGTCAGGTAGACAACACAGCCACCTATAGGATGCCCATATGGTGTGGGAATTTCTTTCAACCCACAAATTACAATGTTATGCTTATCTCATTTTTTTGTATGTTACAATTATTGACTCAACTTTTATTGATTGCTTTATTTTGTTAAGGTTGCAGTAGTGGAAAGCCACACGCTGCTTCCACGGTCCAGGGTGGCCATGGAAGGTCACAATCTATGCCTCCGGAGGTAAATGTTAAATATAGTAAATAAATATGACGTCATTAACAAAATGTTTCGATTTTTCCAGTTAACATTCGATTTTCACTGTTACCATTCGCTTTTGTCGTACTTATTATGAATATTTCCATATGATAACATGATTATTACATTGTGGCAGGGGTTTTCTCATCCCCATGGAGCAGAACATCTATCTCCTCCTTCGGAGGTAAAAGTAAATATTATTGTAGTATCTCATTTTTGTTTATGTTACAATTATTGACTCGACTAAATATAGTAACTAAATATGACTACAATAACTAAAAACTTCAACCCCAGAATATTTCCATGTGACAACATGCTTATTACACTATGACAGGGGTTTGCCCATGGTCATCATGGAACATAACATGTGTCCTCTACTTCCATGGTCCAGGGTGACCATGGAAGGTCACACTCTATGCCCCATCAGGTAAGTGTTAAATATAATAAGTAAATGTTGAGATTTTTTCTGTTAACATTCAATTTCCACTTTTGCCATTCATTTTTTTCGTGCTTATTATGAATATTTCCATATGATAACGTGCTTATTAAACTGTGGAAGGGGTCTACTCATCGCCATGGAGCAGAACATGTATATTCTCCATCAGAGGTAAAAGTAAATATTATTGCAATATCTCATTTTTTTTATGTTACAATTATTAACTCAACTAAATGTAACTAAATATGACTACAATAACTAGAAACTCCAACCCCAAAATATTTCCATGTGACAACATGCTTATTACACTATGGCAAGGGTCTGCCCATGGTCGTCATGGAACAGAACACGTGTCCTCTAATTCTGAGGTAAAAATAAATATTATTGCAATATCTCATTTTTTTATTATGTTACAATTATTTTCATAACGCTTATTTATTGATTTATTGTGTTAGGGTGGCGCCGGTGGAAAGGAACCTACTGCTTCCATGGTCCAGGGTGACCATGGAAGGTCACACTTTGTGCCCCGTCAGGTAAGTGTTAAATATAATAACTAAATGTTTTGATTTTTTCTGTTAGAATTTGATTTCCACTATTGACATTCACATTTTTATGTGCTTATGGTGAATTATTGATTGATTTATCGTGTCAGGGTGGGGACCGTGGAAAGGCCCCTGTTGCTTCCATGATCCAGGGTGACCGTGGAAAATCACCTACTAGAAGTAGATCATTACAGGGTGATCGTGGGAATTCACCGGCCGCAACATTGCATCAGGTAAGTGTTAGTTCTAATAGTAACTAAATTTCATTACAACAATAATGTTTGAATGATGTTAAAATTATTTTTCTTAATTTTATTGTTTGATGAATTTAGTCCAATGCACTTGATCTGGGTGATGAGGAGCTCGAGGATGATATTTACTATTCCATAGACCCCATGGATACTATAAAGAAGGCCCTGAAAAAGGCAAACATAGAAATGATTTCCTTGGCTCGCATAAGACCCATGACACAAGAGATCAGGGAAAGTATTGAAGAGCTGAAAGAACAAATAAAATCTTATGGGGTAAGTGGCATCTTCACATATTTTTTTAAGCTATGAAATGATTTCATATCTGATATTATGTTTTCTATTTTTCCAAGTGATCTGATAAAGTAAAGTTTTTTGTTTGTAGGAGTTTTTACAACCCGTGACTAGATAAACTATCAAGACAAGTATAGGTAGCAGTGATACTCCAATGCAGCAACAACGCCGACAAAGCGATGTACAAATGAGGCGTTTTGACACTTCTGTGATTGGCCTCGAATCCATTGATGAGGGAACCAATTTTGATCAGCATGACATGTCGAAGCATCATGAGACGGAGCCTAGGACTCCACATGACTCCGGAGATGAACCTAATGGAGATGATGTTATACCAAAATCTCATTACCATCATGTTATGAGATAGGTATTACCTTGTTTACTCCAATCCCTTAGAGTTTCCCTAGAGAAATGTGTGGGAATTGAACCCAGGTGTTAGAACAATTACACTCACAACAATTGCCAATTACACATGCAAATTACTCACAAAGGAGACTGAATATAGAGCAGAACACTAATCTGTATTGAATAAGTGTACAATAGCCAACCCTGTGAAGTCATAGGCTGACAAAATAAATAATTACATGAGATATTCGAATGCATAAGGATGCCATTCGAATTTGGTCAAAAGCAGGCTTACTAAATCTAAGCAAATCCCCCATAGGTGCATAAAGCAGTTTGCAAAACTGTCTAGGAGCTCACGAATTGGAAAAATCAATTAGGCAAGCTAATAGGTGATGGAAGGACAACTCATACATGCTTTTCTTAGGAGAAAAGGGTGGAGAATGATGAGGACAAAAGACAAGTTAACTTCACCAAGTCAAAATTTCCCAATTTCCTTAAAACTCAGAAAAAGCAGGCAATAAAGTAGAAAAAGCAGACATGCGCTAGGGAGGCCAGGAACAAAGCAGATTTGATTCCAAGTGGTTCCCCAAGTGCTCCATGACTCAAATTTATCAAGTTTGACCACTATGGATGTGCGGAGGACAACTTACATAAGGTGGAATATGGAAACTAGGCAAATCAGAAAAAAATTGGATTAATTAATGTCTAAGGTAGCTAACTATGGGTTGATTATTCTAACACCCCCCCTTAAGCTTGACTTATGAGTAAAATGTCAGAAAATTATAGGGCCTAGAAATAAGGCTTAGTCACCCTTTACATATTGCATGTCCATTTACCAAGGAAAGAGGCAAAAACCCAGTGGGAAAAATCCTCCCTTAAACATGGACAGTAAAACAAAATTTGGAAATATTGTCATCACTCATGCTTCACAGCATGATCAGCAATCCCCAGCAGTGATTTGAGATTGCTGAATTCTTCTCACAAAAAACTTTGGTGAAGATATCTGCTACTTGTTCTGAATATGAACAGAAGAGTAGGTGAATGGTGCCATCATGCACAAGCTGTCTGATGTAGTGCATATGGATCTCAATGTGTTTGGTTCTCTGTTTCTGAACTGGATCATTGTAGATTTGAATGGTACTCTGATTATCACAATAGATAGTAGTTGAGTATTCTGATTCGAAGCCACACTCTCCAAGCAAACCCTGTAACCATAAACATTGAGTTGCTGCATTTACAACTCCTCTGTACTCTGCTTCTGTAGATGAGAGTGCAATAGCACTCTGTTTCTTACTTGACCAGCTGATTGGCCCTTCAGTAAGCATGAACACATATCCTAATGTTGACTTTCGATCTGTGCTGTCACCTGCCCAATCACTGTCAATAAACCCAATCAAATCAAGATCAAGTTTAGCTTTGTAGAAGATCCCATGAGTCCTTGTTCCCTAAACAAAGTTAAGGATCCTTTTGGCTGCACTCCAATGGATCTCATGAGGCTGATCCATGTATCTTGAAGCCGAACTTAGTGCATCAGAAATATCAGGTCGAGTATGTGTAAGATACAGCAAACATCTAATCAATTGCCTATACAGTGTATTGTTTACCATAGGTAAAGAATCAGCTTCTTCAAGCTTAACTCCTGAAAGGAAAGGAGTCTTGCTTGGCTTGCAATCCTTCATATTGAATTTTTTCAGCAAATCCAAGGCATACTTGGACTGATGTACTTTGATTCCTTATTTGGTTTGAGCAATCTCGAGCCCCAAGAATTGGCTCAATAATCCCAAATCAGTCATTGAGAAGGCATGGTTCATTGCATTCTTCAAGGAAACAATTTCATATTTTGAGCTTCCTGTAATGATAAGGTCATCTAAATACAAAACAATGATCATTAATGAACCATGAATCATCTTTAAATAGACATTTGGATCTTACTTTCATCGAACAAAATTCAGTGATAGCAAAAAGCTATCAATCTTGGCATACCAAGCCCTGGGGGCTTGCTTAAGCCCATACAATGACTTCTTTAGCCTGCACACAAGAGATGGGTTAGTAGAAAATACTTGATCCTGATTCATGTAAATCTCTTCAGTGAGATCTCCATTCAGGAAATCACACTTCACATCCATGTGGTGTACCTCCCACTGCTTAGAAGCTGCAATGGCTAAGGCTATCCTGATGGAGTCCATCTTTGCCACTGGTGCAAAGGTCTCATTGTAGTCTATGCCATGTACCTATGAGTATCCCTTGGCTACCAATCTAGATTTGTAATTCATAGGTGAACCATCAGCAGCAAATTTGGTTTTGTACACCCACTTACACTGAACTAGCTTCCTCCCTAGGGGAAGATCAACCAGCTCCCAAGTGTTGTTCTTCTAGAGTGAGATGAACTCTTTTGTCATGGCTGTTTTCCATATTGGATCATTTGCTACATCTTCATATGTCTATGGGTATGATTCAACCATCATATATAATTTCTCTACAAACATAGGATCTTTCATGCACAGAGCACTCTCAAACTGAGATCTAGTCCTCCTAGGATCATTAGGATTTCCAACTAGTTCTCCAGCTACATGAATGGTATTTGCTGCCAAAAATAATCATTATCAAACATATCAGAATCAACATGTTCAACTATCTCTTCACTTACATTCAGAGGTTCTGGTGGTGAAGAGGATTCTCCAACTTCCACTGCTGCTAGGGGCTCTTCTTGAAACTGAACACACCTTTCAATGAAGACTTTGTTTGTGATAAAATTGATAAGCTTGTACCCTTTTGAATCTTCAGAGTACCCAACAAATAGACACTCTTGGCTTTGGGGCTGCAAAGCCTTCCTCTTTTCTGTTGGAATTCTAGCCCAAGCCCTTGAGCCAAAAATCCTGAAATGGGTCACATCTGGCTTGTGCCCACTCCATGCTTCAGAAGGAGTCATACCATCAAGCTATTTATGAGGCACCCTATTCTGGATATAGGCTGCACAGTTTATAGCTTCAGCCCAAAACTTTGGTGGCAAAGTCTTAGCCTCCATCATGCAGGTTGCCATCTCTTTCAGTGATCTGTTCTTCCTCTTAGCAACACCATTTTGCTGTGGTGTGTAAGGGATAGAATGTTGCATCTATGCAATATTGAATGAACTCAGACTTCACATACTCACCACCATTTTTATATCTTAGGACCTTGAGTTTCCTCCCATACTGGTTTTCAACCAAAGCCTTAAAGACTTTGAAGAGGCCAAAAACATCAGACTTGTGTTTCAGGAAGTAAACCCAGCAATACCTAGAAAAGTCATCTATGAATGTCAATGCATATTTGGCCTGACTCATTGAAATATGAGGAAATCGGCCAGAAACATCACTGTGGATCAACTCAAGAGGTGCAGAGGTTCTCCCATGACTAGCTTTCTCAAATTTATGCTCTGGGTGTTTTCCTAAGATGCAACCTTAACAGACTCCTTTGGAAAACTTAATCTTTGGTAACCCTATGACCATTTATTTTTCACTAAGATCAGAAAGATACTTGTAATTAAGGTGGCCAAATATTTCATTCCAAAGCTTGCTTGCCTCATTAGCATGAATCAGAAGAGCAGAGGGGTTTGAGTAGGGTAGGAAGTGTGAGAACATGTATACCTTTGAAGTGTGATTTGCAACTCCTTTTGCAATGACTTTACCACTTGAGATCTTTGTGATCTCAACTTCATCAGGGGAGAATATGACCTTCTTTGGAGACCCTATGTGGTTCATCTGATACACTAATAAGAGGTTAGAGGCAAGACCTGGAACATACAATACATTACTGAACTTACCATGGTCAAGATCAATCCTCCCTTTGCCCAAAATTTCAGTGAGAGAGTCATCTCCCAGTACTATTGGTGGACCTTTCGACATTTCAAGTGAGGTGAATTCCTCCTTGGTCGAAACCATATGTCTTGAAGCTCCAGACTCAATGATGAAACTAGGTGAGCTTGATGTGCTAGCAACCAATGCATGAACTCTCTCTCTGTCTTCTAAATTTGATCCTCCTTCCCTCTTCTTTGAGCTGTCTGGAAGGGAGATGCCATTCTTCTCTAGGAGTTGGGTCAGCATGTCTATTTGCTTCTTCATGCGGGAACTTTCAGAATGATTTCCCTTACTACAATATGCGCACTTGCTCATTTCTCTTTTGTTCTTCTTCTTCTGGGGGTTCTTCTTGGAACCTTGAGGCTGCTCTGGAGACTTGTTCTTGTCTCTCTTTTGCTCAGGTGGCTTCTTCACTTTCTTCTTGCCTTTTGAATCCACCCTCAAATCTCCAGCAACAAGATCTTGGTCTTTGGAAGGTTTGATGGTGCCCATCATCACCAATTTATCTTGTTCTTATGTGAGAGATTCCATGAAATCTGCAAGGCTAGGCATTTTCCAAGCTCGAGCTGTCAACTTTGTGGCATAGAAGGTCGATACAAACACTAAATAGTCAGGGCCAAGCTTCAAGAGTATGGCCAAAACTAGTTGCTCATATTTCTTTTTGATCCCACGTTGTTTTAGCTCCAAAACAAGGGCTTTGAACTTGGAAAAATAGAGTTGCAGGGATTCAAAGCTATTGGGACTCAAGGAGATCAATTCATTTTCAATTTGATTTCCCCTCATCTCATCTATCTTACCAAAAATCTCAAAAATTTTCTCTCATACTTAATTCGGTGATGTTAATCCACCAAGATGGAAAAGGAGGTCTCTGGATATGCTTAGACACAGGAGACCATAGGCCTCATCCCTCCTGTTGTGCCATTTAATCTTCTTTGCAACTGCATTGGACTCTGCTTCTGTTTCCATAGTCACTCTGTAGAGGCCTTTCGCTCTCAACATTATCTCCATATCTTCTTTCCATTCAAATAATTTAAATGGAGTCAAGATGATCTTCTGAGATTGATCCATAGCTCAGAAATTGTCCCTTCAGTCAGTAGAATGCTCCTAGTCAATGGTTTCGAACCTGCAATAACAAATTGGAAGGAGAGAAATAGATCTACAAAGGCTCTGATACCATGTGTAAATTGAACCCAAGTGTTAGAACAATTACACTCACAACAATTGCCAATTACACATGCAAATTACTCACAAAGAAGACTGAATATAGAGCAAAACATTAATCTGTATTGAATAAGTGTACAATAGCCAACCCTGTGAAGTCATAGGCTGCCACAATAAATAATTACATGAGAGATTCGAATGCATAAGGATGCCATTCGAATTTGGTCAAAAGAAGGCTTACTAAATCTAAGCAAATCCCCCATAGGTGCATAAAGCAATTTCCAAAACTGTCTAGGAGCTCACGAATTGGAAAAATCAATTAGGCAAGCTAATAGGTGATGGAAGGACAACTCATACATGCTTTTCTTAGGAGAAAAGGGTGGAGGATGATGAGGACAAAAAACAAGTTAACTTCACCTAGTCAAACTTTCCCAATTGCCTTAAAACTCAGAAAAAGCAGGCAATAAAGTAGAAAAAGCAGACATGCACTAGGGAGGCTAGGAATAAATTAGATTTGATTCCAAGTGGTTTCCCAAGTGCTCCATGACTCAAATTTAGCAAGTTTGACCACTATGGATGTGTGGAGGACAACTTACATAAGGTGGAATATGGAAACTAGGCAAATAAGACAAAAATTGGATTAATTAATGTCTAAGGTAACTAACTATGGGTTGATTATTCTAACAAAATGACAGGAAAAAATATCCCCTTACAATTTTCCCTCTTTTGAGCTGATAACCTTCTTTCCCCATTGACAAGACGCGTTACCCAGGAAGAAAAGAGCCAGCACCAGTCCTAATACATGAGCAAAGAGAAGTGCCACTACTCTTTCCCTTACTGCAAAAAGTGGTGCCCCCATATCACCGCATATTTTCTTCTTTGGAGAAGCAGTGCTCGAGTTTTGAAGGAAAAAAAGAGAAGTTTCGAGAGGATTCTCGAAGCTGACCTCCATGGAGCCTCATCCCAATGGTTTAGGACCAGCTGGATCTTAAGATCCTCCCTTTTAGGATCCAATCTCCACCTCACCCATGAGATCCTCAACCATACCTATCCTCCGATGCCTTTAAATACTGACTCACCCCCCATGGGAAAAAGGAGGAAGAATTGTGTTTCATAGCCAAACTCTGTCAAAATCATTCTTGAGTGTTTGGAGGCAAGGAGCCATTGGAAGGAACTCTCAACACCAAGGCATGAAGGTTGTAGTCTCTCCAATCATGTATTAATAAAGAACGTATTTTCTTTCCCATATTTATTGTTTCATATGTATGTATTGCTTGATTCCTTGGTCACAAGCATAGATATAGTTGATTATATTGAATGCTATCATGTTTATCTTGTTGTTTTTTGTATTTTATAGGTTGTTCTGCAGTAAACTTCAAGGATAGTGAGGACAACCTTTGAGAGAAGTATTATGGCATTCCATTCAGTTGATTAATCAGATCTAGGGAGAGTCCAGCATTCCACGTTTGTGTTTTGTTCTAGATCATCTATTCACACTTAGGAGATAGTACTAGAGTACCTTTGGAATCATTTACATCAATGGTGATCTCCCTCACACTTGTTAATGGTTCACATCATGGATAGAATCGTACTTTGTGGAAGATGAGATGAAGACCCTGGGTATTTGTTAAGCGCTCATTGCTTTCCCCAGGTTGCGATGGAGTATTTGTATGAGTCCTAGCATGGATCCACATTTGTATGTTTGTGGTTGTGCTCAGATTTGCATATGTATGACATAGATCTACATTGTATGTCTGGTAGCTATGTCATAATTTGAGTCTTCTTCGCATGGATCTACGTTGTATTTTACTAGCCTTGACTTTTTTGTATCTCACATGGATCTACATTTTATTGGTCGGCAGCCATGTTGTGATTCATTTGGGACATGTATCAAAATGTGCTACAGAAAGTTGGTGATGTTTGAGAAGTTTTGACCTTTGGAGCTTTGCCTCGACACTATACCTTGTTCTTTCAAAGTATATTGCCTATTGTTTCCCTCTAGCCATTATACTTTGGGGGGCATCTCTGTTATACCAAAATATCATCACCATCATGTTATGAGATAGGTATTCCCTTGTTTACTCCAATCCCTCAGAGTTTCCCTAGAGAAATGACAAGAAAAAAATACCCCCTTACAATTTTCCCTCTTTTGAGCTGGTAACGCTCTTTCCCCATTGACAAAATGCATTACCCAAGAAGAAAAGAGTGAGCACCACTCCTGATACATGACCAAAGAGAGGTGCCATCACTCTTTCCCTTACTGCAAAAATAGGTGCCCCCTTATCACCGCCTGTTGACTTCTTTGGAGAAGAGGTGCTCAAGTTTTGAAGGAAAAAAAGAGAAGCTTCGAGAGGATTCTCGAAGATGACCTCCGTGGAGCCTCATCCCTATGGTTTAGGACCAGCTGGAGCTTGAGATCCTCCCTTTTAGGATATAATATCCACCTCACCCATGAGATCCTCAACCATATCTATCCTCCCATACCTTTAAATATTGGCTCACCCCCCATGGGAAAAAGGAGGAAGAATTGTGTTTCATACCCAAACTTTGTCAAAATCATTCTCGAGTCTTTGGAAGTAAGGTGAAGTTAGAGGAAAGGAGCCATTGGAAGGAACTATCAACACCAAGGCATGAAGGTTGTATTCTCTCCAATCATTTATTAATAAAAAATGTATTTCCTTTCCCATATTTACTGTTTCATATGTATGTATTGCTTGATTCCTTGGTCACAAGCATAGATCTAGTTGATTCTATTGTATACTATCATGTTTCTCTTATTGTTTTACATATTTTATAGGCTCTTCTGCAGTAATATTCAAGGATAGTGAGGAAAACCTTTGAGAGAAGTATTATGGCATTCCATTTAGTTGATTAATCAGATCTAGGGAGAGTCTAGCATTCCGTGTTTGTGTTTTGTTCTAGATCTGAACCATTCAGACTAGGGAACCAGCTCTTGTCTGCAAGAGGTGTGTATTTCTGGCTAACATATGACTAGGAAACTTTTCCTGGAGCAACATGAGTTAAAAGCACTGGATCACTAGTTCTCACCTTTCTGGTGGATGACGCTTGTGTTTCTATCAAGATTAAAAAGCTTGAAGGTATTTATTAATTAATTTATTCTTTTTAATCATGAAATTGAAATGGACATATGCTGAAATTATTATAAATTAATGGATTACATGTTTCTGCAGGAAACAATGTTTTCTACAGGAATTTGAATGACAAAACATTGGATTTTTTTGGTCCCACCATTCGCACACAGTGGGATAGCCAACATAGTGCAAAGAGAGATGTATTGATAAACCACATGGTAAACTTGTTCAAAAATACATTCAACAAGAAAGTGGTTGCACAGTTAGCCGACGAGAATTTAAAATATACCAAGGCCCAATATAGGGATAAATTGCAACTTGACCTCAAGCATGAGTGCCCTCCCATGGTTCCGGAGAAATAGTGGAAGGAACTCATAGAGGATGCAAAGGAGAAATTGCTAAAAAGACAAGGAAAACAACCACGGCCTAGAAAAGCAAGGTACAACACATATCATCTTTTTAGTGAAATATGCTCATTTATTTTTTTATTTTTTTTTAAGAAAGAATTCTGATATCCAACGTTTTTCAAAATTTTCATATATAGGCTACCGTACACCTCCAAAGAAACCAAGGCTAGAGTGGAAAAGGACGGGAAACATAGACTCGGCCAGGGTGGCTACAGAAAACTAAGAGCCCGAATCATAAGAATTAAATGATTAACTATGGGGAATATTTATTTGAAAGTAGCGAACAAATATTTGTTTTTAATACTGGAAATTTTATGTGTTATGCATTGCATGGAAATACGTTCCAAGATGTTGCCACCATGGAAGACCTAAAGCTTGGTTTCAAGTATGGTTTTAAAAGTGTCATTAAGTATCAAAAAAGGTTGGGGCTAACTCCAATCTCCCCAATGATGCAGATGCAGGAAAATAAAATGAATAAGGATATCATTGTAGTATACTATTAAAGTATATTCAGTTTTGATTATATTACCCATAACTAAATATTTATGTTTTCTTTTCAGCAACAGTGCAACCGCAGCACTGAATCCAGCGGTACTCTGCACGTATAAGCTGATGTTGGGGTGTGCATGTCCCATGATAGTGGGGAGCAGAGTGGCCATTCTGGTATGTGTTCTCTAGAAATAGAAATATCTATTGTGATTATAGATATTTATTTCCTCACATATACTTATAATTTTTCTTCTTTCAATGGAATATCGTGAAGTTTAGGAGGGTGAACCTCAAGAGGAATTAGGAAGTAGAGAAACAATTAACACACCAATTGTCGTAGATACACAGATAGGTAAAGAGCAATATTGTAATTTTAATCAAAATGATGAACTATTAATTTCAATAATATTTCAACATATCGATATGCCTATTTTCATTGTTGCAGTTCATGCCCCTTCAGAACTGCCGCCACGACCTACTCAACGACGTACAAGAGGTATGATACATGAGGGCATGGAAACACAAACACTAGCATGGCATGGCTTTGTAGATATTCCACCAAATGATGATGATAATACCCCAATTATCGTCAATTATTACAATGCAAAAAAACAGAAATCAAAGAAAAGGTAGATGTATAAATTCATGACTTGTATTTGGATGTATATCGATCTTGTTAGTCTAAAACATTGTTTATATTAATTACCTCATTATGCTTCAATGTTTTTATGTTTATATGTTTTGATGACTAGCCTAGTTATGCATGAATTTTTATATGTTTTCTATGTAAACAACATCATTTATTGGGTATGGGGAATTGAGAGCGATGTGAGGGGGGGGAGGGTCCATATGGGCTTCCACCTTCACGTGGTTGGCCCTATTCAGTAGAGAATATAAAACTGTTCTCAAAATAGAGAGGAGATCAATAAGGTATAAATACTCTTTTATTACTATGTCTTAAAGATGGTTGTAAATTTTTAAATGAATGTCTATTTCTTAAAAAAATGTTAATAAATTTAACATTTCACGATTCATTGATTTCTACAGGACTTTGTAGTAGGATTTAAGTGACTTTTTATTTTCTTATATATTATTTACTCATATAAAAATTATGTCTTTGATGATTTATGCAGGTCTTGGTGATGAAAATACATCTCGTGGACAACTCTTATCAAGTTGTATGGGAGAATGGATCTAGCGAAAGGACAATGATAAGGTAAGGGTTTTGACGTGTTCTTTATCGTTAATGTGTTTGTATTTATCCTTAAATTCTATTTCATTCTATTAAGATACAAGAGATACAACCAATAGTAAATAACTACTTTTAGACCATCATCCAAACTAGGAGACAACCTTCTACATAAAACAAAAATTCTTCTTAGTAAAGTATAAAAATAGAAGAAAAATCACATAGAAGAAATTAGGCTTTTTTTGGCCTTTCTTCCTATAATTTTGGCAGGATGAAACCCTAGGTTAATAAATTTTAATTATTCAAACCCTAATTGTACATCTATCTTTCAAAACTAAATTTTCTGAGTTGTATACTTGTAAATATTATTCTTGGGTTATTTTTTTTTCTCTTGGGTTTTAGACTTAATTTTTATGTGTTTTGTAACTTTTATTTTATCAAAAAGGAAATCCCTAAAAGAAGAATTTCTATGTAAAACCCTAAAAATGCAGACCTGTTGCTCCCACAATCTGATCCCTCTCCTCTATCAAAAACAGGTCTGCAATATTTATTGTAGACCTCATATGCTCTAGTTGTCTTCTCTGCACACTCAAAATAGAAAACAAGTTAGTATTTCAAAGTATTTAGATGGTGGTGTATTTTGTATAATATATCTTATTGATTTGATTAGTTTTCTGCCCTATTCGCATTAGTTTTCTGGGTAAATGTAAGTCTGATTTTTTACTGAGATCTAGAACCTTACATCTCTGAATCCATAGTGCTATAATTTTGACATTATTTTACTGAGTATTGTTTTGGATTTTCTTAGTACTAATTATTTCTACTAAGAGCTGGGTGATGGTAAGGAACTTGATGATTTTATATTTCAGAGCTTACATACAGGGTCGAGTGAATGATAATAACATTATGGTTAGCTTCGCACTAAATTCTCATTAAGTTAGTATTTTATATCTATGCTATCACATACACAGATATGGAAATCATATGCTAAATGGCACTTTAAATGATTAACACTAGTTATTGATTGCACTATTTTACATGTTCCGATTACTGTGATCATAAACTTTCAGTTGTTGCATGCAACATATGTGGACAATAAATTGATATGTCTAGATCTTCAAAGGTAGCAGATAAAGTGATGTTATTACATGAGGAGTATCTCCAAGGAAATTATGATATGGTTTCTAAACTACAAATTGCATGCTCAACTATGCAACCTACTTCTTAGATCCAAAAGGTAATTTATGATGAATTATTTTCTACATGAGATCATTCCTAGTATTAGAATAAAATTAAGTTGTCAATTTTTTGTTGACTAACATGTCTCTTTCCCATCATGTGCTTAGCGGACTATTTTTATCTTATGGGCATATTTGATACTAACTTGACCTTATGTTTTTTGTAGTATGATGAATTATCACTAGTAGCTCTTCACATGCAGTAGAGCAAGTGATGATATTTCACGGGGAGGGTCTCCAAGGAAATTATGATATGGTTTCTAAACTACAAATTGCATGCTCAACTGTGCAACTTGCTTCTGATCAATGCCAAAAGGTGATCTATGATGAATTTTTTGTTATATGAGATCATGCATAGTAAAAGAATAGAAATAAGTTGTCAATTTTTTGTTGATTAACATGTCTCTTTCCTATCATGTGCTCAAGGGAAAAAAAAATTCTTTCAGGCATATTTGGTACTAACTTTGACCAATTTTGGCCATGCTTGAGGTGGTTGCATAAGAAGGATCAGTTTTTTATTTTCATCTCTTCCAAAAACTATAGGCTTGACCTTCTTTGGCATCATTTACACCTGTAGGCTTCCTCAATCTTCAAAGCTCAGGCTCCCTTCATCTTCAAAACATGGGCTTCCTTTACTTATGACTTGTGGGCTTCTTAAAGCTTCTGCGGGTATCTACAGGACTATGCAGGCTTCTTCCAAGCTCTGTGGGCATCCTTCCAAGCCCTTGTGGGCTCTTTAAGCCCCAGTGGCTTAACCTAATTTCGGATCACAATAATTTGATCCTATCCTAGTGGATCCTACGTCTTCTATCGATGGTATTTTTTATAGATGTACCCCCCTACCTTATCATAGAAATTACCTCTCAGTGGTGCCTAGAATATCATTTAATTAATGTTTATAAGATCCCTGTGGTGCTTACAACGTAATTTATCGATGGTATTTTTACAGATGTACCCTCCTACCTTATCATAGGATCCACTCTAAGAGGTGCCACTTTAGCCTCTAATTATGTATTTTAGCCAATTATTATGAATTTGTGCATCCTAATGGGAAAACAATTTTTGAGGCAATAATTAGGGTGCTTAGGGCCACTTTGGGTACTTTTGGGCACTTTTTAAATCATTATGCCTAATTTTTTAAAGTCAGTTAACACTTTTTGACCTCCCCCCTGAACTTCCCATTTATTTTTTTCCCTTTTACTTCAATAGGTTTTTTCCCATACCTTGCTTTCCCGATATATTTCTTTTCTATAAATCACCTTTCCTGTGTTATATTTTATCCATTTCTTTGTCTTTAAAATATAGTATGTATTTTTTCACAAGCATTTATTGAAGATCCAAAATCGTGGAAAGGAAGGTGCCTTTCCATAGTTTTTAATTTTTTTTTTAAACCTCCAAGTTTCGTCTCAATATCGACGCACTTTCATCGCAGGTGCTGCAAAACCGTTGAAACCTGGGGTGGCTTTCTAGGAATACCGTCGCTATAGAGATGAAGTTTCGTGGAAAAATCATCGTTCAACTTACTTATTTCATTGAAAGTGATTGGTTTTCCACGGTTTTTCATGGAATAAATTTCTGTTCAAATTCCAGAATTCATCGATAGAGAGACAAACATTCGTTGAAAGTGTTCCATGGTTTTGTGTGGAAACAAAATTTTTCTAGCAGTTTTTGGCCATATTTTTGTCATTCTAGCGATGACAAATTTGTCGATAGAGCGACGAACGCATGGAAGAAATTTCTGTTTAAATTCCAGAATTCGTTGATAGAAAGACAAATGTTCATCGAACGTGTTCCATGGTTTTGCGTGGAAACAAAAAATTGCCTAGCATTTTTTTGCCATATTTTCGTCGTTATAGAGAAGACAGGTTTGTCAATAGAGCGACGAAACGTAGAAAATGAATTAAAAAATCAATTTCAAGGCCACCGTATAGAAGACACGTGGCGGCAATTTTTCGTCTCTATATCGATGGTTTATAAAGTTCATCGTTATAGAGACAAAATAAGTGCCACAAAACATCGCGATCATTTTTCTCGTAATTGAGATGACAAAACATGGCAATAGCAGCGAAAAACCATTGCGATTTTGATATTATGTATTAGTGATGTTTCTAGTTTTTTCCTATAATAATTTGAAATTATTAAAAACATGAGAATTTAAAAGGAACTATATATGCATGCTAAATGCTCATATACAAGGACCCTTAGAAACTAAACACATTGACAGAAATTGAAATCTTGCACTGAGAATTCCTTATATAAATCAATTAAGGCCTAAATAATTCTTGTAACCACCCATGTCCAAGAACGATTAGTCAAACAAAAACACATGGCTTATTGAGGATTCCTTTACCCTATGAGTGTATATGTTGATGCTATAATATGGTTTTGAGTAGTAGTTATATGTTTGAGGCTATATGTTTGATCAATGATGAAATACAAGGCATTAATCCCTTTGAAGGCATCCAAGGCCATGAATAATACCTTCAAGCAACACATATGCTCACTCTCGGACATCATTGGCCTCAGAGAAAGGATGTAATCAACTTTAGAAGGTTTTGAATATTAGTAGGTATGATGGCCTTAATATTTTCAAGGGAAAAAACTTAAACCTTAGCCCATAAATAAATATTCTAAGCATCCAAGGCTAAACATGACACCTCTAACCACCACAAAAGGCCTTTTGAAATATTTCTTGAACTATCAATAGGAATACATGAGTGGGAATGTGAGGGACAATAGTAGGAATGTATATCATGTCCTATAGATGGTTGGTCCATACCTTTGTCCCTAAAATATTATTATATCCAAGGCCAAGAATAATACCTCGAAGCATCACATATGATCACCTTTAGAGGGTATATTTTCTCCCTTTTAGCAGTAGTTGTGGGTCCTAGGTCCCTATACATGGTGAAGAGATAAAACTTGGGATATATACTATAAAGGAATATTGTGGGAATCCATGATCATGAATGACACCTAAAACAACCACACATGATATCTTTAGGGTATCCTTTGTCTCTAAGTGGAAATATCTATTTCATTAGGAGGTTGTGAGCATTGGGTATGGGCCTCCTAACCTTGGACATGGTTAGATGAGGAAACTATATCCTTATCCTATAAACAAATATTCATGCACCAAAGGCTAAGAACAATGTCTCAAGTCCTTTCACATCACTTCCCAAGGTTATCAGGGCCTATGTGTTTTGGACATTTCATTGTATTTATTTATTGAGACAATATGTGAACAAACACTTGATTTTCATTAAGAACAAACTACAACAAAGAAATAGTATTGATTCATTGGGAAAATGTATTAACAAAATGTTAATCATGTTTGTAAAACATGAAACAATCCATTAACAAAAAGTTAAGTGCTAATGAAATATTTCTTATCCATTGTGCTAACATCTCTTTACCTTATTTGACCATCTTGTATACAATCAATTTCTACATTTAACTTTACTTAACATTACATAAAACTCTATTAAACATAAATATTAAATATTTTAAAAAATATATATCTTAAAACAAATTTTAAAAAAAATCCATTTCCCTGAGTGACTCACACACGCGCATAACATTCCAATATTAAAAAAAAAATCAAACATTTTTTAAGTAAATCATAATTAGAAAAAACTCATACAACAAAGAGACTTGCTAATAAAAAAATGTTCGTATTTAATTTACTATCTTTTTTTTCAGAAAAAAAAAAAGCCTGCCTTGATATTCATAACTGAATCAAAGACATAATAACACAGCAGTCAGCATACAGTAATACCTAGTACATCATGGAGTTTTCACCAGGGGGAAAGGCGAGCCAACAACTAAATGATCCCATCAGAAAGATGATTCATCATAATGTAATCTGCCAGAACAGCCACATCTATCGAGCGTCAACAGGCGCTGAATCCACAATCCAAAAGAGATCTCTCATACTTAATCAATGAACTGATATGATGGAAAATGTAGCATCATATGAACAGCCTCAGTAAAGCTGAAAAGTATCATGCGAGACCAAAAGGTTCTCAATAAATTCCATAAAACTGCCAAAGCCCTGTGGATGAGAGAGCGCAATTTTAGAGAGACGGTCAGCCAACCGATTGTGCTCTCGATAGATGTGGGTGAATGACAGGTCATGAAAGGCGGCCAAAAGGTTTTTTGTCTCCCGACACCAATGAATAAGATCTGGTGGGGAGAGATCAGCTGATCCACGTACCCAATTGATGATTACTTGTGAATCACCGTATACTTGGGTAAGCGGGATCCCCATCATATGGGAGGTGTGGAGAAGATCCCAAAGACTGAGCAATTCATCCTTCATGTTGGTGCCATGTCCGACCCCCAGTGAGAACTCCAATCGATGTGATTCATTGATAAAAATACAAAAACCAGCACCAGCTGTCAAGAATTTAGATGCACCATCCATAAAGCCGCATGGATAGGAAATGACAGGTGCCATTCCAATAAATCTATCACGCCTCCTCTGTTTGACAGCACATGGTGATAAGCTACGCATAGTAGATATAACCTGCTGGATAATGGAATATACAGACCTTTTTTCTCCATCAAAAATGCAGCGGTTGCGAACTTTCCATATAATCCACATCATATGGAATGGAAGATAATACCATGGCAAATCCCTATGTATGTTTTTGGTCCAATTATATAACATTACATCAACAGAAACAGCAGGAGTGATTGCACCCAGATGAAGGATATCACAAACATGTACCACAACAGTCCTCCAAACACTACAGAAGGTAAATAAATGTGTGACAGATTCATCATTAGTGCCACAGAGAACGCAGATCCCAGGCTCGTGGAAACCTTTTTTCTACAGATTGACCCACGTAAGTATTTTATCACGAATTGTGAGACAAGTGAATCATGATATCTTGCTGGGTACATTCCTATTCCAAAGGACAGAGTCAATGGAAGTAGCAGGTGGAGTGGGTTGAACCCCAACTAAATAATCATATGCAGCACAAGCTGATGGAGTACAATGAGAGTCTTGATGAATCCAAGAGAGTGTATCAGGTCGGTCAGATAGATGTATACCAGCACCATATAATTCATGAATGAAATTGTTCCAAATATCATAGTATGTGCCCCCGAGATAGAGATGATCACCAGACAGCCAATAGTTCATAGCAGGTAAGAGAGTGTTCCGAGCCTGTGCAAGGGTACATATGTCCAAATCTTCCAAATAGGTTCTCAATTCCTCAGGCAAATGTGGAGAATTAACACCAATAATGGGATCAATGCCAAGAAGGACATTATTACCATCTCCCACTTTCCAGGTCAAGCAAGATCCCAGCCACAGGAGAACCTGTACAAATCCCCTCCAGAATAAAGATGAGCTGCGTGTGCTAAAATTCTTCTTCCTGAGCCAATCAATAACATGGATACCATTCAAATATTTAGTGTGAATAACAGCTGACCAAAGACCATCAGAATGTAGTATTCGCCAAAGATTGTTGAGGCGCAATGAAAGATTAAACCAATATAGGTTTTTTATGCCCCATCCTCCACATTTTTTAGGCCAGGAGAGGTCATTCCAGTTGACCAAATGAAATTTATTTTTGATATCCAAGGAGCCCCAGAGAAAGCTGAACATAAGTCTTCTGACCTTCCGAAGGACAGCAGCTGGGAGAGGTGCCAGACTCATCCAATAAACCGGAATGCTAGATAATACAGACTTTAAAAGTACCAATCTGCCCCCAAGTGAAAGATATCTGTAGGTCCAGTGACAGATCCTTTTCTCCACTTTTTGAATAAGCCAAATCCAGTCACAGATCCTGTATCCAATGGGTTTTAAGAAGAAACCAAGGTAATTGATCCCCATATGAAGTGGCTGCATCTTGTAGGGAATGACAGCTGAAAGTGAATGATATCCAGCCTCATCCAAATTGCAGTACAGGAAACAAGATTTGTCAACATTTATCATCATTCCAGATGCTTTGCAAAATTTTTCCAATATAACCTCAAAAGCAGTCCAATCTAGTAATGTGCCAGTACCCAATAATATCACATCATCAACGAAAAGGAGGTGTGTAAGAGCAAGAGAGGGAGAGATATGTATGCCCCTGATCAGTCCATTGTCCCTGGCTTCCCGAATAAGCAAGCTAAGTCCCTCAATGACAAGAATGAATAGGAGGGGTGATAAAGGACAGCCTTGACGGATACCACGGGAGGCAGGAAAGAAAGATGAGGGTGTACCATTGACCAGGACCGCAAAATTTACAGTAGTAATGCATCCCATAATCCAGTTCACTGTGAGGAGGGGGACTCCGATTTGGATCAAGATAAATCTGATGAATGTCCAGTCCACCCAGTCAAAAGCCTTCGTTAGGTCAAGCTTAAGGACAAAGGTAGAAAGTTTCTTAGTGTGGATGGAATGAAGTACCTCCTGAAGGATACCAATGGGCTCAGAGATTTGGCGGTCTTTAAGGAACCCATACTGTTCCTGTGAAATGCCGGAGTCAAGAAATGGTTTGAGTCTTCTAGCAATGACTTTTGCAATGAGCTTATAGAGGAGGTTGCAGAGGGATATAGGTCTAAAATAGGCAAAGGTCAGTGGCATGTCATTTTTGGGTATGAGTGTCAGGAAGGTAGAGTTAAGGGAAGGGGGAATATAACCAGAGGTTCTGGTTTGGTCAACAGCCTTGAGAAGAGAAGGGCCCAGGAGATCAAAGAAATGTAGATAAAATTCAACAGGACAGCCGTCCGGACCCGGGCTACGATCTTTTTTAAATGCTTTAAGGGAGAGTTCCAATTCAGTGAGACAAACAGGCCGGGTGAGGAGGGATGACTGATCAGGTGGGATAAGGCAGGGAAAGAGAGATATGACATCCAGTTGGTGATCAAGACAAGTAGATCCATCATCTGTGAAGATGGCAGCAAAATGGGCCATTCCAAGAGCCTTGAGTGAGACCACATCCTCAACCAGAACACCATCAGGTCCTTCAAGGGACCAAATAGAATTTTGTAATCTTCTACCTGAGGCAAATGTATGGAAAAACTTGGTGTTTGCATCACCTTGTAATGCCCATTTAAATCTTCTTTTTAATTGCCAGGTGAGAAGGATGTGGTCAGAGATCCTCTTCTTATCAGCCTTAAGTTGTGTAAGCCTAGTTAGTTGATCATGAGAAAGAATACCATTGGTGGGACCAGCCAGAATGGATTCAATAGTTGCTTCCAAAGTTGTAAAAGAGCAGTTCATAAAATCAGATTTATTCTTAGTCCATTTTTTAGTGGCAGCCTTAAGCTTGCAGAGGGTGAGGCAGAAATCTTCAATGTCAACAAGGTGATCAGCTAAGAAAGAAGGGGACCACTCCTTATAAAACCAGTCAAGGAAGTCAGTATCCTCAAGCCATGATCTATTGAATTTAAAGAGGTAGTTAAATGGACCCTTAATGTCTCCCCATTCGAAATAGATAGGAAAGTGGTCAGATAGGTCCACACATTTGATCCAAGACTTATAGACCCCCAAAGAGGGAAGAAGGGTGCTAGATATAAGGAACCGGTCCAAGCGTTTACTGATGCCCTCAGTCCCAGCTCTACCATTGCACCAAGTAGGGCCAGAAATGTGTGGAGTCACATCCACAAGCCCTGTAGATTCGAAGAGGGAGGTAAAGTGGGTGGAGAGAGGGTCTAATGTGGCTTTATCTCCCCAGACTTTAGTAGAGTGAAGAGTGAGGTTGAGGTCACCTCCAATCACAAGGGAAGGTAAATGGAGAAGGCCACCAATGAGGGATTTGTCCCAGAACAGAACACGGTCACGATAAGGGCCATAGACATTAAGTATGTGGAGGGGGTCGGACAGTCCCCGAATAGAAGCCTGTAAAAGAATACCCGCGCATGTTTGGAAAGCCTTACATTTAGCCTTTGTCGGGTTCCATGCAGAGAGGAGGCCACCAGAGAGTCCATGAGCACTGATAGCACAATACTCCCAGGAGGGGAGTAATTTTGAGAATTCAAATAGTGCAGGAAGGTCACTACACATGGTTTCTTGTAAACGGATGAAATCAGGTTTTACAGAACTGATGAGAGAGCGGAGGCTGAGGGTTTTGGTCTTACCTCCAAGACCACGAACATTGAGAGAAAGTATAATCATTAAGGAACCTCCTGGGGGGGTGACGATGCTCTAAGTCCCCTAGAATGTGTGCCCCTAGCAGCATCCTTGATGCGGACAGAAAGTGGAATGTAGGGAGGTGAAGCAGATGAAAGGTCTGCCTTGTGGTCTCTTTTTCCTTTAGGTGCCTTCCGAACAGTGACATTAGCAAACCTGATGGAGTTAATGTGAAAGGTGGAGGGAGAAGATGGGGTAGAGGCAGTAAAAACATCAAGATACTTCTTAAGGGAAGGGTCAGAGAAGGAAGGAGAGGCAGTAGGGCTGGGTGATGAAGGATCAGGACACATGGGAGGATCCACAGGTATGAGAGGGGGAAAATCATCTGATGAATCAAGAGAAAAGCCCGAGTGTGTAGGAATGGGCAAGGGAGAGGTATGGGAGGGTAAAGGGCTAGATGGGGGAGAGGAAACCTCAGTGGCAGAAAGGGGAGTGGCAGGAAGGGGAGAAGTATTAGGATCAGGAGGAGGAGGAGGAGGTGGTGACAACTGGAGATCTGGAGGACGAGAATGTCTATGTGACTGAATTAAATTATCAACAGCTTCAAAAAAGGAATCAGGTACAAGCTGTGAGGGTTGGGAGGAAAGCAGTGACGGGTTAGGAGGAGGATGTGAGGTAGTATCAGGGGAAGCCTGCGGAGAGATGAGAACAGGAACCTCAGTGTCTGATGAATGATCATCAGAAAACCGAAGAGGACAAGATTTCCTCAAGTGTCCGACAGATCGACAGTTGCTGCAACGAAAAGGGACATGAAGATAATCAAGTTTTTGGACCAGAAGGCGTTCTTTGCAGAGAATTTCTATCTCAGCAGGGAGACCCCTGGAGATATCAAGCTCAACCATAATTTTCGCCACTCTCTTGTCAAAAATCAGATGAAAATCATCCTCAACAGAGATAAACCTGCCAATAGTATCTCTAATACCTTCAAGGATCTGCCTGTTCCAAAGAGGAAATGGGAGATGAGGTAATAAAACCCATAGGTGGTGTTTGGTAATACGTTCTCTAAGGGGATCAAAATTAGAATGCCAGCGCCCTAACACTAAGGAGCCTTTACCCATACTCCAAATACCCTCCAGGACTTGAGTGCAGTGTTCAGGTTCCAAGAAAACAAAAACAACCCAACCGTTTGATAGCAGGCTGATGGTCGGGATGTAGTTAAAGAGAGGCTTCCAATGATCATTTGCCCAATCCACCCAGGATGCCTTATTCAGATGACAGTATTCTAAGTGGCCAATCAAGGCCCTGGAACAGAGTGAGGAAACACGATCCATATAGACATCGTGTCCTAATACATACCTGTAACGTTCATTCAGTGCCTTGATGCATTTGGAATTATGTTTACGACGGGAATGTGAACGAAAGTCAAGATCAGCCATGATGTGGATACACAATGCCAAAAAGAAAACCCTAAAAGGTCAAACCCCGAGCCAAGATGATACCAGGTCAATGTCAGTGATAGAAGGGTAAGGATCAGCCGAGGGGAACCGTGCCAATGTGAGTAGTAGGGGTGAAAAAAGGATGAGTAAAGAGTGACAGAGCAAGTATCCACAAACAAAATAGTAAGACCCAGATGAAAGAACCCCACTGCCAGCGGGACAGAGACACATACAGCAGTGCTCAATAAATAATGTGGCTGTCCAATGAGAAAGGACAGGTGTGGAGTGGGTCGAAGGATGTGGAGAGATACCAATAAGGCCAGCCCTGGTCCAAAAAGAAACAGTCCACCAGAACAACAAACAAAGCCAGATGTGGGCCTGCACACAGTCACCCAGGTGGGATAAGGAAAAAACACCCAGATGGGGTAGTATGTTAAATAAGGCACCAAGATGCCGAAGTATGTTGAAAGGCAACAAGATACCACTAAAATCACAACGGCATACAGAAGAAGTAACAAAAATACAGGTAGATACAAACCCCAGGACAAAAGGCTAGAAAAAGGAATGTGCCAAAAAAGACATAGTCACGAAGGTGAATATCACACCAACAGGAATTCACAAGGCATCGTGAGCCGGGTACAGTAGAAGAAAATAAATATGTAATCAGATATAAACCCCAGGGCATAAGGGCGAAGTATGGGCAGTATAAAAAAAAAATGTTAAAATGGCGGCACAATAAAATAGACACGCAGATATAATAACCCCAGGGTAGAAGGGCATAGAATAAGGGGTAGTATATAATGCCGAAGTATTTTGTTAAAAATGCGACATGCTACCACAAACCACAATGGCATATAGATAAAGCAACAAAATACAGGAAGATAAAAAACCCCCAGGTCAAAAGTCAAGAGTAAAGAGAGTGTCAAAAAAGACACAGACACGAAGGAGATTACAACACCAACAGGCATCCACAAGGCAGCGAGTGCCAGGGGCCGAAGAAGTAATAAAAGAGCAAGTAGATGCAAAACCCCAGGGCATAAGGGCGTGAGGGGAATGTGTGATGAATGGAACCCCAAGACAATGATGTTATAGGGTCACAGCCCAGTGTGGTCATGCAGACAATGACAAAAAGAAACCCAAGGTCCCTCAGATAAGACAAAAAACAAAAACATGACACAGTCCCACATGGGTCCAACCCAAAATCATGGAGGTGAAGGTGACAAATAAACACCAGTTTTAGCCGGAAATCAGCGAACTCCTTCCCACTTTTTTAGACCCCTTGGTTGGTACTAGTCCCCCAGTAAAGGGGAGGGACTCCAAGGTGGGCTAAAAAATGGCGTTCACATGCAAATGCTGTGAAACCCTAGGACAGAAAAGACCCATGAACCGATAATGGGGCACAAAAAGTACAAGTGGTCTTGAAACTAACCTGTAGAAACCGCAGAGCAGTGTAAGAGTGAAAGACGACAGCGCCGTGGAGACAGGAGAGATCCAAGACCGCTGACAAACCAGGTTCCAATGCAGTGAAACAAATAAGAGAAAAGGGACTGCAGCACTGTGTTGACGACGATGTCGTAGAAGCAGGAGTGCTTAAAGTCCACTGACAGACCTAGGTTCCATAATATATACGACTGTCGAGTAGAGGATAATGTAGCAGCACCGACGAGAGGAACCAACCATCATCTACCAGCCCATGGGAATCACAATGTTGTGCCATGAAGCCGCAGCGTGAACGGAGGTGGGTGCAGGTGCGAGTGTTGGAGCAGTCGCTTGTGTGGGAGCAGTCGCCAGTGTGGGAGCAGTCGCCATAGCGGGAGCTACATCATACATAATATTAACACATGATAAACAAAATATTAGTTGACATTCCGAACCCTTGTGTGAAGAAAACCACTCAAACACCTCATATTTAATTTACTATCTATAACCCTAGACACACATCTTGTTCATGCTTTATTATTATGTTTTATTGAAAACATCTTAATATTGGATTCATTTTTGTCTTTGCATGAAAGATACTGAATGTACTCAAGAGAAAGAAAAGCCAACACGTTGAATGTTGGATTGGATCAATGCACAAAGGAGGATGCGAGTCAAGCAAGAAGAGCGCAGAGCTAACATTGTATAACTTTTTCCCAATGTATGAAGGAAGCATGTGAATTCATTCAGTTCTAGGAATATTTGGTATTTGAAAAATGGAAGAAATCCAAACCAATTGAAATTTAACTCATTGGCAATTGATTTTACGTTAAATATTTTTGTTTAGCTATTTGTATGTCATTTTTAATATATGCATAGTAAAATATGGTGAAATAACACTTTTATTTGGATAAATTATGTCTAGATATCTTCTTATGCTTAAAGTATTCCAAGTTTAGTGAACATAGACTCTTGCACAACAAATGAATCTCATTTCTCTATCTACACAAGATCAAAATTAGTCCAAAATTAGAGCCAATGCTCTACATTCCCTATCTAAATTCTTAAAATAAATTAAATGCCACTCCCATATAAATTTAACAATAGTTATCCAAGAGGTTATTGAGTTTACTTGGATCGAGAAGTATTCTATTTTAGAATATTTGTAATTTGATTTAATTGAGAAGTTTTTCATGTATCACACTTAGACAAAAATCTTCAATTTTTATGTATATGATCCAATGATATAATCAAATTCTTTAATATTTTCTTAAGATGAATTTATGAAGTTAGATTTCAATTGGAATAAAGATTTCAATCAATAATATTTTATTATGATATAATTAATGTAATAATATGAATATGTTTATTTAAAAACTATTTAATGAAATTAATAAAAAATCATAAACATAATGATAATATTATAAAAAAATATTTGAAATTAAATATTCTGGTATAAAATGTTTTCATTTATATAGAGAGAGAGAAAGTGAGGGAGAGAGTAATAATATTAATATTTTTTATTGAAATGTTATATAATAAAATTAATAATAATATTATAAACATAATTATAATATTATATAAAAAAATATTTTAATATATAAAAATTTTATGTGAGGTTAAATACCATTTTCTTGTAGTGTAGGGACGTGTTTGCATTCAACCCAGGGTTGAAATTTGATGAGGAAATAACCGTCATTTGTCATTCTACATGTCAAAATAATGTCACTTCATAAAATTAAACGTCCGAACTGAAGTGTGAATTTTAATTTCACCCGTCATTTTGATTTTTGCCATGGTCTCATTGCCTTCCCTTGTTAGGTAAACTTGACTTAGTCATGGTTTTCTAGGATCATGAAAATGGCCCATTGTATTGTTTGTGAAGATGCATATTTAAATGTTTCGAGGATAATCCTTCTTTTTCATTATGTGTGTTCTTCATTTAATAATTATGTTTATTATGTTTTATTTATTTATTATATTTTTGTAAACATTTTATTTTTGTATTATATAGTTTTCATATAGTTATTATAAATTTTATTAAAAAAACTATTATTATGATGAGTAAAATTGAGCTTTAAACGCCAAATGAATGACAATGCTAAAAATAAAACGTCATATAAAAATTTCTTAACGTGCAAGGTAGGACGTCAAATTTCAACCCTAATTCAACCATGGAGTCTATTATGATGAAATTATTTGTATATTTTTTAAAAGTTAATAAATGTGGAAATTAACTATATAATAATTACAATGGACACAAAGCAAACCCATTGTCATAGACACAAAGACAACTCAAGGTAAATTTTCTGAAAAGTCTTTGCCACCTCTGCTCAACCAAGTGCTCAAGGTGACAAGGAGACCTGCAAAACAACCATGCAAATCATAAAATGAGACCATTGGCTACCAAGTGATAAACTATAACAACAATTTGCTAAGCAACAAATAGGTGGTAGTTACTTCTAACAGAAGACTTGAGAGATGAACAACTGAGAAATGCGCTAGCTAGTAGGATGACTCCAAACCTACCTAAAATAACATTGCAATCATTAAGAAGGTGAAATCATACATATTTATCAAAGGAAAACAAGATAAAATTAATGAAAAATAGTTGAATATATTATACTTAAGATAAAAGTTTATAAAAAAAGATAATCTAGAAAATAACTATACCAATTCCATACAACTTTTTTTCCAGGGGAAAATATCAGTTCCTTGCTATTTCATTAAAATCAAAGGGAACATAGAATACATCATCAGCATATGCTGAGCTCAGGTTTATGAAATAAATCATCAAAAATAATAACAGCATGTACTTCAGCTATGCTCATATAGGAGAACAGCAATCCATGATCTACTGACTACAAATTCATGATCAATATACCATAATTCTTCAAGTTTCAAAGAGAGGAACAAGCTGGGAGATACTCTATCTGCTTCCCTACCCTTCATTACATAGAGAGTTCAAACAATTATTGTGTTAGCTAATCCAAAGAAGCATTAAACAAAAGTGGTACTGTAATATATGGTGCTCATCCACAGCCATCATCCAAAGGATGTCATAAATAACTATAGCACAAAAAGGTCCAGTGCTGAGGGCTAGAAAAGTAAGTAAGAGCCCTGATCAATCCATTCACCATAGGTGAATTCAGAAAACTGAAGCTGGCACTGAGCCAGTGTTAATGCTTCTTTAGATAAGCTGTTAGCAGTTGTATTGTGCTCTATATATATATGAATGGCAGAGAGTTGGATGAAGTGGGGTTCCAGATTTCTAATGAAATGATACCATCCATCAAGTGCGAGTAATGAAAGAGTAGATCGATGATTGAACCAGTTGATGATGACAGCAAAATCACCATGAATATGTAGATGGGGAAGGCCCATAATTTTTGCACAGTGTAGGAGTGTCCACAAGGCCAGCAACTCTGATATGGTATTTGTGCTTAGGCCTGCTCCTAATTTGAAGCAGTAGTAATGGTCATGACTGAGCAAAAGTTGTACACCTACACCTCCCATATGATTAGCTAAAGCGCCATCAAAGAAACCAGCTGGAAAGATCAAGGTGGGTGTTGGTCCAATAGCTCTCCTTAATTTTTTCTGCTGATTAATGACAGGATAGAGTTGTAGATGATTCTTGATAGAGAGAACAACATAAAATACATATCGCTTCTTGTCCTCAAAAATGCATTTGTTCCTAGTCAACCAGATTTGCCAAGTAAGGAGAAAAGGAAGATACTTCAGAGTATTTCCTAAGCTGATCCAGGAGGAGACATTAAGTATGTAATTTGATTCCTTCCATAAATGTGGAATATCAAGAGTGGTTCTGATGAGAACAATAATCTTCTTCATAAAGCTGCAGTCTAGAAATAGATGTTCAACAAACTCTAAAGTTGATCTACAAAGACAGCACCAGTGAGGACCAGTCCATCCTTTTTTAGTCAAGTTGTCACATGTATTGATTTTATTTAGCAGGATGAGCCAATTGAAGAAAATAACAATTCCATACAACTTTATAGAGCTACGCAAACCAACTTCAACAAAATAATATAGATACAAATGTCCAAATCTTATTTTAGTATAGTAGGTTGTTGCTCAATAAACTTTATCACAAGTTAGAAGAGTCTAAGTAATACTTCTATTATGAATTCGAAGAGGAACTTATATTCAGTCTTTAATTATTCCAAAAAAAGCACATTAATCCTACATGTGAATGCCCAATTTAGAGATTGTTGAGTCCAAACACACCTAGATGGTTTTTTTAAAACAATAAAGAACCGAGGAGTCGAGACATTGTTTCAACTAAATGTAATACAAATATAGAAGTTGACTCGTAGAATAAAAGCCAAGGGAAAGAAATTTACCTTGAATAGGGTCGAAGTCTATAAGTGGTCTTCCTAGAAATATTAGTGAATAATCGATGAACACCATTTCGATACTTGTCACAGGGGTTGAGGCCTTTAATCACATTCTATATGGAGTATAAAGCTAGAGGATCCGATGCCTAAGTGTAAAACCTCCTTAAATGAATGTACTCGTCCACCTAAAAATACACGATGTCATTATTGAAGTGGTGGCAGAGCAATTTCCATGATGTCAGGATTATGATCGTGGAACGTGTGCCCTTAAAATATTACATGGACATGTTGGTAGAGGCCACGATGGATTTCAATACAACATGAATCATTATTTTTATTATATAACTATGATATGATGGTATGAAAAACTCATTATATAATGACTTAACAATGGAACAATATCACTTTCCATTTTAGATATGAATATTTAAGATTCAACCCAAAAAGATATGATGAATTAAAATTATGTTACAACCATGAAGCTATAAGTAACAAATAAATATGAAGTTCCCATAATCATTTAAGAAGTTTATTAATGAGCATTTCTCATACCAATGATGTTTACCTATTGTTCGAGTAAACTAAGCTAGGAGGTAACTATTATTTTATGGGTACATAGCTTGAGTATGAAAACCATTAATATATGTCTATGCATGGGAGGGTACACAAAAACTTAGTATAAGCAGTATATAGAGGTCAATAATAAAAATTAAAAAGAAAATTGTATTTTTAGTCATATTTGATTTTGTAAAATTTGAAGTTTGGTATTGTTACATACAGTAATTTTTAAAGGACGGTGAAAAAAATCTATTATTTTCTTTCATAACCATCCTAGTCCCATTCATCTCTCGGTAGTTACTTGTTTAGTTAAGGGAGAAGGTAAGAAGGTCCAATGAATTTACTAATTTATTATAAAATGACATTTTAGATATTAACCATATTTTTTTCCTTTTTTGTATAGGTTTAGGCACTACACGAGTACACACAATTTTTGGGGGGAGGATCTTATTTTGACCTATGGTTTTGGTCTAACTTTGTTGTTATAAATGGGTATTGAATTGGATATGAAATTACACTTTCATGATTCCAACACTAGGACTAAATTATCTCCAAAATTACAAGACTCATTCTTTCCCAGTCTTCTATCACCTCAAACACATTAAAAATCCCTTATGGTGGATGATTTTGGTCCATTTCATCCCACTCATCCCATCCAATTGACTTCATCATTTTGGTTCCTTATATTTGCATCTAAATGTATTTATTTCAATAGTTAAGGGGTCAACATCTTCTTGTCTTCGGTCCTCATATTTTATCTCAATAAAATTCCATCCAATGGAATACTTTTTTACAACAAAACCCTAGATATGACGATTCAAGCTAGAAAAAGAGCCAAGAAGACTAAACTTAGAGGTTTTCCTTCGAAGGTCATAAAATTTGTTGCAGTTTTCTTATAAATTAAATCATTCTTTACTATCCAACCAATGATGATTAGATTTAAAAGAAAATGGAGGTTTTCTATCCTCCTTTTCTACTTTTATAATATAAGTAGATGATTATATAAGCCATTGTTTCCTACCTAATATTTTTGTATTTCAACCTCCACCAATTTTTATACCATTAAGAATATATCTGTCATCTTAGAGATGTTTTTTCTTCCATGTTAGCACACAAACTAACATCTTAAGATTGAATTCCTAAAATCAATCATAGCTTATCGACAACTAAGAGGGAGTCCATTGTCACTACATCTAACCTTTTGTGTCTCTTTAGTCCATCTCTTCTCGAGCTCAAAGGTGGGGTCCCTAGGGTAGGATTACTAGATTTTAAAAATGGAGTACATGGTGAAAATGAAGAGAGGCTTTAGAAAATCAAAGAGTTTTGGTTTTTGTAAAATACAAGTCATGAAGGAATTGGAGACTAGTGTTTTATAGAATGGGAAAATCGGTCAACCAAGGATTGCATCAGGATTTATTTAGGAATATTAGAAAGGGACAAGGTTGCAATGCATAAACCTAGATGATCTATAGTGGATGGGATGATTTTAGAGATCACACAAAAGGAAATATCTAGAGAAAAAAATATCCAAATGGACTCAAGAAGGAAAGATACATTCAAAGGCATAAAAAAACACATGATTTATAGACACAAAATATGCGCCTAAACTACACTTCTAATTGATAAAAATCACATAAAATATATAAATCCCAATCCTTCATTTCCTCAATTCCATTAACAATTTGAACATCCATTAACCAGCCAAGAACATAAGCAACATGAAAACCCTCAGTAGAGCACTAACATCAGCTATCCTACATCCTGATTGAGTAGCCCTTGTCCATCAAACTCAATATCTCGTGCCCTTGTCACTTGATTTTCCCTATATCTCCCCTTTGTCGTTTCTATACAAAATGTAATAAAATATACACTAAATATTTGTATTTCCATATAACATAATTAATCCCCCTTGGCCCCTTAACAAAATAAATATATTTTCTCATTTTTGTATCATAGTTTATTCCATGTAATGTACCTAAGGGAGGTTTAGGAAAACTAACAAGAGCACAAGATCAACTTGATGTCCAATTCACAAAATGAGCAAAACTAGGTACTAGAAATGAGGCTAGAATTGACTAAACTAACTTTAATGCACAGTGGGGATGCTTACAATAAACAAAAGGGCTCATGGATTGGTTTTGAAAGTTAAATTAAAGGTATTAAAACATATCATCTCTATAAAAATTCAGAATTCAAGGTAAGGAAGTCAGAGGAATGCATGATCTCAAGAATCCTATGCACAATGTATAGGGACCTTCGAGGTTTCAAACATAAGCGAGGATGAAGTCTACTTACAGGATCCTGGGAACCCCAACATATTAAAACTAGATACCTGATATTATAAATTTTTTAAATCAAAGGTTTTAGGGACAACAGGGCTCAATTTGGGAATCAAATTAGTAAGACTAATTTTGGGGACAACTCAACTAGTTGAGATTTAGTTTTTTAGAAACAGTGGCTAAGGGTCTTAATTTCTAGTTTTAATTATTGGAGTGGCTTTAGGGATGTGTTAAGGACCTACCACAAGTTATATAATCAATATTGGTATTATATATTTCTTCTAGAATCACCTACTGCAAAATTAGTCAATAATAATTGCACAAAGAGCTAGTCTTAGAAATAAGTCACTCAAACAGACTTAAAGGCCCACGAATTAATTTCCAGACATGTATTGAATCTTATAAATATTAATATGAACAAAATAAATAAATCATCATACATCTATAGAAACATGAACAATATGAATGACCTCAATATTTACAATAGAGATCAATTTTGGGATTCTTAAAACATAAGAGCCAAATACTCCAGTAAGAGTAGGTAAGAAGAAGTGGGAATGATAGATAAGAAATCAGAGTGAATGATGAAAATAATATTGCATATGTGATTCTAAAAATATTCTTATAACTTTTATATATTGGGGCAACAATCTAACAATTTTTCTCTAAAACTCCTTTTGGATCCACAACCACTACACAATTCTTTGCTTCAATATTGGAGGCTCAAATCCTTCTAGGAATGGGGTGGATCAGACAAGAAAATAATAATTCAATGCATTCACAAGCTTCACATGAATCATATAAAAAGAATGGAATAATTCCTATGGGTAAGATCTCCCACAGTTGGCTTGGGCACATCTCCAAATCCTATAGAAGCATCCGAGTTAGCTCACTCACAAAATAACAATGTTAAAACATGTGAAAGGAGTGAAATATCATTATTTGATAAGAAACATGGCTCCTTATTCGAATTACCTCTTCATCTGTCCCATTTTCCTCAAGCAATACACTCTCATTGACTGAAGAGGAAGTTTCCTGCTTTCGTCTACCTTACTTTCCTGCTTTTCAGATGACTAGCGTTTCTTCCTTTAGCAACTACACCCTCCTTGTTTCCTTATTTTAAGATTGACATGCCTTTCTCTCTTTTGGAAACTGCACCCTCCTTGCTTTCATAAAGTTTCCTTCTTTTGATGATGACATCTTTTCTGCACTTGCATGCTTTGTGCACTGATTTTCTAGCTAATTGTTTTTTATGCATCTTTCTATATTTTTCTTGGATTTATGGATCTTTCTTTATTTTATCCTAGTTTCCATTTAAAATGACAATTCATTGGGTCCAAAATGACCCATGTGCCACCTTATCCACCAAACACATGAACTAGGTGTAAAAATTAAATAAATTCATAATATTTAACAATGAAATATTTTTAATCCTAAGTTTGACAACTTTAAACACTATGGGTAATTATTTTATCAAAATGATCCCATCATTAGTTAAATTATTATTCCATTAGGAATCATGGGATTCTAAAGGGATATGGGTTTAAATTGGTGTTATTATGAAAATTTTGGGTCATTAAAGTCCTCCCCTCCCAAAATTAATTGTCCTCAAGCAACCATTTATGGATCCAACCAGTGATTTCAATTCTCATGATATGTTGCTAGTTGTTTACAATTGGGAATACTCAATTCACAATCTAAATACCAAGGTCCACCATGTTTCTATTGTACCACTTTGGCTATAGTCATCCCTCAATGTCTAATCCTTATTCAATAAAATTTTCACCTAGTTAAGATAGATGAGTAGAATGCATGGATCCCATTGCCACCTCTACAGGGATCTAAATGCTACTGCCACTTTTGGAAAGTGGTCATTCTAATAAATTCCAAGGTCCCACTTTCTAGAATGTATACTCCCAAACACCATCGTAAATATGTATAGATTGGCACCATTAATGGTATTAGGGATGATAGAAAGAACATCATGAAGAATCACTAGACTATGCAAACTGCATGGAATCATATCATTCTCCAATATAGGTAGAAACATAGAGAGAATATCCATCATGGATATGCATCCTCAAAATAGGGTCGAACCTCATCAAGTCTATTCAAACTTATGGGAAGGTTCTTAATTATGTGCCCAATGCTCATAAGAATCAACGGTTAAATCAATAAAGCTCAAGTGACAAGGGTGAAGATCCCATGTCTAACCACTAGAAAGGTATGCACCATCCAACAAATTCCCATGATTCTCACAAGAAAATGATACATCAAAGGGGTCTCCAAGAATTCAAGCACGGAATACAAACATGTGTCTCCATCCAACCAAACCAAGTGGAAAGCAAATTACTTCCCCAGATGAAAACATTGAATGGATCAACTCTCTTCCACTAGTCAAAGGGTGCAAGAATCCATCCAATCTCACAAGGGAATGGAAGGACACTCCATCCAACCAAACCAAGTGGAAAGCAAATTACTTCCCCATGTGAAAACATCGAATGGATCAAATCTCTTCCACTAGTCAAAGGGTGCAAGAATCCAACCAAATATGTGGATTTCCTCCACAAAGGACACCTTGGGAAAGATAGATGTCTCAACAACTTCTCTTACTAACTTTCTTGCTTATATGACTTCCACTGACCATGAGCAGAAGTATTTCTATAAGAAGACTCAATGTGTGACATGTAATCTTCCACCGAGTCCATATATGGATGAACGGAATCAAATGGAAGCAATGCATTCCTATGATGTTGATCACAAATCATGTCAATATTAGAGGCATCAATAAATTTACAAATAAAATTTTACGTCCTAGAATCTCAATTTGTGAAGTGCATATATCCATAGGTGGATAGACTTTTCTGTTTTTGGATCGCAATGGATTGAAATCAAGATGATGGTTGTTGGTTTTGGGTGGAGTTCACTTTGGTACCTTCTTATTCCATGAGTATTCCTCAGCTATATAAATCTTATGATCCCCCAAGAATGGAACTAATGCACAACTCCAATGGCTCAACTCTCTTCCACCGGGTCCACTCAAATGGAACAAGTGAATGAAGGAGGCATCAAATAATGAAAGTGGATGCCTCAGTTGCTTCTGGGAAGGGAATGGTGCATTCATAAAGTAATCAATAACACGTGTGGTATACTCCTTCTCCTCATGTGGAACCAACAAGGAAAATCCCTTCACCCCATGTTCATCCCCAAATGATGTAGCTGAATTAAAGATATGGGGTGAAGAACTATGAAACAACCTCATATCTCTACAGTTCTCATCTTCCAAAATTATGGCTGCATCTTCTTCATCACTAGTTGGTCCAACTAAAGTGAGCTCATCAGACTCTTTCATGGAGAAGAGACTCTCTCCAAAAAAAAAAAAAAAAAAACTCAAGTTTTTTTTTTTTNCAAGTTTTTTTTCTGGGAAGGATCAAGTTCTTGGTTATCATCAATCTTATATGTACACTCCTAAAGAACATGCAAAATTGAATGCATCCCATGGTCCACCATCTCATTAGGTTCCTCTGTATGATCAATAATGCAATCAACCTTATGGGTATGTGTGAATGGTATGCAGGAGTTCAAGTATTATCTTTTCAACTTTTCATGAAGTTTCTCTATCTCCATCTTGGACTCTTGGAGTGCACATTGAGTGATATTTAGGGAATCTTCGGTGGGTATGAACTCTTGTGTGAGCTTGCAAATATCTCCTTTATCCTTGAAGAATGCACCATGAAAAAACTCAACAATATGATGAAAATTGTCTCTATTAGAAAGAAAATGGATAAAACTACCTTTGATGTTTGTCATGGTATTCTAGAAATTCTCCATGTCCTCCATGGAAGATTGCTCCTCCAAATTCTAATAGAGATTTGTCATCAATGCATGGGCTCCATGGAGATTTTTTAGTGACTGTTTGATCTTGCACTCACTTATCTTCAGTGGACCTGCAATAAAATTAAGTTCTAGCATATGAACCTCTTCTTCTTCCTTCTTTCTTGGATCAACTTCATGAAACTCATATGGTGATGTGGAAGCTGATCTTGGTTCTTTTTTAGTTGCTTGAAGGTATTCATATTCATGCTCAAGGAAACTTAAAATTACAACAATTTTATCAATGTGGATCTTTATGCCACCTACATAGATATTTTATTAATCCTCCATAGATGATTCATTATAGCTCAAACATCCACTAGTAGATGCTTTAGAAGAACTTGAACACCCATCAGTAGTTACTCAATTATCCACATCTAGAGTGACATCTATGTCTAGATGATCATCAACAACACAGGTGGTGGCTTCATCATGATCAGTGATGTACAACCCCCATCAATTAGGATTGTATCCATGTTTTATTATAACTTACACTCCTCATCATGGACCTTTTCTTCTCCATTGCAATCACTTTCTAGTGACTTTCTCTCCCCATAGTTGTCCTTCATTTTGCAGCCCTGATATGCAAGTGACATATGTTCATCCTCTAATGGATCATGTGGCTGAAAATAAACATGGATGCTGCAAAAAATATATCTCTTATCATACTTGTGTTTTATATTTCCCCCTTCCTTGCTTAGAAATATTGAGTAACTCGATTCCTCCTTGCATTGGTTAGTACAACAGGGATCCACTTGTGCATCTACTTTGGTTCCATTTGGTTATACTAAATCGACTTCTTTTCACACACTATTAATCATATGTGACATACTTGCTTCATTTTCTTGGAAGTAGGGGTCCTTGAACAACTTCTTCATCTCGAGGAAGGAGTAATCTCAGAAAGATAAGACCTCCCTTGTCTCTTCTTTTAAAGCATAGTATTCCAAAAAACAATGGAAGGATTACATAAAGTTATTTCCACCAAGAATTTGACCAGAAACACTTGTATATATCTATCATGTGACTTCATCATATTCTAGAATACAAAAGTCATCAAAATCATCCTTAATAGACCTACCCGAGGAACTGCATGAGGGATCTTCATAGCCTTCTTCTTCAATCACAAAAGGTATCAACCTCATGATGGAAAAATTATTCACCTAATATTTATTTTCATAAGGGTTGAGGAAAGAGATCTGATACCACTGCAATGTACCTAAGGGAGTTTTAGGAACACTAACTCAAGCAGAATACCAACTTGATGTCCAATTCACAAAACAAGCAAAACTAGATACTATAAATGAGGCTATAATTAACTGAACCAAATTTAATGCACAATGTCTATTCTCTCAATTACACAAGGGTTCAGGGATTGGTTTTTCAAGTTTAATTTTAGGTATTAAAAAACATATCATCTCTATACAAATTCAAAATTCAGGGTAATGTAGTCAAAGGAATGCTTAATCTGAAGAATCTTATGCGCAATGTACTTGGACCTTTGAGGTTTTGAATATCAACAAGGATGAAGTATACTTATAGGATCCTACGAACCCCATCATATGAAAACTAAATCACTGATATTATCAAGGTTTTAAATCATAGGTTTAGGGACAACTAGACTCTATTTGGGAGTCAAATTAGCAAGACTAGTTTCTGGGACACCTCAACTAGTTGAGATTTAGGATTTTAGAAATAGTGGATAAGGGTCTTGATCTTTGGTTTTAATTATTGGAGTAGATTAAAGGATTATTTAAGGACCTGAAACAAGTTATATATTATAAATTAGGATTATATATTTCTTCTAGCATCAACTACTGCAAAACTAGTCAATAATAATTGCACAAAGAGCTAATCGTAGAAATAAGTCACTTAAACATACTTAAAGGACCATGAAATCACAACAAGACATGTATTGAATCTTATAAATAATAATATTAAAATAAAAAACCATTCATCATACATATATAACAGCATTAACAATATGTATGACCTCAATATTTACAATAGATCTCAATTCTGGGATTCTTACAACATAAGAGCCAAATCCTCCAGTAAGAGTAGGTAAGATGAAGTTGGAATTATAGATCGGAAACTAGAGTGAATAAAGAAAATTAGATTGCATATGTGAAGCTCAAAATCATCTAATAAATTCATCTATGGGCACAACCATCCGATAAATTTCCTCCTTACTAAAAATTCTTTTGGACCCACCACCAACAAGATCTACCACCGACTACATAGTTCTTTGATTGAATATTGGAGGAACAAATCCTTCTGGGAATGGAATGAATCAGACCTAAAAATCAGACTTCAATGTATGCACATGAATCATAGAATAATACTAGAACAATTCCTATGGGCACATCTCCCACAGTTGGCTTGGGCACATCTCCAAATCCTAAAGAAGCATAAGAGCTATCTCATTCACAAAATAATAATGCCAAATATGTGAAAGAGGTGGAATATCATTATTTTATAAGAAACATGTCTCCTTTGTCTATTTTACTCTTCATGTGGCCCACTTTTCTCAACCAACGTGGCCTCATTGACTGAAGAGGAAGTTTCTTGCTTTCCTCTACCTTACTTTCCTGCTTTTCCATTGACTAGATTTTCTTCCTTTAGCAATTGTTCCCTCCTTGTTTCCTACTTTTTATACTGACATGCCTTTATCTATTTTATAAACTGCTCCCTCCTTTCTTTCCTTAATTTTTATATTTTTCATGTTGGCATATTTTCTGCACTTGCCTACTTTGTGCACTACTTTTCTGGTTGACTAATTTTTATGCTACTTTCTATATTTTTCCTAGATTTATGGATCTTTCTTTATTTTCTACTGGTTTCCATTTAAAATGACAACTCATTGGGTCCACAATTCCCCATGCGACACCTTAGCCACCAAGCACGTGTATTAGGTGTAAAAATTAAATAAATTCATAATATTTAATAATGAAATATTTTTAATCCTAAGTTTGACAACTTTAAACACTATGGATAATTATGTTAACAAAATGAGCCCCTCATTATTAATTGATTATTTCACTAGGAATCATGGGGTTCTCGAGGGATAAGGGTTTTAAATGGAATTATTAATAAAATTTGGGGTCATTACATTCCCCAATATGAATGGGCATGAAAGTATATTTCCTACCAAACCCCTTCCCCCATGAATTGCACTTGAATGAATTGAATTCTAACTCCATATTTCCCATGTTACATAGGATAAAATTATAATCATTTTGTTGAAATAAGGTGGTCCCTTTCAATCCATCTTTTTCATAGCAGACCTATAGACCAAATTTTGCTTAAGCCTACAACAATCAACATAAATTATTGGCATGATAATACACACAATTCCCTAGTATTCAAAACTCTTCTCTTAAGGTATTGGGTGTTTCTTACTTAGTACCAAAAATATATTCATACAACATCTCATGCCTAATGAATTTATTCCAAATGATTATGTTAAATTTCATGAACCATAGAACTACAAGCCAAAATGAGATCTATCTGAAAAGAAGTATTCACTAGAATTTTCAAATCAATGTAAACTGAACAACGAATTCATGATATAAATTTCACACAAATTGGATAAGTATTGCTCAGTTTATCATAACATTAATCTTGATTAATTACTCAGTAATACAATAAATAGAATTCGAATACTTTGGATAAGATTCACATTCACCTACTAAAACTGACTAGTTAGCTAACTCAAAGTGGAAATAATCACAGTTGGAGCTCACTAGTTGACTCCAGATAACTAAATCAGACTACAATCAGTTAATTGATAATGGTAGGTGAGGGTAGGTGAATAAAGGCACCTAGAATCCCATGAATCATGCAAACTAATGCTAATCTAACCAAATGTGATATAACTAATTGTAACTGAAGCATAACTGAGCATGACTAATTACCTACCACAACGAACTGAAGGTGACAGTTGGTGGCACTCATAGTGGGCTCCTATAATGTAGGGATTGGTTTCTAGGGATCCTAAACTTATGCAATCATGTGCAGTAAGTGGAAGATGACCCTTAGGTGTTCCCCCCATGCATGGGTGGATGATGATGGCCTCCTAATCTAGGCTAAATTAATCAAATAGATTTATATTGGTAAAGGGAGGATTAGTTAATCCTAACACCCCCCCTTAATCCTAACTTTGGACAACTTCAGCCCTGGAAACTGGGCCAAAAGTCACCCATACAATCTAAATTAAATTAAATATTGCTTAATAAAAAAGGAAAATGGGGAAAACCTCATGGGAAACCCCCCCACAAAATAAGTAAGTAATCAGGAACAATAATTCAATCCTTTAAACTAAGAAGAGATCTGAGATAAAAAAATCTCTTTTCAGTGAAGGACTTGGTAAAAATAGATGCAATTTTCTCCTCTGTAGGGCAGTAATACAGTGTGATAGTCTTTTCATGCACTAGTTCCCGAATGTAATGCATGTGTACTTCAATATGATTTATTTGTTGCTTTTGAACTAGATCACTAGATATCTTTAAGGTACTCTTCTCGTCACAATAGATGTCTATTGAAGGTGAAGTCTGAATCCCAAAATCTTTCAAGATGCCATGCATCCAAACTTCCTGAATAGTTGCATTTTCAACCCCCTATACTCTACTTTTGCTTAAGAGAGTGCAACAGTTGCTTGCTTCTAACTGGACCAACAAATTGGCCCAGATCCCAACATAAACACAAAACCTGAAGTGGTTTTTCTATTATCTGCATCTCCAACCCAGTCTAAATCTATAAAGCCAATGAGATATGCCAATGAGATATAACTGTGCATCAACTATATAATGTATCCCATAGTCTCTAGTACCCTGCACATAATGCAAGATACACTTTGTTTCCTTCCAGTGCAGCTCATGTGTATCCTACATGTATCTCGAAGAAACACTCACAACATAGGATATATCTGGTCTCAAATGTGTGAGGTATAGAAGGCTCCCAATGACCCGTCTTAAAAGAGTGTTTCCAACCAATGGAGTAGAACCACCTTCTTCTAGCCTGATGTCATATAGGAAGGGAAATGGAGCTTCTTTACAGTCTTCCATGTGGAATATTTTAAGCAAATATGATGGGTATCTAGACTATGAAATCATGATTCCCAAATTATTTTGACTGACTACAAGACCAATGAACTATCTCAACAATCCTAGATATGTTATAGAGAATGATTTATTCAAAGCTGACTTGATGCTTCTCAATCCAGAAGCAAAGCTGCTAGTAATGGGAAAGTCATCCACATATAGGAAAATAAACAATAATGATCCCTCTTTCTTCTGTATGTAAACATTATAGTCAGATCTACATCTCTCAAATTTTTGTGAGATGAGAAAGGCATCCATCTTGGAATATCATGCTCTTGGGGCTTGTTTGAGACCATAGAGATATTTCCTCAATTTGCATACTAAGGATGAATATTCAATGTAACCCTCATTTTTTTTCATGTAGATCTCCTCTTTTAGATCACCATGGAGGAAGGCACTCTTCACAACCA
The DNA here is from genome assembly GCA_001517045.1 of Pseudotsuga menziesii. Taxonomy (NCBI): domain Eukaryota; kingdom Viridiplantae; phylum Streptophyta; class Pinopsida; order Pinales; family Pinaceae; genus Pseudotsuga; species Pseudotsuga menziesii. Next base: position 69,997 of record LPNX011192120.1, read on the forward strand.
TTTGATGTAATTCCCACCTTTTTGAAGCCACAACTGCCAAGGCTAGTATGATGAAGTCCATTCTTACTACTAGAGAGAATGTGTCATTGTAGTCCAACCCATGGACTTGTGAGTATCATTTTTCCACCAACCCATCTGTGTACTTGGTTTTGGTTCCATCAGATGCTATATTGGTCATGTAGACCCATTTGCATTGGAATAACTTCATCCCAAGAGGCAAGGTGACAAGATCCCGGGTTTTTTTGACTTGTAGCGAATCAAATTCCTCATCCATAGTTGTTTGTCATCTTGGATCATGGAAAGCCTCTTTGAATGATTGAGGATATGATCCCATCATCATGAAACACCTCTCTTTGAGAACTGGGTCTTAATGGGATAGTGCAACATGCTCATTCTGATACTGGGACCTCATTCTTCTTCTATCATTTGGATCCCCAGCTACTTTAATGATATTTTGGACACATTTAGGCTTATGATTTGGAATAGATGTTGGATCTAGATCTACATCCTCTTGAGGTGTAATCTCATTATCAAGATCATGTTGATATTCTTCCTCATTTTCTGAATATAAAACATTAGAAAATAAATATATATTTGCAAATGGAAATAAAGGATATTGTATACCTTCATCTGCTTCGAATGATAGTTGAGATTGTACTTGAGATGAGTATGTCATGAAGTGTGAGAATGCATGTTCTTTGGAGGAATGGATTGCAAAACCCTTCTCTATAATCTTCCCAGTAGAGATATATGAGATCTTCCCTGAGTCAGGACCAAATACCACTCGCTTTTGTGAGCCAATATGTGTCATATGATATAGAGATAAAAAATTTGATGCAAGAGAGGGAACACATAGAACATTTTTGAACTCTCCATGTTGTATTTCAATAGAACCTCTCCCTACATATGGGATCTGTGAATCATCCCCCATATGAATACCAGGTCATCTTGAGATATCTAGAGAGGTGAAGGATTCTTTGGAAGAAACCATGTAATTGGATGCTCCTGAATCAATTAGATAAGCCTTTGACTGAGAGAATATTTCTTTCAAGGTATGGAAGCTCTCATGTTCTTCTATCTGTTGTCCAACTTCATACTTCTTTGTGCTTTGTGGAAGACACATATTTTTCTATTCAAGGAGATTTTACAATTGGTCAATGGTATTCTTCATGCACTGCCTCTCTGGATGAAAGCCTCTCATACAATAGGAGCACTTAGCTTTCTCAAATTTCTTTTTCTTGTTCTTTTTGGAAACTAAGGATCCATCAGAAGAGTTATACTTCTCCTTTGACTTCGAATCAACATTTTTATTCTCCTTCCCTTTTTGCTTCCCTTTAGTTTGTGCTTTCCCAGAGTCTCTATCTAAGAGGGCTTGATTCTTGGAGGCATTGAGCACTCCCATCTGAATCAATTTGTATTTATCTTGGATCCATGACTCTACAAATGCATCTAGAGAATGAATTTTCCAATTTGGGATGGATAATACTCCAGAGTGTAATGTGGATACAAGACTAATAATTATGAGACAAGCGTGCTTGGAATGGACAATACAAGCTGCTCATCCTTCCTCTCTATCCCAAATTGCTTGCATTGCAAGGCTATGGATTTGTATTTCAAGAAGAACTACTGAAATGTCTTGAATTTGCTGTATTGGAGTGAAATGAGCTAATTCTAAAGAATATTCCCTCTAATCTCATCTTTTTTTCCAAACAAATATTCAATGTTGTCCCATATTTCCTTTGGATTTTTGAGTCCCTCAAGGTGGAAAAACAACTCCCTGGAGATGTGAATGCACATGAAGCTGAAGGATTCATCTATCCTATTCAGAAACTTGGATTTCTCAACATACTATTGGGGATCAAATTCTCTTCCCATTATCATCCTAAACATGACTTTGTTGCAATTCTATCTGCATATCTTCCCTCCAATCAATGTAATTGAAGGGTGTAAGGATTCTAGGTGATAGAGGAGTTGAATTCTCCATTTCATTGTATGATGATCAACAAATATTCAAAAGCTATGTAAGTACCTGAAAAAGAAACTTCAATTCACAAACATTTGTCAGTTCAAACCTTTCCGCCTCGACATGTGCACTTTTTTAGATTCTGTCACATTTGGATAGACTTCTTTGGATAAAATCCATATGGAGAAATGCAATGATTCTAGGAACTATGTGGAAACTCGGCTTCTTCTGGTGGAAGCATTGAGGTTTCATAGATTTGTTGTTTTCTTGAACATAGGATCTGATACCATGTTAAATTTAATGAACCATATATCTACAATCCAAAATGAGAGTTATCTAAAAAGAAGTATGCAGTGGAATTATCAAATCAATGTAAACTAAATAACGGATTCATGACAAAAATTTCACACAAATCAGACAAGTATTGCTCATATGATCATAACATTAATATTTATTAATTAATCATTAATAAAATGGTAATACAATAAATATAATTTGAATAATATGGATAAGATTCAAATTCTCCAACTCAAACTGACTGGTTAGCTAACTCAGAGTGGAAATAATCACAACTGGAGCTCACTAGTTAACTTTGCATAACTAAATTAGTCTACAATTAGTTAACTGATGATGGTAAGTGAGGGTAGGTGAATAAAGGCACCTACACTCCCATGAATCATGCAAACTGGCGCTAATCTAACTAACTGTGATCTAACAAATTGTAACTGAAGCATAACTGAGCATGACTAATTACCTACCACAACCAACTAAAAGTGATTGCTGGTGGCACTCAGAGTGGGATCCTATAATGTAGGGATTGGTCCCTAGGGATCCTAAACTTATGCAATCAGGTGTAGTAAGTTGAATATGACCCTTAGGTGTTTCCCCCATGCACTGGTGGATGATGATGACCCCCTAGACTAGGATAAATGAATCAAATAGATTTATGTGGGTAAAGGGAGGATTAATTAATTCTAACTTACTAAGAACAAGTGGACCTAGTTCTTCTTTGAAATAAATTCAACAATTTAAAACATGCCTTGTGTAATGCACATCCAATAACTTACCCACAAAAACAAATCTTATCAACACATGTATAGCCACTATATGAGAGCTACTCAACAAAAACACTTCAACTCTCATATCTTTTATGTCAAAACTTGTTAAATGCTTCTTCCAATATGTCCAATAACTCATTTGATTTTTTGCATTCTTCTACCAACACATGCTCACTTCATCTATCTCTACCATAAAAAAGTTTCAACTTGACATGTGTGTCTAACACTATCATGTATATTGATGCCTTAGCTATGACTTCATAAATATTCAACCAATTCATCCCTTCCATATAACTTTGGCATTCCTTCTTCTAAGGTATGGCACACACTCAAGAAACTTGCTCATTCTCCACTTATACTGCTCCAATGTAAATGGATTTCTACTTCACTACATTTCATCTTTTTCATGTGACTAAGTGCACCAAGCACTAAAATCATTGACGCCTGATGTCAAGTTGTTGGTTGTGGATCCTGATATTCCATATTTAGAGATGTTATTGTTCATTCATGTTTGTACCGCAGTTTTACTATACACTTGTCTTAGCACGAGGTTGGGTGGGGACATCATCCCCCCGCGAGGGTCTGGGGGGAAGCAGAACCCTAGCAAGGGTTCAGGGGAAAGGCCCCCAAGAAAGAGGTTTCAGGGGAAAAGGCCCCAAAAGAATTTTTGGGGATGTTTTTTGGCCAACTGTTTGTGGATTGGGAGACCCATGGTATTTTCCAATCGTAGTTCCCCTATAAAAAGAAAGCATTGTAATATGGTTGTGTATTGTATTGTAGCATTGTAAAACAATATCTTTGAATGTTTGAGAGAGACTATGAGAGAGTGAAGAGGAAGTGCAACAAGGTTGCTACAGGTTGTATCCCTTCATTTTGATGGATGGTATAATAATAAAGGACTATCAATTTATGTGTAGAAGTATCCCATATTGGGTGAACCACGTTATATCGACTATGTCTCTCTTGTCATGTGTTTTAGTATTTTTATCTTGTTTATTGTTTATTGATATTTCTCTGGTATCCTTTTTTTCTAAAAATTGGTATCAGAGCCAAATGTTAGTTTTTATAATCTAATTAACTTGATTAGGATCTTTATCTCAAACAATAACAAAAACAACAAGATACACAACACACAAATATTTTCATCAGGCATACCATACAGGAGAAAACCCCACAAACTCCCTCAAAATAGTTCTGTCATAAGACAATATCACAAGATGGAAAAACCCAATAATAAGAAGTTTCATGCATCTCTCTCTCTCTCTCTCTCTCTCTCTCTCTCTCTCTCTCTCTCTCTCTCTCTCTCTCTCTCTCTCCTNAGTGTGTATAAATTAGGGAGGATGCATCCCTATTTATACCCTTCAAGTGATGGACCTCCCAACTTGACTAGGCCGACCTATAACCCTAACAAGGTTGAATTCTCCTAGAGAGACTCCAAAAATACATTACATAATATTATACTAAGGACTATGGCCCCGACTTACAATGGAGGTTGTACCTCAAGGCTCATGTACAATAATGACATTCTAAAAGGAGGGAAACACAACTTTGTTGGCGGTACAACAAAATAAAATGATAATATACATTAGAATATATTCCGAAGTTACAAATACAAAAACACTCCCTCTTAACTATGAAGGTATTCTCTCTCTCACCATAGTCATCAACATATCTGACCAATTCATCATCAGAGTTGATGCCATAATCCTCATCTTGTTGAATATTGAGTAGTATTATTTGTCATCAAAATTTTCTATAGAGCCAACCCTATTTCATGTTGGGTGTAGGCCTAGTCCTCATCTAGGTATTCATCATATCTATGAGCAATTCATCGAGTAGGTACAACCCATGGCCATTCATTACATTTCTACTACAATCACATGCGTCTCCTACCCTCATCTCATTGTATCCATATCATCTCATCATCTTGCACAAAACAAAAAAGTAGAGCACATAGAGCACATCCCAGATGCATACCACATGCATTCTACCAACATAGGATTATGCCAGGATCTTTCACATCACATAGAAAACCTACAACTTACACTATGCAATAATCTCCCAAGAGCACACCAAGTGAATTATGTCTCTCCTCATCTCCAACATGGCAACATACACATGCAAGGACTGCTTATGACCGAACAACTTGCATACCACACCAGGATATTTTTTGTTACAGGCCAACCTCAAGGACTTATTACATCCGAACAACATGCATCCAATATCTATTCTTTTTGGATAATATTCCAGGACTTATCACATCCAAGAAACCTGCGTACCACACTAGGATATTTTCCGCTCTAGGACAAACCATAGGACTCATTACATTCGAACAACCTACATCCTACACGAACATATTTTACGATTCATATAACCTGTACCGGGACTGATTACATCCAATGATAAATTGTGTACTACGCTAAGACTGATTACATCCAAGGACAACTGACTGGACTGATTACACCTGAGAAACCTTCATCCTACACCAAGACATTTTACATTTCTAAACAACCTGCATCTCTGACTATGATAGTACTCATTACTCCTATTTCAAGGGGCCTCATTCTAGATCACAGCGATTCTTTCCCTGAATTACTTGAACTTCACTATGGCTAGAGTCTTGGTCAATACATCATCTATATTCTTGTCCATTGCCATGTACTAGAGCTTCATTGCTCCTTTATGCACCATATCCCTGATATAGTGGAACTTGATCTCGATGTGCTTTGACTTCTCATGGAACACTAGGTTGTCTGACAACTTCACACAACTTTGGTTGTTGCAAAAGAACAAGTCACCTCTATCTACAAATCAAACAAATCAGTTAGTAGAGTATGCAACAATACTGCCTCACAACTAGCTAAGCAAGAAGAAACATACTCTACCTTGGTTGTACTCGGTTCCATGCAGGACTGCTTCATATACTGTAGCAGCAACCCAAAGTGCTCTTCCTATCAGTGGCGCTACCTTCCCAATCCAAAAAAACATAACCGTTTTGTTTAATCTTTTGATCTGCATCATACTTGATCCCATAATCCACTGTACCCTTCAGGTACCTCAATACATGCTTTGCAGCAACCAGGTGAACTTGTTGCGGATCCATCAGCAACTAGCTCAGGGTGTTCATAGAAAAGCATATGTATGTTTGCATATTCTTCAATTACATCAATGAACCAATCACTTGATGATACATTGTGGCATCAACCAACACTAATGAATATTCAAGTTTGATTCCATAGGTGTGGCTCTCTCCTTGTAGTCCAGTACTCTGAATCTTTTCATAATCTCCACTACATACTTTCCTTGACCAAGGAATATTCCATCCACATTCTGCCAGACCTCCATGCCTAAGAAATAGTGCATCATCCCTATATATTTCATCTCAAACTTAGTGGCAAGGTTCATCTTTGCATCTACAATGAGTTCATAAACTCTTTGTAGGAATATATCATTGACATATAGCAGGAGAATCACTAGTCTTTCATCTTCTACCTTGAAGTAAAGGTTTGAATCCGCTTTACTCTTGGTAAATCCTAAGCTCATCAAGAAGTTATCCATCATGTTGTACCATGTCCTAGGTGTCTATTTCAATCCGTACAGGCCTTCTTCAATTTGCACACATGAGTCTTCCTATCATGTGTTTTGAATCCTAGTAGTTGTTCTATGTACACTTCCTCTTCGACTAAACGATTCAAAAATATTGTGTTGATACCCATATGGTGTATCTTACATTTCATTATTGTAGCCAATGCAAGTATGGTCCTAATGGAAGTCTACCTTGCTATGGGTGAAAATTTCTCCTTGTAGTCTATGCCTTCTTTTTATGAGAATCCTTGTGCCACGAACCTTGCCTTTGTTGATGTATTTGTAAATTCAGAATGTATTCACTTGTATATTTTATGTATTGTACCCCAATGTTCCTATGGAGAAGTATCTATAATTTAATTGAGTCATGTCATACCCCAATGTTCCTATCGGGAGAATCAATAATGTAAACAAGCCATGTAAATTCATATAGGGTAACTCTCTTTATTTTTTAAGGGTTAAAGTCCCCGCAGTTTCGAGGCACTAGGGTTATTAGACTCTCCTAGAGAATTCGGCCCTGGTAATTTATTGTTAAGTCAGGAATTAGTATAAATAGAGAGTGAGCCTCTCTATTTATCACACAGTCACTCACACTCAGTTGTAGCGCATGAGTGAGAGAGAAGGAGTTGGGATAAGGGAGAGAATAGCTGTCAGATATCATCTTACTGTCTTTGGGTTTTACTACTGCTATTGGTGCCTATTCTATCTATGAGGAAGTTGCGGGGTTTTCTCCTTTATTGTTTCCCCGAGGAAAATCTTTGTGTCTATTGTGTCTTGTGATTGATTCTTGTGCATGTTATTCTCTCAGATAAGATCCTAAGATAATACTGCCTAAATTGATAAAAATATAACATGGTATCAGAGCTAACCTGAGAAGAAGAGACTATGTAGCTACGAAAGCTAGGGATTCTTACTTTTTGGGTCCCTCTCCACAATCCATGAGGAAAAGGAGGCTAGGATGAACCTCCATTGAAGGGCGCATCTTTCTTTCGAAGAAAAATCTGATTCTGAGCATTTTTAGTTTTTGACCTACCACTACATCGGGAAATTAGGGCTTTTCACTAAAGAGGAAATTTTGAGTGAGCCCAGGCTAGGATTACTGTCCTCCTGAAAATTGAATTTTAGAGAGAAGAATCAAGACTTTTGGTTGGGTAGAACTTCGGGAAACTCAAACCCTAATTTTCCCAAGAACCAGAAAACCAGCACTGTAGAAGATCAACTCCAGATCCAGTTTTCAGCCTCTCAAATTGGTAAGATCTAAATATTTTTTATTTCTATTTGAGGTTCTCAGTTAATATGCCTCATCACACCAAGCTTGATTAAAATATTGAGGGAGTTGATAACTTTCGAGCTTGGAAGTATAGGATCTCCCTAGTCCTGGAAGAAAATGAGTTGGACTCTTACATCAATGAAGAGGTTTCAGTTCCAGAGGGAGATGAGGCTAAGGTCTTACACAAAAAGAAATTGGTCATGCCTAAGAGGATTACTATTGATTCAATCAAGGATCACCTCATACCACAGGTGTCCTCCCTAAAGACACCTAAGGCAATGTTTGATTCCCTGACCAAAATATTTGAAGTAAAGAACATAAATCGAAAGATGAATTTCAGGAACCAGTTGAAGAATGTGAAGATCCAGAATACAGAGACCATACAGTCATACTTCACAAGGGTCTCCCAGATCAAAGAACAACTTGAAGCAGTGGATGAAGAAGTGGAGAATGCAGATATTGTGATGACCACCTTGAATGGTCTCCCTAGATCATGGGACTCCTTCATTCAAGGTATTTGTGCTAGAATAAATATAGTCACCTTCAGTAGAATGTGGGAAGAATGCTCACAAGAAGAAGCTCGGATAGTAGCCCGAGAAGACAAGATGGGAAGTGAAGATCAAGCTCTCACAATACACTCCAAGAAAAGTAGAAGGGACTATCATCATTCCAAAGGTAATAATTTTAACTCTAGAAAATATAACAAGGATATATCTAAATACAAATGCTTTAGATGTGATGAAAGAGGATACTTTTCAAGAGATTGTCCCAATAATAAGAATAGCTCACACAAGAGAAGACATCATGCTCATGCTGTAGAGGATGATGAACCTTCCACAAAGAGAATCAAACAAGAAATTGATGGTTCTTCAAGTGATGAAGAATATGTTTTGATTTATGCTCTCATGGGAACTATCACACATGGAAGCAATGGTTGGCTTATAGATAGTGGATATTCCAAACATATGATGGGATTCAAAGAATCATTTGTGTAACTGTCTAAACATGAGTCACCTCACAAGGTGAAACTTGGGGATGACTACCAGTATCCAATAAAAGGTAGTGGTGAATCCTCCTATAATCCAGACTCTAGAAAGTCAATGAAGATGAAGGATGTCTTGTTTGTACCAGGACTAAAGAAGAATCTCCTATACATATCTGCATTGGATGCAAAAGGAATAAGGGTTGCATTTGTAGATGGTCAAGTTCTTATGTGGCCAAAGGGAAAGACTATAGATGATGCAGTAATGATTGGGGAACAAGAAGGAGGACTATACAAAATGAAGGGCCAACCAGAACAAGCCTTGGTCCATGACTTAGTAGAGCCAAATGAACTTTGCATAGAAGGCTTGCACATGTGCACTTTATGGCACTACCACTTGCAAGAAAAGTTGTTGAAGCTCTTCTAGAAATACAGACAAAACATGACGGTGTCTACAAAGGATGTGCTAAAGGAAAGAACATAAAGAAGACATCCCCAAGTAGCGAGAGCAAGGAAAAAGGAATCTTGGAAATCATCCACTCCAATGTATGCGGTGCGATGCCATCCAATTCATTAAGCGTGTATGTATACTATGTTTATTTCATTGATGATTTTTCTAGGGAGTCATGGATATACTTCTTGAAGAACAAAGATGAACTATTCAGCAAGTTCAAGGAATCAAAGCCTTGATCGAGAACCACACAGAAAAGAAGATCAAGACCTTTCAATCAGAAAATGGCAGAGAATTCACATCAAATGAATTCAAATAATTATGCAGAGATTCAGGGATTAAGAGGGAGTTGACCACTCCATATAATCCATAGAATAATGGGGTTGCAGAAAGGAAGAATAGAATGATCATGGAAGTTGTAAGGGAAATGCTTCATGATCAAGATCTTCCCATGCATCTATGGGAAGAAGCTTCCAGAATAGTATTGTATGTATAGAACCGTACTCCTCACAAAGTACTCAAGAACAAGACACCTAAAGAAGTATTTTTCAGCAAGAAACTAGAGTTCAGCCATCTCAGAATATTCGGATGTCCCGTGTACATACGCATTCCAAAAGAAAAGAGGACAAAGTTAGATCCTTCTAGAAAGAAGGCTATATTTTTGGGATATAGTGAAAGCTCAAAAGCTTACATAATATACTTCCCTGGATTCAAGAAGATCGACATTAGCAGAGATGTAACATTTGAAGAAGATTCAGCTTACAAAAAATCAAGAAAGAGACCAGTTGAAGACTCCGAAGAAACAGAAGTACCCATAATTCAAGATACAACTATGAAGGATGCAAATCAAGATGAAGATCAAGAAATAGAAGAACCCCAGGAACCTGTACATCCACCCCAAGAGAAGAATCCTCACAAGAGGAAAATTGGATGGGTACAAGAGGCTATCCAAGGTGCAGAAAGATATGGGGCTCCAGAAGAAATGCACAGAGAGAGGAAAAGAACTAGGTCCTGCTCCGGTTATGTAGCACTATTATGTGACATCATTGATAAAGAACCTTCCAACTATGAAGAAGCGACAGAGAAGAAAGAATGGAAAGATGCTATGATCGAGGAGTACCAGTCGATCATGAAGAATGATGTCTGGGATGTTGTCCCTAGACCAGAGGGAAAGTCTGTTGTGACTTCCAAATGGATCTACCAGATCAAGCATGCTGCAGATGGTAGCATAGAGAAACATAAATCAATATTCGTGGCTCGTGGCTTCTCCCAGAAAGAAGGAATATATTATAAAGAAACTTTTGCACCTATAACCAGATACACTTCCATCAGATTAGTACTTTCTCTAGTTGCAGTAATGAAATGGAAGACACACCAGATGGATGTCAAGACCGCTTTCTTGAATGGTGTAGTGGAAGAGGAAGTGTATGTGGAGCAGCCACTCGGTTTTGAGACACGTGAAAAGGAGACTCATGTGTGTAAATTGAAGAAATCCCTATACGGTTTGAGATAGGAACCAAGGACATGGTACGACAGAATTGGCAGCTTCCTATCCAGTTTGGGATTTACTAAGAGTAAAGTCGACTCCAACCTTTACTACAAGGTTGAATAACGGAGCCTAGTGATACTCCTACTATATGTAGATGATATATTTGTAACAAGTGTGAATGGGTTGATTGCTAATACAAAGAGTGTCACATGCCCCAATTTCGCAAAAATGATTTTATATTATTTGCTTTTATTTGAGGACAATATGTTAAATTTTATGCTAAGTTGTTATTGATGACTCAGCAGAGTTAAGGATATTTAATGTAATTCTGAATATTTAATTATAAATAAATAAAGGAAGAGACAACAGCTTAGGAGAGCTGTTAAAAGAGTGTTTACTGGTCAAATTGGTGGAGGAGACTGGGTGGAGAGCAAACAAACATGTGGCATCATCCTCAAACTACTTCCAACTATTACAGTTGGCAACCTCCCTACATTTGGGGTCATGATTCCCCAAGAAAGTGGAATCAGAGCAGGTGGATCAATTAATGAAAACTGACCCAAAAGACCTAGGCAATCTTTATAAAAATGTCCATTGAAGAGAGCTGAGGTGGCTCATTCTAGAGAAGTGATCATTCAGGTGAATGCACTTCAGAGAAATTCAATGGAATGGAATTGTGGAAAAAGTTTGAGGGGATAACTGTTGAGTGATCTAGTGCAACTTTTAAGCTGAAAGATCTTACTACTGAGTGCAGGGTGTTTTACTGAGTTATTGGATCAGCCTACTATTTGCATGCTCCACCAGTTCTCAGCCAAGAATACCAGGAACAGGCTCGGGGATCCTGAGGAAGCATTGTTTGAGCACTCTCCAGGAGTTTGGTAGGGAGGAACAGCCTCCTAATGCTATTGTTGTCTATCCTAATCAGGTTATACAATATTTTGTTTTACTGTTTTAGATAGATAAATCTGAGTCTAACTATTAAATGAATGTTAAATATTCAGTTTGTAAATTTTTAGAATGGAAAATCATTCTAGTCTGTGTTTTTCCACATATGGAAGGACTAGGTCATACTCCAGCATAGATAGAGTATTTACAGTAGATGAAAGAATATGTTAAGAGACAGAATAGAATAGATATGGTTCTGCATTTTGTAGTTAGCAGAGTAATTTATTTCAGTATGTAGGTTATTATTAAAAAGAATAATGATCTGGTTATCTATGTTTATTGTTTTAACCAGCTTATTTATGTAAATATATTGGAAAAGAAATAGCAATAATCTAGTACAGGTAGAAGGATTAATATGTTAAGAAAATATCCTAGTAGATAGACTATGTATTTACAAACAGTAGATTAATTTTATTCAAGTCAAATTATTATAGAGGTTAAACCGTGCTATGATAGGTTATATTTCTCTGTGTTCACTTACTAACTGATTGCAATCCAGCAGAAAAATCACAGTTGAATTCCAATGTTTACATTCAGTTCAGTAAAGAAACAAACTACTAATCATTTAGTTTATTTTAATAATATCAATTCATCTAAGACTAATAATTAATATAAACTAAATAGGGTTATATTATAAGTACTTAACTTATAAAGAGCAAACTAAGTTACAGACTCTATGCTTATCTTTGCAAAGAACTCTGAATAAATTCTATCTGTCAGTTTAGTAAATAAAAACAATGAGAATAGGATTAATAACTATTATAAAAATAAATATCTATCTATGTAAAGAACTGTTTTATAATTATCAAACAGGTTATACCTGTAAAAGTAAATCTACAGGGTCAAAACCCTAAACCAAATTTAATCTTTACAAATAAAAACATTTAAGCTAGAATCCATTTATTTGTATTATTATATTAATAAGCCATTAAACTACTATAGACTCTTTACAGTCCTTTTAAGGACAAATGAAAAGACAAATGTATAGATACAACTTAAAATTATCACAACACATCTGTAATACTAAATAAAACAAAAATTCATAAGTAACAGAACCTATTTAAAAATAAATTGAAAAATTAAATTAGACAAGGGTTTCATTTAGGAAAACCCTAGTTTGTTCTTTCCGAACATGTAGGTTAATTTTATAAATTATACACTATGACTAGGTTACAGTCTTAATTAAAAAATATAATCTATTTACAAAATATAATAGACAGTAAAATTCTTTATTAACAGTCCGTTAGGGAAAACCCTAACATACACAGAGTCACATTATATTTTGTCACTACAAAAACGAGTCTGAGCTCGAAGAAAATCTTTTTTTTTTTAAATGTATTACATTGATAGGCCATAAGGCTAGAAACTTAAACTAATTACAACACCTAGCTCAAGGCTGAGACAACCCAATGACAAAGCGAGGGTTTGCAATAGAGTAGAACCAACTGCATTTTAAAAACAATAAAACATTTATCTAATGGAAAAACTGGACAAGCTTCCAAGCTCAGGGTTTCACCATCAATAACCTTGTTACAAGCAGGGTAAGAACACATTCGTTGAACCCAAGGCTTATCAGATTGGAGCCACAAGCCCTCGAAGACAACAAACATTATCTTTGCCAAGGGTTGCAAGCATAGCCATAAGTTCCTGCACGGAGAATCAAGATACTGTGTGTTAGTCACAAAACTATTTCACTATTAAAAACCCTACTGTAAAAATCATTTACTGTGAAGAAAACCAAATATTCACCTTAATGAAGAGTAACGAATAGTCTAGCGACGGGACTGTCATCAACTGCGAACCGCACATACAAATCCCCAAACCCTACGACAATGATGGAGCACAACCAACAACAATGAATCCTTAGCTTTGCACAGTAGTGACAGGCCACGGGGAAGGCAAAATGGAGCTATGGACAGGCCGCAAGCCAAGTGCAAACAAAACCTACAAACTCTTGCAGAGTAAAAACCCACAGCTATGAAGGTTATCAACGTGACCGAATATTGAATACTATAGCAACGTTAACCCAAGTTGGAGCAAGCTAGAATAGGAAGAACACTCATGGCCACCATGAAACCTTGCAGAGCAGCCCAAAGGCCAGTGTGAACCTCAGAGGGAGAATGATAAGCGATTAGGGTTGCAAGAGTTTTATATCACCAATACTTGGATAGGAGGTGACCACGTGCCCTCAAATATTTCTAACCATGCATGGGTCGATTCCAAAGTCCACCTGCGATCATTTATCCAATTATTAAAACAATGATTTTTAATCAAACATTGCATGAACTATGATATATGCATATACATATCACGTCATTAATCATATATAATTTATATGATAATGTTTGATAGCTCGATATTGGCATTTGGGTAAAATAATAATATGTTAACGTTGACCTAGTGTAAGGTGGTAACCACTTAATCTTTTGGTTAATCCCGAAATCGATTATGCTTAGAACCTTTCAAACTACAAGTAGATTTATATAATTGCAATACAATGTTAAGTAAGGATGTTTTATAATCCAAACTTATCACTCATAAACCAATCAGCTTGGGTGGATATAATTTATGGAGTTGAATTGCATAATGAAAGAGTATAAACATAACTTTTACAAAGTTCGATGTTGTTCTAAACTTTCTTAGAATTTAGTTGCTCCTCAACCTGTCAATACTAGAAGTTACCATATTTGTTTATGTTGGACAAGATAGTTGGTGATTGATAAAGATAACCTGTACTTAGTATAGGGTAGAATTATGATCATAGTAGAAAGATCTACCATAATAGCCACTATAGACATTAACTTAATGAAAAAGAGACATTATGGTAATAATAAAATTACAATGGAATAAGTATGCTCAAGTCTTTAATCATTGGAATGACACTGATTGACTTAGATTTACGAAGCAAGGGAAAACAGTATTCCATATGAAACGATACAGTTAATTCTTTTACAATAATCAAGTTTATAATATCAAGGAGTTTTACAGGCAGTAAGTTTCCCTGCAAAATGTAAATAACGATTAGTTTGGTACTTTAGTAAAGACTATGATATTGTATGTGATTACAATAGTACATGCAGTACAAAGTTGATGAGGAAGCTTATAACCTATTAGTGAGCGACTGGTTTGTACATATAAGTAATAGGTTGATACTTACCATAACTAGTAAGTTAAAAATAAAATTGAATCGTATATTCTAATGAGAATCTTTACTATCAGTATTGATAGAAGCTCTTCCATGTATAAAAACAAATAGTACGAATAAGTGTAACATTGCAAGTTAAGCATGTTAAAATAGAAATGATTATACGACAAAGATTACAAGTTTAGAGTTCATAGTAAGAATCTTTAGTGTCACTAAGCTTGATAAAGAAAGGACCTATTTATCTGAACTTTGCACAAGAAAAACTGGAGAAGATAAACTACTTTACCTCATTGAAGTTGCTTCAAAATTATCAGCTTATTTTACTAGCATATTATTTTGGAAACAGAAACACTTCTTCATACTTTATGATTTTTTAAAACGTTTACTTGTTCGATCGTACCTGTGAACCTGTAAGAACCGGCAATCTGTATGCATTAGCATAAATGCTAAGTAAGCCCAGGATTCAAAGTTAGATTCCACCTACTTGCCATAAAGAAGACTCATTAGTAAACTGAAAGAAAATAGTATGCAAGTAAACCTTATTTATGTTACGATAAAGAAGCTGCTTTAGTTAACATAATTTGAAAATGTGTAATACTAATTGTTAGACTATTTCATTTTCCACTAACCATTAGTTGTTGGTAAACCGCATATTCAGCATTATATGTTATCTCAAAATTTTAATTTTTTGTGAAAATTTGGTGTTTTGACATGTGGTATCAGAGCACAAGGTTCAAACACTAGGCCTTGATGAAGCCCAACTAGCTTTTATGGAATAGTGATTTTGAATTATTTTGCTGATGTATTTTCTTTTAAATGTTATTCAACAGAGAAATTGTTTATGAAGTTTAACAACAGGTATGGAAAGGCTGGAGGAATATACAGAAGATGAATCTCCATTTACTGAACCAGACAACACACCAAGAGACCCTATACAAGAAGATCTAACCACCAATTCCTCAGAACTGTTACAAATAGTCAAAGTCTTAAAATATGAAATGAAATCAGTTAAACGAGAGAATGAAAGGATTCTGAGAGCTCGGGAGGAGCTGAATCGGATCCTAATAGAAAGATTTCAAACTGAGGGTAGGGGTAAAAGAGTTGATTCAGAAGATACAAGTCATCAACATAAAAATAAAAAGATTAAACAGACTAAAAATGAAAGTAGTTCATCCTCAGAGGTGTTTGGAGAACAACGAAATTTTCATTCTACTAGTGATAGTAGTGATGACAATCATTATACTAAAAAGAGAAAATATAAACCCTATGAGGAAATTTTTGGGGAGTTTAAAAAGATTAAACCACCAACATTCAATGGAGAGACTAAGAAGGGGGAGGAAGCGGAATCCTGTTTATCTGGGATGAAGAATTACTTCCAGATAAATAACTATTCTAACCAATTAAAGGCTAGAATGGCTATCTACAATCTCTCAGGAAAAGCTGACATTTGGTGGCAGGACTTAAAGAGAGTGAAGGGAATAAAAGAGAAGAACATAAATTGGAGTACCTTCAAGAGGTACTTTAAAAATAAATTTATGTCCGAACAGTACTATGAAGAGAGAGCAAAAGAATTCTATGAGCTTAAATTAGGATCAATGACTATGAAAGATCTAAACAACAAGTTTTTAAGTATGCTTAGGTATGTGCCATACCTTGTAGATGAAAAACCAAAGGTACAACGATTCCTCAGCTGTCTACCTTATCATATTAAGGACATGATTGAGTATGAACTTTGGAAGAAGCTATGAGGAAAGCCAACTTCTATTATGAACAGAATCGGAAGAAGGAAAGCATGGCCAACTGGAAGGCCAAGAAGAAGAATAACCATTATGATCAAAAGAAGAAAGAATTTGTGCCCAACAGGAATTCTAAAAATAATAAGGCCAGAAATTTTGGTAACAAGAATTTCCAAGGGAATAAGAATAATTCACCAAGCAATCAAAATAATTCCAAGGGTAAAGAATTTGCTAATAACCATGGTAATTACACCAAGAAATTTGAACGCAAAGAACCTATAAAGTGTTGGGAGTGTAATGGCCCACATTATGCTTCAGTTTTTCCTAATTGAAAAAAAGACTGTCAGTAATATTCATACCATACAGGAGGAGATGACTGTTGGAGAATTAGCGAGGACTATGCCTAGAATCAATGCAGCCTTGGAGAATCGACAAGCAGAATATCAAACTTCTATGGTGGAAGTAGAAGGTATGATAAACCAGACCCCTATAACTATCATAATTCATCCAAGAGCTAGTATCAGTTATATTTCACCTAAAATGGTAGAAAAATGTAAGTTGCCTGTTGAAAAATCTCAAAAATTCTTGGTTGGTGCAGTTAGCCACTAGTGCTAAAAGGAAGGTAACTTGTTTTGTAAAAGAATGTGGAGTAGTTATGGATCATTTTGAATATGTTGTAAAGATTAATGTATTACCTCTTGGTTCTTATGATTTACTAATCGGTATCGATTGGTTAGAACAACATAGGGTAGTTTTAAATTGTTATGATAAAACCTTTACGTGTATAAACAGTGATAGAAAACCAGTAAGTGTAAAAGGAATCCCTAGAAAAAACACCATAAGGAAGATTTCTACTCTACAGCTTAAGAGAGCTATTAAGAAGGGTTGTAAAGATTATGCAATAACAATAACTAATGAGGAGAATTTAAATAAGACAGACAAATTAAAATTGGAGGACATACCAGTTTTAAGAGAGTATGTTGATGTATTTCCAGAAGAAATTATGGGACTACCTCCGAAAAGGGAACTGGATTTTACCATTGAGCTAGTACCTGGTGCAGTACCTAGCTCAAAGGCCCCTTATCGAATGAACATACTTGAACTTAATGAATTAAAGTCACAATTGAAAGAACTTATTGATAAAAAGTATATTCGACCTAGTGTGTCTCCCTGGGGGGCACCTGTCATCTTCGTTAAGAAAAAGGACGGAACCATGTGACTTTGCATAGATTACCGTCAGTTGAATAAGATGACTATTAAAAATAGATACCCGTTGCCTCGCATAGATGATCTATTTGATAAACTATGTGGAGCCACGGTGTTTTCGAAAATTGATTTAAGGTCTGGATATCATCAAGTTAGGATTAAAGATGAAGACATCTTTAAAACAACTTTTAGAACTCGATATGGCCATTACGAGTTTGTCGTCATGCCATTCGGGCTTACTAATGCCCTAGCTATTTTTAAGTGTTTAATGAACAAAGTTATGCATAAGTATCTATATAAGTTTGTAGTCATGTTTATCAACGATATATTAATCTATTCAAAAACTGAAGAAGAACATAAAGAGCATTTAAAAATTGTTTTGCAACAGTTACAAGATCATCAACTCTTTACAAATTTTAGTAAATGCGATTTCTTCAAAGATAAGATTCAGTACTTAGGTCATGTGGTGACTAAGGAAGGGATTTCGGTAGATCCCGAAAAGATAAAGGCAATCAAAGATTGGTTGGTTCCTAATGATGTAACTGATGTTTGATCCTTCATGGGAATTATCGGTTATTACCGGAGGTTCATTGAAGGTTTTTCGAGAATCGTGAATCTGATAACTTCTTTGCAGAAGAAAGGAAAGATATTTGATTGGAACCAAAAATGCGAGGAAAGCTTTAAAAAGTTAAAAAATTTATTAACCAGTGCACCTATTTTAAGAATAGTTGATCCAAATAAAGAATTTGTAGTGTGCACTGACACCTGTAATGATGGTTTAGGTGGTGTTCTGACTCAAAAAGGGCATGTTATTGCTTATGCATCTAGGAAATTAAAAATTCATGAAAAGAATTATGCAAATTATGATCTGGAATTACCTGCATTATACATGCTCTTAAGATGTGGCATCATCACCTAATTGGCAGGAAATTTATTTTAATGACTGATAATAAAGGACTAAAGTATATGTTAGATCAGCCTAATCTAAATGCCAGACAAGCTAGGTGGCTAGCTTTTCTAAGTGAGTATGATTTTGAAATTCAGCAAATTAAAGGTAAAGAAAATAAAGTTGTTGATGCATTAAGTAGGAATGTAAGGCTGGATTTCACAGTAGTTATCAGCACTTATACAATAGATCTGGATGAATAGCTTAAAGTAGGGATAGAACAAGATGAAATTTACCAAAATTTACAAGCTAAAACGAAAGAAAATTTTAAAAAAAGCTTAAGTAAAGGGTACAGTTTGAATGCAAAATTATGTTTACTGTATAAAGAAAGAATGTATGTACCTAAAGTTAAGTTATTAATTTTGGATGAAATCCATAAAACTCCATACTCAAGTCATCCAGGTTATCAAAAGACTATAACTATGTTAAGAAAAGAATATTTTTGTCCAAATATGAAGATTGAATTAGCAAAGTATATCGCTAGGTGTTTTGAATGTCAGCAGGTAAAAATTGAACATCAACACCCAGCTGGATTACTTCAGCCATTACCCATTCCTAGCTAGAAATGGGAGATAATTAGTCTCGATTTTATTACTGGACTGCCTAAAAATCAGAATTTAAATGATTCTATTATGGTAGTAGTCGATAAATTAAGTAAATAAGCTCACTTTATACCTGTTAAAACTACGTATAAAGCTGCAAACATAGCTGATATCTTTCTAAAATAGATTTTCCAATTACATGGAATACCAAAAGTCATAATCTCAGATAGAGATTCTAAATTTACAAGTAACTTTTGGAAGTTTCTGTTTAAAGGATTAAACACTACATTAAATTTTAGTACTTCGTTCCATCCTCAAACAGATGGACAGACTGAAAGAGTAAACCAAGTACTAGAATATTTATTAAGAATGTATGTGAAAGACCAGCCAGGTAAATGGAAGGATTATTTGCATCTGGTAGAATTTGCTTATAATAATAATTATCAGGCATCAGCCAGATTTAGTCCTTTCGAAATATTGTATGGAAGAAAATGTAATACTCCTATCTCTTGGAGTAATCCGGTGGATAGACTAGTATTAGGTCCTGAAATATTAAAGGAAATGGAAGAAATTATAAAGCAGGCACAAGGTAATCTAAAAGTTGCGTAGGATCGACAAAAAAGTCAAGCAGACCTTAAAAGAACTCCAAAGGAGTTTCAGGTAGGTGAACATGTGTTCATCAAGGCGAGGCCCAAAAAGAGCTCTCTAAGATTGGGAAGTTGTGCAAAACTAGCACCTCGTTACTGTGGTCCATTTGAAACTAGCACAAGTAGCTTATCAATTAGCATTACCACCAAATTTAAGAGTACATAATGTTTTTCACATTTCTGTATTAAAAAAATATGTTCATGATGCTACTAATGTCGTTAACTGGAATGATGTACAGGTGGAACCAGAAGGATATTTTCTTGTGGAACCGGACTGTATCCTCGGGCGGAGGGAGATCACACTTCAGAATCGCACCATTGGTCAAGTGAAGGTGTAATGGAAGCACCTTAGTCCAAAAGAAGCCACCTGGGAATTAGAAAGTAATATGCGAGATGCATATCCGATTCTATTCCAGGGGAATTCTAAGGATGAAGAATAAATAACATCGAGGACAACGTTATACTTTAAGGGGGTGTGTATGTCACATGCCCCAATTTTGCAAAAACGATGTTATATTATTTGCTTTTATTTTAGGAAAATATGTTAAATTTAATGCTAAGTTGTAATTGATTACTCAGCAGAGTCAAGGATATTTAATGTAATTCTGAATATTTGACTATAAATAAATAAAGGAAGAGACAACAGCTTATGAGAGTTGTTAAAAGAGTGTTTACTGGTCAAATTGGTGGAGGAGACTGGGTGGAGAGCAAACAAACATGTGGCGGCATCCTCAAACCACTTCCAACTGTTGCAGGTGGCAACCTCCCTACATTTGGGGTCATGATTCCCCAAGAAAGTGGAATAAGAGCAGGTGGCTCAATTAATGAAAACTGACCCAAATTACCTAGGCAATCTTTAGAAAAATTCCCATTGAAGAGAGTTGAGGCAGCTCATTCTAGAGAAGTGATCATCCAGGTGAATGTACTTCAGAGAAATTCAATGGAAGGGAATTGTGGAAAGAGTTTGAGGGGATAACTGTTGAGTGATCTAGTGCATTTTTTAAGCTGAAAGATCTTACTGATGAGTGCAGGGTGTTTTACTGAGTTATTGGATCAGTCTACTGTTTGTATGCTCCACCAGTTCTCAGCCAAGAATACCAGGAACATGCTCAAGGGTCTTGAGGAAGCATTGTTTGAGCGCTCTCCAGGAGTTTGGTAGGGAGGAATGACCTTCTAACACTATTGTTGTCTATCCTAATCAGGTTCTACATTATTTTTTTTTACTGTTTTAGATAGATAAATCTGAGTCTGACTGTTAAATGAATGTTAAATATTCAGTTTGTAAATTGTTAGAATGGAAAATAATTCTAGTCTGTGCGTTTCCACACCTGGAAGGACCAGGCCGTACTCCAGCACAGATAGAGTATTTACAGTAGATGAAAGAATATGTTAAGAGACTGAATAGAATAGATATGGTTCTGCATTTCATAGTTAGCAGAGTAATTTATTTCAGTATGTCATTTATTATTAAAAATAATAATGATCTGGTTATCTATGTTTATTGTTTTAACCAGCTTATTTATGTAAATATATTGGAAAAGAAATACCAGTAATCTAGTATAGGTAGAAGGATTAATATGTTAAGAAAATATCCTAGTATATAGACTGTGTATTTACAGACAGTAGATTAATTTTATTCAAGTTGAATTATTTTAGAGGTTAAACCGTGCTATGATAGGTTATATTTCTTTGTGTTCACTTAGTAACTGATTGCAATGCAGCAAAAAAATCACAGTCGAATTACAATGTTTACATTCAGTTCAGTAAAGAAACAAAATGCTAATCATTTAGTTTATCTTAATAATATCAATTCATTTAAGACTAATAATTAATATAAACTAAATAGGGTTATATTATAAGTACTTAACTTATAAAGAGCAAACTAAGTTACAGAGTCTATGCTTATCTTTGCAAAGAACTCTGAATAAATTCTATCTGTCAGTTTAGTAAATAAAGACAATGAGAATAGGATTAATAACTATTATAAAAATAAATATCTATCTATGTAAAGAATTGTTTTATAATTGTCAAAAAGGTTATACCTATAAAAGTAAATCTACAGGTTCGAAACCCTAAACCAAATTTAATCTTTACAAATAAAAACATTTAAGCTAGAATCCATTTATTTGGATTATTATATTAATAAGCCATTAAACTACTATGGACTCTTTACAGTCCTTATAGGACAAATGAAAAGACAAATGTACAGATACAACTTAAAATTATCACAACACATCTGTAATACTAAATAAAACAAAAATTAATAAGTAATAGAACCTATTTAAAAATAAATTGAAAAATTAAATTAGACAAGGGTTTCATTCAGGAAAATCCTAGTTTGTTCTTTCCGAACATGTTGGTTAATTTTATAAATTATACACTATGACTGAGTTACAGTCTTAATTAAAAACAATAATCTATTTACAAAATATGGTAGACAGTAAAATTCTTTATTAATAGTCGGTTAGGGAAAACCCTAACATACACAGAGTCACATTATATTTTATCACCGCAAAAACGAGTCTGAGCTCGAAGAAAATCTTTTTAAAAACCAATGTATTACATTGACAAGCCGTAAGGCTAGAAACTTAAACTAATTACAAAACCCAGCTCAAGGATGAGACAACCCAATGACAAAGCGAGGGTTTGCAACAGAGTAGAACCAACTACATTTTAAAAACAATAAAACATTTATCTAATGGTGAAACTGGACAAGCTTCCAAGCTCTATGTTTCACCATTGACAACCCTGTTACAAGTAGGATAAGAACCCATTCGTTGAACCCATGGATTACCGGATTGGAGCCACAAGCCGTCGAAGACAGCCAGCATTATCTTCACTACGGGTTGCAAGCATAGCCACAAGTTCCTACACGGAGAAGCACGATACTGTGTGTTAGTCACAAAACTCTTTCACTATTAAAAACCCTACTGTAAAAATAATTTACTATGAAGAAAACCAAATATTTACCTTAATGTAGAGTAACGAACAGTCTAGCGATGGGACTATCATCAACTGCGAACCGCACATACAAATATCCAAACCCTAGAACAATGATGGAGCACGACCAACAACAATGAAGCCTTAGCTTCGCACAGCATTGATAGGCCACGTGAAAGGCAAAATGGAGCTATAGACAGGACGCAAGCCAAGTGCAAACAAAACCAACAAACTCTTGCAGAGTAAAAATCCACAGCTACAAAGGTTAGCAACGAGACCGAACACCGAATACTACAGCAACGTTAACCCAAGTTGGAGCAAGCTAGAATAGGAAGAACACTCACGACGGCCATGAAACCTTACAGAGCAGCCCGAAGGCCAGGGTGAACCTCGGAGGGAGAATGACAAGCGATTAGGGTTACAATAGTTTTATATCACAAATACTTGGATAGAAGGTGACCACGTGCCCTCAAATATTTCCAACCATGCATGGGTCGATTCCAAATTCCACCTGCAATCATTTATCCAATTATTAAAACAATGATTTTTAATCAAACATTGCATGAACTATGATATATGCATATACATATCACATCGTTAATCATATATAATTTATATGATAATGTTTGATAGCTTGATATTAGCGTTTGGGTAAAATAATAATATGTTAACGTTGACCTAGTGTAAGGTGGTAACCACTTAATCTTTTGGTTAATCCAGAAATCGATTATGCTTAGAACCTTTCAAAATACAAGTAGATTTATATAATTGCAAGACAATGTTAAGTAAGCATGTTTTATAATCCAAACTTATCACTCATAAACCAATCAGCTTGGGTGGATATAATTTATGGAGTTGAATTGCATAACGAAAGAGTATAAACATAAATTTTACAAAGTTCGATGTTTTCCTAAACTTTCTTCTACTTTAGTTGCTCCTCAACCTGTCAATACTAGAAGTTACCATATTTTTTTATGTTGGACAAGACAGTTGGTGATTGATCAAGATAACCTGTACTTAGTATAGGGTAGAATTATGATCATAGTAGAAAGATCTACCATAATAGCCACTATAGACATTAACTTAATGTAAAAGAGACATTATGGTAATAATAAAATTACAATGGAATAACTATGGTCAAGTCTTTAATCATTGGAACGACACTGATTAACTTAGATTTAGGAAGCAAGGGAAAATAGTATTCCATCTAAAACGATACAATTCTTTATTTTACAATAATCAAGTTTATAATATCAAGGAGGTTTATAGGCAGTAAGTTTCCCTGCAGAAAGTAAATAATGATTAGTTTGGTACTTTAGTAAAGACTACGATATTGTATGTGATTACAATAGTACACAAACTACAACGTTGATGAGGAAGTTGATAACCTGTTAGTGAGCGATTGGTTTGTACATATAAGTAATAGCTTGATACTTACCATAACTAGTAAGTTAAAAATAAAATCGAATCGTATATTCTAATGAGAATCTTTACTATCAGTATTGATAGAATCTCTTACATGTATAAAAAAAATAGTACGAATAAGTGTAACATTGCAAGTTAAGCATGTTAAAATAGAAATGATTATATGACAAAGATTACAAGTTTAGAGTTCACAGTAAGTATCTTTAGTGTCACTAAGCTTGATAACGAAAGGACCCGTTTATCTGAACTCTGCTTACAAGAAAAACTGGAGAAGATAAACTACTTTACCTCATTGAAGTTGCTTGAAAATTATCAACTTATTTTACTAGAATATTATTTTGCAAACAAAAACACTTCTTGATACTTCATGATTTTTTAAAACGTCTACTTGTTTGATCGTACCTGTGAGCCTGTAAGAACCAACAATCTGTCTGCATTAGTATAAATGCTAAGTAAGCCCAGGATTCAAAGTTAGATTCCACCTACTTGCCATAAAGAAGACTCATTAGTAAACTGAAAGAAAACAGTACACAAGTTAACCTTATTTACGTTACGATAAAGAAACTGCTTTAGTTAACATAATTTGAAAATTTGTAATACTAATTGTTAGACTGTTTTATTTTCCCCTAACCATTAGCTGTTAGTAAACCGCATATTCAACATTATATGTTATCTCAAAATTTTAAATTTTTGTGAAAATTTGGGGTTTTGACAAAGAGGAAGCTTGCTGCTAAGTTCGAGATGAAGGACTTGGGTATGATGCACTACTTTCTAGGCATGGAGGTGTGGAAGAGTACAAATGGAATCTCCCTAGGACAAGGGAAGTATGCAGTAGAGATCCTAAAGAGGTTCGAGATGTTGGACTGCAAGGCCATGACCACACCTATGGCATCAAACCTGAAGCTATTGAGTGATGCTTCATCAGAGATGGTTGATTCTATGATGTATCATCAGATATACCTGATGTACCTGACGAATACGAGACCAGATATTTGCTTTGCTGTGAACACATTGAGCCAGTTCCTGACGGATCAGATACATGGTCACATTGGGCCTTTTTGACTGGGTCTGATGTAAGTGCTGGATGAGCCTTTCTGACATGGTGGTAGGCTAGGCCTCCCATGGTCATATGTGAGTGTTGGGCCTTTCTGACTGGGTCAGATGTGAGTGTTGGGCGTTTTTTTCTGACATGGTGGTGGATGTGTTCCTCTCATGGTCAGATGTAAGTGTTGGGCAGGCCTTTCTGACTAGGGTCAGATATAAGCACTGAAGAAGACCTACCTTGAGGCTAGGCCTACAACCAGCATGAAAAAGGGTTGGCTCTGTAGAACTTTCTTGTGACGAGTAGAATTGAGAGATAGCACCAGTTGATCGAGATAGCAAAAGAAGTTTCGATGATTGTCCAGTGATGATCCAGACTTGATCCAGAGAAGAAGACTTATGATGATGAATTGTGTCAACAGAATACCTTCCTAATTAAGAGGGAGTGTTGATGTATTTGTAACTTCGAAATGTATTCACTTGTATATTTTATGTATTGTACCTCGATGTTCCTATCGGGAGAATCAATAATGTAAACAAGTCATGTAAATTCATAGAGGGTAACCCTCCTTATTGGTCAAGGGTTAAAGTCCCCACAGTTTTGGGGCACTAGGGTTATTAGACTCTCCTAGAGAAGTCAGCCCTGGTAAGTTATTGTCAAGTTGGGAATTAGTATAATACAAAGTGAGCCTCTCTATTTATCACACAATCACTCACACTCAGTTGTAGTACATGAGTGAGAGAGAAGGAGTTGGGATAAGAGAGAGAATAGTTGTCGAAGATCATCTTACTGTATTTGGGTTTTACTGCTGCTATTGGTGCCTATTCTATCTCTGAGGAAGTTGCAGGGTTTTCTCCTTTATGGTTTCCCCGAGGAAAATCTTTGAGTCTATTGTCTCTTGTGATTGATTGATGTGTATGTTATTTTCTCAGATAAGATCCTAAGATAATACTGTCTAAATTGATAGAAATCTAATAGCCTTGTGTTTCACGATGCTACCATCTGCAACATGCTTGATCTTGTAGATACACTTCGAAGTCACAACAGTCTTCCTTTCTGGTCTTAGAATTATCTCCCAGACATCATTTTTCATAATCGACTAGTACTCCTCAATCATGGAATCCTTCCATTCTTTCTTTTCTAGAGCCTCTTCATAATTGGAAGGTTCCTTGTCAATGATGTCACACAATAGGACCACACAGTTGTTGTAAGGTTTTGTTATTTTCCTTTCTCTTTGCATCCCATCTGGAACGCCATACCTTTCTGCTTCTTGTATGAGTTCTCATTCCCATGCTAGTTTTCTCGTGTATTTCTTCCATGTGATGATCCTCATGGACTTATGGAATTTATCCTACAATTTTTGTACCTCGAAATCTCATTTATTCATATTCATCAACCTCTTCAATAGGTAGCTTCCTGGATCTAGAGTATGCTAATTCTTCATTAAATGTTACATGTCTACTTATGTCGATCTTCTTAAATATTGGGAAGTATATTCGGCAGGCATTTGAGGTATCACTGTATCCTACGAATATTCCCTTCTTCCCTGAAGTATCCAGCTTGGTCCTTTTCTCCTTTGGGATGTGTATGTATACAATGAAGACAATATTCTAAGATGGCTGACTTCTAGATTCTCTCCCGAGAAATCCTCTTTAAAAGTCTTAATGTCAAGTACTCGATGCTGACGGTTTTGTACATACACAATTGTCCTTGTTGCTTCCACCCAAAGGTGCATTGGAAGATCTTGGTCATGTAGCATTGCTTTCATTGCTTCCATTATAGTTATGTTCTTCTGTTCTGCAATGCTATTTTGTTGAGCATTGTATGGAGTGCTCAACTCCCTCTAATCCCATACTCTCTGCAGAGTTCCTTGAATTCTTTCAAGGTGAATTCTCTACCATTATCTGAGTGTAGAGTCTTGATCTTCCTTTCAGTGTGGTTTTTGACCAAGGCTTTAAATTCCTTGAACTTAATAAACACTTCATTTTTACCTTTCTAGAAATATGTCCAAGTCTTACATGAGAAATCATCTATAAAGGAAACATAGTACGCATACCCACTTAATGATCTAGTAGACAAAATCGAGCATACATTTGAGTGTATTATCTACAATATTCCTTTATCTTTACTTTGATTGTTGGGAAATGTCTTCTTTTCATTCTTTCCTTGCGCACTCTTTTTGCAAATGCCTTCATGATTTGTATGGATTTCTGGAAGTCTTGAGATACTTTGCTTGCAATTTGTAGTGCTCTGTAGTGCACATGTGCAAGCCTTCGGTTCCATAGTTCACTTGGTTCTATCGATTCATGAACCAATTCTTGTTCATGAACTAATTCTTTCTCTCCAATCATTGTTGCATCATTGATTGTCTTTCCTTTAGGCCACATTATAACTTGGCCATCCACAAATGCAAATATCATTCCCTTTACATCTAGTGCATAGATGGAGAGAAGATTCTTCTTTAATCATGGAACATATAACATGTCTTTCATCTTCAAATATATCTCGGATTCTAGCTTGTATGAATCTTCTCCACTTAATTTTATGGGGTATTGATAATCATCCCCAAGTTTCACCTTGTGAGGTGACTCATGTTCAAACATATTGATAAATGATTCTTCGTATCCCATCATATGTTTAGATTCCCCACTATCCATAAGCCAATCATTGCTTCCATGTGAGATAGTGCCCTTGAGTGTTGATATTAGTACGTACTCTTCATCTATATCACCCTTCTCTCTTCAAAACCGTGTGTTTGTCAATTCATTGTCTTCAGCAGTATGAGCATGATGTCCATTCTTATTTTCATTAAAAGAGTCTTTGTTCTTGGGAAAATCTCTTTCTAAGTGTCCCTTTTCATCACAAGTGTAACATTGAATGTTGTAAGGATCTCTTCTGAACTTCTTTTGTTTCTTCTCCTTTTTTTGTGATGGTGGTTCCCCTTCTTTCTGTAGTTCCTTTTGGTGTGTACTTTGAAAGATTGATCTTTAGCTGCTCCCATCTTCTCTTCTTTTGTTATGAGCCGAGCTTCTTCTTGTGTGCATTCTTCTCAGAGTCTAGTAAAAGAGATCAAATTCCTTCTTGCGTAGATTCCTTGAATGGATGAGTCCCATGAGCTTGGGAGGTCATTCAAGGTAGTCATCGCAATCTCTTCTTCTTCTACATTCTATTCAAGTGCTTGTTGGCACCCCAACAACTCCCCTTGATTTTACACAATATCAAAGGGACCCCTATGTAAATTTTGTAAATATTTAGCTTTCATTTATCTTACTACCTCTCCATTGTCTTTTCCTTGGTTTAGTTCTCTTGGAAATTGGGTTGGTGGTCCACTAACATTTGCATGCTCTTATTTGACCTTAGTTGGGTTGTTTATATACTTAGGTTTAGAAAAATTGAATCATTTTGATCTTTGACAACTCCACCAATTTTTGGATTTTCAATATTATTTGGGCATTTTTGGTGGATCTAAATGTTTTTATTCAACACTCAATTCTAGTATTTCCATTCAAAATTGATCATTCCCTACTAAAGTGTGATGCATATGATTAAGAAGTTTGCATAATATTTTTTAGTTGACATATTTGCATTTTAAGAGAGATTATTTATTCAAATATGTAAATAGCTTTTTTTTTAACTTTTAATTTTATTTTTAAAAGTAAAAATGATAAAATTATTCGTTTACATAAATAATTTAAAACTTAATTTTATATGATTAATTAAACCAATATATCTTTAATAAAAGTGATTTTAAATTTTATAAAAAAAATTATTATCTCCTAAAAAAGAAAAAAAATGCATTTAAAATAGTATAATAAACTTGTAAATTGGTGGATCATACCTATAACTAAATACATGAAAATAAACCAAAAAAAGAAAATTCTATATATAAAACTATGTAAATAAAGCATGTAACTCATTTTAAACTAAATCCATCCAAAAGTATATTATGTAGATAATATATATATTTTAATATATTTATGTTGTAATTTTAAGATTTAATTTAATAAAGTTAGTCCATCTGAAAATCTTACATATTATAAATAAAACTTGTTAATATATTAAGTTCTATTAGGTTTTGTTGTGCAGAAAGTCTTAGACTAAGTATATAAAAAAAAGGGGGGAAATGCCAAATAAGATGATGGATAATCTTAAATAATATATATTAAGAATCCAAAGCACAGGTACATTTCTTCAAAAGAATAAATCATTTGTATCAAAAGATGTCATTACGGTCATGCTACGAGTACAGTGAATTCATTGCTTAAAATCGTGAAAGCCACTAATTTTTTGTACAAGGTTTTTATAAATTTAATTGTTGCCATAAAATCTATCAAACGGCTGGTTACACCGCATCCATTAATAAATTATTATGAGGTTACACCGCATCCATTTAAAAATGAACATCACAGTTTAAATCATTATATTTGCATTTTAACGTGTCATGGACTTATGAATCATGTGTTCACGCAGGAGGGGAGGGAATTCATGTTAACGTATCGATACACACGCTCGAAATTGAGCAATTTTGTGCGCTGGAAAGGGATATAACAGATTTGCTGAGATATATTCTCACTTAAGGAAATATCACATAAACTTATCGTCTGTGCAACCAGATTTTGAGATAGAAATGCCTTGATCATTGCAGTTTTGAACGCTTCTTTTCATCAAACTACCAGATTGCAATTAGAAACGTACTCTACTTTATCTACACTTCACCCCAGGTTGTGGACCCATGCCATCGCCAGATCATTGCCAAGTCAAGTTTTAAATTACAAGAGAGTGTTAAATTGCTTGATTCTTGCATGGAAGTAAATCGTGTCAACAGATGTACAGGCTACAGTTTTAAATGATTAAATGGTGGAGTTTGTTCTATCACATGGTAATTAAGTTTTGATAGTTTCCAAACTTTCAATCAAATTATGGAAACCTTCCACCAATTCACAGTAAAATAAAAGAAGGTAAGATATGCTAGTTCAAAGGGTGCTATTTTGTTCCTCACAGAGGATCACTGGAAATTGAAATTCAGGCCTGCGCATTGAAATGGAATCATTTCCTTAGCTTCAGCATACTGGAAAACGATTACTTACCAAACCTGTTTCAAATCAAAGTTTTCACTTTTTACTTTTAAAACTTATTTTACATTATACATGGAAACATTGAAGGAACTTGCTAATAATTTGGTATTTTTACTGGTGCGCAGATATCCAAGATCATTGAAGGAATTACTAACCTTCAAGTCATTGAAGTTGAATCATTTAAAAAGACGTCATGCTTTTCCGTTATGAGGAAATATTGCAGAAAATAACAGAAAGAGGAATCAGAGGAAAAAGTGCATCAAAGAGGGCCATAATTATGCGTTCGAGAAGATAAAAGAGACTTCATATCATTAAGGAAAAGAGAGGCCGGCTGTACTGAAGATCGAACTTCTTGGTTTTAAGCAGGGATTTTCTCTTTCAGTTTGAAGGCAGAGTGGTATAAGTATGGTTCTCATTGAGCAGAGCTTAAAAAGGAAGAGAAATCGGCACTGACTCCAGGCTTTTGCTAGATCATCCCAGTTTTGTATTGTTCTTTTAAATCTTCTTTGTATGCACAAAATGGAATCTGAAATCTTCACCATATGAAAGAGAAACATTTTATTAAAGTAAAAAGATTCTATTTGCAGAAGTTTCTTTCTTAAATAGTGGCAAGTTTGTATGTTAAACTGGTATTACTTTGTTTTTCAGGTTTTGATATATATATATATATATATATATATGAATTTCTCAAATTTATAGGAGTATAATTATACTTTGTTATAGTTGTATGTATGCTATTATAACTACCCTAATCTCACAACATCTTTAATGTTTGATACAAGTACTGTAGATGTCTTTTCATTTAATTTTTATTAGTGAATTTGATGGTATAGTATTAAAATCATTAACTTGTTGATTAATCGTATTTGTATTTTTACAAGTCCTTTGATTATATGGTTGATCAGCTTTATACTAAGTGTTGCACATCAATTATTCATAGGATGTTATCTTACAGGATAAATAGAATAATTTCTTATTTTATTTTTTTTTCATAAAATTTTATTAAACAGAGAGATTGTTAATGATATTAATTCTTATAGTTTTTTATTTGAAATTATATCATTCATTTATATTTGTCAATAGATAGTTAATATAGTTAAATAAATTTGCTTAGATTCTAGGTTTAATTTAAATTTTTAGTTAAATTTTTTCTAGTTTAACTTAGCAGCTCTTAAATAGATTTTAGATTTAATTAATTATTTAGGATCTTAAATGGTTTCTTATTTCGAAATTCAAATAAAACAAAAAACAAGGACTTTCGTTAAGAAAGCAAAATTAGGATAATTTAGAAATTAATATCACGAATTAGCTTAACTTTAGATTAACATAGGAGATATTTTGATATTTTGTTGAGTTCTTCTAATCATATTCTCTTTAAGAGAATAAAACTCAGCTTGTAGTAGGAGACCACAACTTGTATGGGCTTGATTTCCTCTGTTGGCCTAGGTCATAAGATCAGGCCAACACTACTTCAAGTTGTTCCTTGATTTGAGCAAACCTTGTGAAGTAGGACTCTATAGTCTCTAAGTTATGTATCTTCACATTCTTCAACAGGTTCCTCAATGCCATCTTTCGATTGATGTTCTTTCCTTCGAACATCTTTGTCAAAGCATCAAATACTTTCTTTAGTGTCTTAAAGGATGACACAAGGGGGATGAGATGATCCTTAATGGAATCTGCAATGATTCTCTTGGCCTTAACCAGTTTCTTCTTATGAGTAGCCTTAGCCTCATCTCCCTCTGACTCTGGAGCTTCTCCACTGATGTACTAATCCAAATCATTCTCTTCAAGGATCGGGGAGATTATGTACTTCCATGCTCGGAAGTTATAAGATCCTCTAATCTTGTCCTGAATTTGAGTATGATGATTCATTTTCAAATGAGAATCTCAAATGGAAAAAGAAAAGATTTAGATCTTACCAATTTGATGTGTCTGACGTGGTTCCGGAGCTAGCTGGCCTAGGGTTTGTTAGAGAAACCCTAATTTTCCAAAATTGGAATTTGGAAATTATGTTTGGACAAAAATATGTGCCTCATTGAGGCAATATTCTTAGCAAGATCCTTTTATGAATACTAATATGGGAATCCTGTGAAACTTGATTCCCTAGTATCTTCCCGCAATGTCTCGTAGTGTCTCACAGTGTCCCATAGTGTCTCGCAATAAAAAATTGAAACTTATCCAAATTTGGAACTGCTTCCACCAAAAGATGTTAGCTTCTATGTAGAGTTATTCTAACCCTCTTTTCTTGATGAGATGTGGAGAGAAGGCCTTGAACTAGGAAGCCCTAGTTTCCATTGTTGCATAGTTCCTTCTTTTAGAGAGGCTATGATACCATGTTAGTTTTTATAATCTAATTAACTTGATTAGGATATTTATCTCAGAGAATAAAAAGCACAACAAGATACACAAGATAGAGAAGATACAAAAGACACAAATATTCTACCAAGGAAACTATAAAGGAGAAAACCTCACAAACTTCCTCATAATAGTTCCACCTCATAATAGTTCCATCACTAAGAAAATATCACAATATGGAAAATCCAAATAAGAAGAAGTCGTATGCATCTCTCTCTCTCTCTCTCTCTCTCTCTCTCTCTCTCTCTCTCTCTCCTCCTTGTCTCTCCCTCTCTCCTAATGCAAACTTGAGTGAGTGTGAGTGTGTATAAATGAGGGAGGGCACCTCCCTATTTATACCCTTCAAGTGACTGACCTCTCAACTTGAATGAACCGACCTATAACCCTAACAAGGTCGAATTCTCCTAGAGAGTCTCCAAAAATACATTACATAATATTATACTAGGGACTGTTTCCATCACTTGCAACAAAGGTTGTACCTCAAGGAGCATGTATAATAATGACATACCAAAAGGAGAGAAACACATCTCTGATGGCGGTACAACAACATACAATGATAATATACATCAGAATATTTTCCAAATTTACAAATACAACAACAACAAAAGGTCTATTTGGTTAGTAAACTTGCATGAAAGAAGGGTTCTTGCTTCGAGTGGGAGAAATGGCATAAAGAAATTTTAGGATAGAGAAATTTAATGGTCAAAACTATGAGTTATGGAATATGCAAACGGAGTACTATCTGTACAAGAAGGATCTATACCTACCGTTTGCCAGAAAAATAAAATAGTCGACGACTATGAAGAACTAAGAATGGGAGGTTCTTAATAGAAAGGACCTGGGAACAATATGGCTGTGACTAGCTTTGTCGGTGGCTTTCAATATTTTTAAAGAAAAGACAACGGAGGGTGTGATAAGTGCATTATCTAAGCTCTATGAAAAACCTTTGGCTTCCAACAAGGTATTTTAATGAAGCATTTATTTAATATGAAGGTGTTAGAAGGTGGATCTATTGCTGACTATTTAAATGAATTTAATACTATTACTATTCAACTAAGTTATGTAAAAGTGAACTTTGATGATGAGGTTAGGGCTCTTCTAATCATGTGTCTATGCTCATTGCCATAAAGATAGAATGTATTGGTCATGGTTGTAAGTAACTCTGTCCCTAGTTCAAACACTCTTAAATTTAATGTTGTTGTCGGTGTTATTCTTATCGAGGAAATGGGAATAAAAAGCATGGGTGAGACATTAGGTAATGCATTGACCATGGAGAGTAGGGGAAGAGAAAGGGAGAGAAGAAGGATCCTAAGTAATCACAAAAAGTCTAGAAAGCAAAGATCCAATTCCAAAGTCGGAAAGATAGAGTGTTGGAACTGTAGTAAGAGAGGACATAAGAAGAAAGACTATAGATCTCCAAAGAAGAAAAGAGACAAGAAGCAGGAGACTACTCTGGAAACAAATGTAGAAAGTGATGTGTTACAAAATGCTTGATTCTTGTATTAGTTAATACTAGTGATTAATGGGTACTAGATTTAGGGAGTTCATGTCATGCTACAACCCATAGGAAATTCTTTCATGACTGAGTTCCAGGTCATTTTGGACATGTTTTATTGAGGGTGAAGAACTATGAAAAATTGTTGTAATGGGTAAGGTACAAATTAAGTTAAATAATGGAAATGAATGGCTGCTAAATGATGTAATGCATATTCCTTCCATGAAAAGAAATATGATCTCAATGAGACGGTTGGGAGATAGAGGTTGTTTTTCTACATTAGGAAAAATGTGGTGGAATATCCCCAAAGGAGAACGGATAATAGAAAAAGGAGATAGGATAGGTATGTTGTATTTATGTCCTCATAATACTGATTATTATATCTTTGTAGCTTCCATAGAAACAAGTGCAGCATTGTGGCATCATAAGATTGGCCACATAGGTGAGAAGGGGATGTAGATTCTTAACTCTAGGAAATTGCTTCCAGATCTAAAGCAGGTAAGTTTGGAATTCTGTGAGAGCTATGTTTACAGAAAACAAAAGAGAGTTAGATTTATCAAGGTTGGGAAACATAATAAGAGTGAAAAGTTAGAGGTTGTGCATACAAATGTATGGGGAACGGATTAGGTACAATCTCTTGGAGGCTCTCAATATTATGTTACCTTTATTGATGATGCAACTAGAAAAACTTGGCTTTATATAATTAGACAGAAATCGGATGGGTTTGCTACTTTTAAAAAGTGGAAATATTTGGTTGAGAATGAGATAGCAAAAAGGTTGAAATGTGTCTCAAATCTAATAATGAAGGTGAATACTACAGCAAGGAGTTTGATAGTTAGTGTTCATACCATGGGATCCATAGAGAGAAGAAAATACCAAGAATACCACAAGAAAATGGTGTGTCAGAAAGGATCACAACAGAATTTGAGCCCAAAATCCGATGGCTGCCATGTCTGAAATTCAACAAACACCTATCAGTTCTTCGAGAACTTAAATTTTTTTTCGACGGTGGCATATCATCAGATATTCGACGACATGCCAAAACCCGTCGAATTTTCGATGTACTATGCCGAAATATTTCACCACTAAGTCGTTGAATTTCACACTCCCAGGTCGTAGAAAATCTAACTTCTCCTTATCAAATGTGAGACAATTCCTTCATAAAAATTTGGGCTTCTGCCGTCGAATGTTAGAGGAATTGGTTGTCGGAATTTCGACTCTAACGCTTCAAATTTTTTACGAATCTTTAGTCCTTGCTCCGACGACATTTTATCCATTTCTCGATTTCACCTTGGCCCAATTTGTCGGATTTATAATGGTCATGCAGTCGAATTTGCGATGAATTATATTGTATAGTTAAAAAAAAATTAATTTCAGCGAGGGTGGGCTGTAAATGTTTTTTGGTATTCTAACAACCAACAATAAGCTATACCTTATATCAGAAGGCCTAACCCTCCAACTTGGGTATTCATCAATCTTGTTTTCTTCTCAGATGTCATAGAAAATGTTTATTTAGTCATGAATCCTACACATTGCAGAAAGTGATTATATTGCGTTCCATTGAGTGGATTTTCATTTTTTTTGCAAGAGATTGTATTCATATACTTGCCTAGCAGTACAAAGTGACTAGTTTCAAGAAAACTCCACATCATTGGAAGAGTGGGATGTTACTTGTCATCCTTGATACTAATGCGTATCACCCAAGATGACAAATAAAGCATTGTGACAATCATTAAACTCAACCTTAACCCTCTCGTTGACTGCTTTCATATCTAATATTCACAAATCAGGAACAATATCCTATCTATAACACTGGGTAGATTACCAATAATAGTTGTTATAAAGGAAAACATCTAAACCTCAGCGTCCTGTTTGACAGAGGTCCCAACACAGTAAAATCAACTTAGAAGTCCACCGTAGAAACCAAAAAGTATGCCAACCTAGAACAGGGTATCATGGACAGCAGAAGAAATAGGAAATAAACATTATAGAAAAATCAAAAAACAATGGGAAAACAAGAAATTTAAAATCACTTTATCCATTTGATGACTAATCCAAGGGAAAAAATCCTATCATTCATTAAAAAAACACTACCAATTCCCATGATGTGAAAGAAAAGAATTAATGTGCATACCTTGGAAGCTTAAACTCATTTGTTATATATGAATTCAAGATGGGGGTGCAGTTTAGCATGATTAAATATCATCTCTTATTTTTTCTGCAAGTAGTATATTATATACTCATGATTGTTAAGGACCTTCATGACCACAACCATCATTCTCATAAGCATCAACTTCCTACCCTGACTAGAACTAAGATAACAAAAATAAGTGCAAAAACAAAGTGATTACTAGCAGGCGGTAGCCATTATTTCGGATAGGAATCAAGTACTCCATCAAGATACCTACAGAAAGTGGGTACTGAGGTAATGAACTTGTTCAATTGTTCTTTTACATCAAAAATAAAACATACAAACAAAATAAAATTATAAGAACATATGCTCTGAAGTAAAATTATGTTAGGAAGGGATCTGAAAAATATTACTAGCCCAACCATGTCACAAAATCCAATGCAACAACAACAAGAACACAAGCATTGGAAATATCCAAGTACAACACAACAACATGTTTAATGAAAAGACTATTCAAAATATCCATCTATTCAAATATCTAATCCAATTTCCTTCATTTCTTTAAAAACCCTGATCTTTATTGATATTTCAGTTTCATCTATTATCATTGGCCTACATTGTATAAAAATACAAGAAGAAGAAATATGAATTCATGATACCCATAAATGGAGGAACGTTGTAGCTATTACCTTCTCACCTACCATGTGTTATCCGTTGACCCAATGCTAAACCCACTAAATAAATATTTGAATCATTTCAAAGCTACTACTAAACCTGGAAATTTCACCTTTAGCGAATTCTGATTCTTTCTTCCAAGACGATATATTTGTTATCAATAGGAAATCCATCATCGACATGCACATTACAGTTTCATTTTTTATAAACATGTTAATTTCATTTGTTTTTAACATGAATGATTTTCAAGAATAAGACATGGACTCTAAATGATAGAAGAAGTTGAAGGATGTAGTCGATGAAGTGAGACTAGGTAGAGAGGAATCAATTGAGCCATAGGTAGACATGGGTACCCTAGGGACATTATGAAGGGATACATGATGCAATATAGATAATGAGCCCAATTATAAATGGGAGAAGTGTATCAAATTTTTAGAGAATAAAATTATCCATAATTACCGCTTGCTATTCAAGCGAATCTTTATGAGGATTATCTCAAATGATCAAAAATTTAGATATTCATATAGTTCCAGCAAGGCCAACGCTGCACCAATGTGATGAATTCATACCTTGGTTGATTAGTCATGAAAAAATAAATAGCAAGCTGATGAGAGATGTAATAGGGAATATCATTTACTCTTTCCAACCTTATCGCCTAGATATCTATTATAAGTCCCCTAACCTTACTAAAGAATGGTCTTAAAATTTACCATTAACTATCACAATCCCATCAATAATTGGTGGATCAATAAAAAACATTTAGAACTAGGAGATTACGAATGCATCCTACAAATCATATGAGAACTCCTTACAATATTACTATCATGCATTGATAATTAGAGTATACAGGGAAGAATATTCTTTATAGTTCAAGTAGGCTTGGCTCCCACTCATTTATTAAGTCACCTTGGTCAAGAAAATTTTCAGCTGGAAATCTATACTATCAACCTCCATGAATAAGAACATCTCCAAATCCAAATACACAACCACCATAATCGCTCCAACATTCTACATGCCATCATACTTGCTATATGTTATGTATGTTTCTAACATATTTCTAGAGACGTGAAACCATTTGTGACCAAGCACAGTACCCATCCATGTATATCTCCAAATCCTTTAGGAACACACATTTATAATACATTATATAAATATTTGTGAGCATATCATAGTGCCCATGTATAACATGATATTTTGTGAGCCTACCCAATACATGTTAGGAAAATGCAATGCAAGCAATAAGTGAGAATGGAGACTTGTATGTAACTAAAAGAGGGGCATACATTAGAATTTTTAGGGCTACCAAATTCCCACACCTATTACCCAAACTCATTCTTGACCAGCTTTTTCTTTAGGAAGTAGGAAACCCTCTCCCATGAAGAAATCCCAAAGTAATAATATAATGCCAAGGAAGGGGCACATTACTACAAGAATCCTTTATCCAAGCTCGGACATGATTCCTGTAAGCATGGTCATGGTTGAATACATTATAATTCTTACCTTCAAGAAATAAGTGGTTGTCAAAAAAATACTCAAGACAATACCCCACATTAATCAAGTATAATATATGATGAAAAATTCATCTTAGAAAAACATTCAGCCCCAATTTCAAGGTTTGAAAACACCATTTGAATTGTTGGAAACTTTTACAATTAATTCTTAAATGAACATATTGTCGGCCCAAACAATTTTCTGCATTAACAAATTATTCTTCATTTGGAAATTCATATCAAATACACGAATAAATTGATAGATTAGGTGGCTGAAAAATATCTATGTTTTGGGCTCAAAAACTTGTTCCAAGTACTTGTAAAAATCTACTTGAAGAAGCTGGAAATAACTATAACATTATGTCCCAATATTTCCTTAAAAACTAGATGATATGGTTGGTTGCATATGGTTGCATATCCCCTTTTATTCTTGGTTGCTCTATAGGTTCCAAATATTTAGGTTCCTCATTAGATGCTTCACTATATGAATCATATATGGGGTCCCCAAAACTATGATTATTGATTTCAAAGATCACATCCAACTCTTCATGAAATGGATAAATGCATGCATTTTCCATCTCATCATCAAACAAGGGTTTCCCTACAAAATATTCCTCATCATAATCTCAACAATATGGACCATCTAATTCAGATTCTTGGGATGAGGAAATATAATAGGAGAATGGGTTCTTTCATAAATAGGGCCTTCTTCAAAGCAATATTCATGGATTTTTTCAAGGGCTTGATTTTGTGGAGGGTAAACTTGATCCTCAATAGATTCCTCATCAAGAATAGGATCCCATATCTTGTATAACAACTTGAGAATATTTACAATTGAGCATACACCCTTACTAGGAATCCATATATACCAATTTCTTATGTCACGTTTTTGCAAGTTAAGAGATATATTGAACATATTCATCTTAATATCCTTAGGGCCACATTCAACCTTGGAAGAGATTCAATATGTAATTCAACATGAAACCTAGCAGAATCCTAATGCCCATGGAATTTCAGAATGCATTCCTCCCAACTATCATTATGAAATTGATTAGGATACCCCAATATATCCAAGAAAACCATTAGAATTAATCAATTGTGCATCCATTGCTATTTAAAAAATGCCATATTTTCTTTTCTTTAATGAGGGTACCAAATATGAAAATGCACATGAGCATAATTCAAACCAATATCAAACTACATGGAGTTGCCATGTTCATAGAAGAAGGATTTGACTGATTTGAAAAACTATCGTTATTATCTTGGATTGAAGGAGTTTATCGAGTGGTTTGAATCACCTTCTTTTCCACTCTATCATATTTCTCGGGTTTGGGATTGAAGGGAATAAGTGTCTATATGATCCTTTTTTTGAGTATCATTTAGGAAAAAACTACTATTATACCAAAATATCATCATCCTCATGTTATGAGATAGGAATTCCCTTGACTGCTCCAATCCCTCAAAGTTTTCCCTAGAGAAATGAAGGTTCAAATTATCCCCTTGTAATTTTTCCCTGTGTTGAACTAGTAACGCTCCTCTCCCATTGACAAAAAGAATTACCCAAGTCAGCACCACTCATGATACATGAGCAAGAAGTGGTGCCACCGCTCCTTCCCTCACTGCAAAAAGTGGTTCCCCCTTATCACTGCCTATTTGCTTCACTGGAGGAGTGGTGCTTGAGTTTTGAAGGAAAAAAGAGAATCTTCGAGAGGATTCTCAAAGCTTTCCTTCGTGGAGCCTCATCCCTATGGTTTAGAACCAGCTGGAGCTCGAGATCCTCCCTTTTTGTATCTAATCTCCACCTCACCCATGAGATCCTCAACCATACCTATCCTCCCATGACTTTAAATACTGGCTCACCCTGGCATGGGAAAAAGGAGGAATAATTGTGTTGCATACCCAAACTCTGTCAAAATAATTCTTGAGTCTTTGGAGGCAAGGTGAAGTTAGAAGCAAGGATCCATTGGAAGGAACTACTAACACCAAGGCATGAAGGTTGTAGTCTCTCCAATCATTTATTAATAAAGAATGTCTTTTCTTTCCCATATATGTTGTATCATGTGTATGTATTGCTTGATTCCTTGGTCACAAGCATAGATCTAGTTGATTATACTGTATGCTATCATGTTTTCTTTGTTGTCTTCCATATTTTATAAGTTCTTCTGCAATAAGCTTCAAGTATAGTGAGGAAAACTTTTTAGAAAATTATCATTGCATTCCATTCAAGTGATTAACCAGATCTAGGGAAAGTTTAACATTTCGTGTTTGTGTTTTGTTCTAGACCTGAACCATTTAGATCTAGTGAACCAGCTCTTGTCCACAGGAGGTGTGTCGATCCTCAACAAATTCCTCATCAAGAATAGGATCCCATATCTTTTATAACAACTTGAGAATATTTACAATTGAGTATACACCCTTACTAGGAATCCATATATACCAATTTATTATGTCACGTTTTTGCAATTTAAGAGATACGTTGAACATATTCATCTTAATATCCTCAGGGCCACATTCAACCTTGGAAGAGATTCAATATGTAATTCAACATGAAACCTAGCAGAATCCTAATGCCCATGTAATTTCGGAATGCATTCCTCCCAACTATCATTATGAAATTGATTAGGATACCCCAAGATGTCCAAGAAAACCACTAGACTTAATCAATTGTGCATCCATTTCTATTCAAAAAATGCCATATTTTCTTTTCTTTAATGAGGGTACCAAATATGAAAATGCACATGAGCATAATTCAAACCAATATCAAAATACTTGGAGTTGTCATGTTCATAGAAGAAGGATTTGACTTATTTGAAGAACTATCTTTATTATCTTGGATTGAAGGAGTTTATCAAGAGGTTTGAATCACCTTCATTTCCACTCTATCATATTTCTCAGGTTTGGGATTGAAGGGAATAAGTGTTTATATGATCCTTTTTTGGAGTATCATTTAGGCAAAAACTACCTCGATGGAATTTTTGTGTGAGTTTCTTAGACAACATGAAATTTAAAGGAAATCTCACCAAAATTTTCTAAGTATTTTTCAGTGCTTTGGTTATAAATAATTGCCCCTAACAATAGCAGCAAAATGTTACAACTCAATTTAACGCCTAAGTGGAAAAGTACTAATCCACTAGTGCTAGAGATTACGACTTCAAATGAGAAATACCATTGTTACCTAAGTATTTTTCCTTCCACTTTTTAGGCCACCTCTCAAGGACAAGGGAGGATTCCATATGGGGTAATTGGATTTGAGGTCCAAGAGAGCAAGGGGGAAAATATTTTGACTATGTGAATTTACAATTTAAATAAGATTCCCCACATTAGTGGATTGACAATCTAAGATATGAATTAAACAAGAGATCACACACTTTAATGATACTTTAGATGATACATGATGCATAAATTTGAAATGAATAATAAGCATAAATATAAAAACTCTTGAAAAGAGAAAAAACCTTTAAATGTTTTTCATTAGTGGGTTATTTACGAAACTACATCCATAAGTAAAAATCCTCAATGTAGGCAATTCATAAACATTTAATACTTGATTAGTTTTTGAAACTTATCCTTGAATGATGCCCTCTTAGAGAGAATATCTATGCAACACAGTGTCACCCAAGTTTATAGAGTGTCAAACTTATTGAAGTGAAATCACTACAATGAGTATGTATTATATCTTAATTTAATTAATTACTGCAAAATTTAACTTGTTTAGTGAAATTCCCTAAGCCTCCTTCATCCATGACCAATGAACATCATCAAGAGTGGTGTGCTAGGTAAAAATTCGAGTTTAACACCAACTATTTTTTCCATAATAACAAAGAAAGAGGTTTTGTAAGTGATGCTTGCAAATTGAACCATACATAAAATATCATCCCAAAATGTGATTTCTTAAACAAGATATAATAGTAACCATCATCAATTAATCATGAAAAATTCTGTTGTTCAGAATGGCTTAGGACATAACACATTAAACCATAGTTTCCATAATTTAGAAGAGACTTGGCACTTAGTAGTTAAGTGATTATTACTGTTAATTTCTTTCTTATTAACCACCATGAAATTTTCATAAATAACTCCTTGTTCTAGTATATTTCAGTGAAATAAACTACCATAAAACTTAAAATAAAACCCAGATTTCATCCTAGTTTTCAAATGTGATTATTAACTCAAAAACAATTTTCAAAATGTGTGATTATGCAGAAATATTTCCTAGAATTAAAATTTATGAGTTGAGTCACTTGAAACTAATTAGGGACTTGAAGAAAATTTAAATTTTGTAATTAGAAAATTCATCAGAAAGTTCTATCATAATATAAACCCCAATTAGTGATGAAAAAACCAATATTTAGGGTTGTTTCAATGTCTAACTAATGCAGAAAATAAAATAAAATAAATCCTATAGAAAATTAAAACAACTAATCTAACACTAAGAGATAACAATTTTTTCATCTAAAACAATTGAAAAATATTTGTTGTTTTTTTAAGCTTGATTCTACCCTAGGAAAGCAAGAAAATAAAAGGATTTTTGGAGGTTTTGGTTGTAGAAATTTGAAGTAGAGATTATTTCCTTTCCAAATCATATGACAATGGAGTTTGGGATCAATTCTTCTTGATCCTTGAAGTGTATTTCCTTCTCTGGAAATTTCTACAACAAGAGAAAGACAAAATCCTACCCAAAATATTGAGATTTCTTACTAATTCCCACCAATCAAGGATGCCATTTAAGACCTAGTACACCAATCATATCCTATCTTGCACCCTAGCTTATTCTACTTGATTTGTATCTCTTCCTAATATTTTCAAGCCACAATACAAACAACAAAGCTAACATG
Organism: Pseudotsuga menziesii; assembly: GCA_001517045.1. Taxonomy (NCBI): domain Eukaryota; kingdom Viridiplantae; phylum Streptophyta; class Pinopsida; order Pinales; family Pinaceae; genus Pseudotsuga; species Pseudotsuga menziesii. The sequence goes on from LPNX011192120.1 coordinate 113,425, forward strand.
CAAAATATGAAATTTCACTTGAGCAAGACTACCCGTCAAACTGAACCAGGATTATAGATCTTACAATGAAAAAAATAAAATAAGTTACTTCAACATTGGATCTATCAAGTAGTGCTACACATGAGGAATAAATTCCAACAAACAAAATACCTTTGATGCAAAAAATGTGATAGTATTTCTGTCCAATATTCAGCAACAAATGACAATCAGAAGTGATTTACTTTTATAGGAGGACTCAATTTCTTCTACAATAAAGTAATAATAGAAGTTCTAAAATGGTAGATATATCATAGAGACTGTCTAACATAGAGTAAAAAAATAGAAAATATGCTCAACCTCTTAACAAACTCCCAAAATAGAGAGGGTGATCCAAGTGAAATGTTCCACCAATGACCAAACACAACCAACAAGTCCCAAAGGTGAGGGTGCTCTAACAATAATGGACCAAAACATGAAAAAGAGTAAAAAACAAGTCCTCAAAACTAGGGGACTCTCCTCAAATGGTCAAAATCACAACAAAACATCCCCCAAATTTAGGGTGCTCATCTATCCACTCATAGGTGTGGTCCAAATAGTGAACAAATCAGACACCAACCCTCAAGAATGGTCCAAATGTGATGAAGCAAGAGATTAGTCATGCAAACATCAATAACAAGCTTATAAAAGATGTATTAGGGAATATCATTTCCTCTTTCTAACCTTATTTCTTAGATATCTATTATAAATTCCCTAACCTTACTAAAGAATTGTCTTACAATTTACCATTAACTATCACAATCCCATTAACAATTGGTGGATCAATAAAAAAACATTTAGAACTAGGATATTAGGAATGGATCCTACAAATCATATGAGAACTCCTTATGAGATTACTATCATGCATTGATAATTAGAGTATACGGGGAGGAATATTCTTCAGAGTTCTAGTAGGCTTGGGTCCCACTCATTTATTAAGTCACCTTGGTCAAGAAAATTGTCAACTAGAAATCTATACTATCAACCTCCATGAATAAGAACATCTCCAAAGCCAAATACACAACCACCATTTGGGCATTGAATCCAAAGTTCTGGGAAATCCTTTGGGCATAAAAAACCATAGAAAAGCCAGATATGGGCATAATCTCATCCCTACATTGTGGTAATGTTCAGCAGTTACAACCTTTAAAGGAGGAGGACAAGGACTATTAAATATCATGATACGAGGGTTTCATAGCTTATGGTCATCACTAATAAATCTGTAGAATACTTATGAGTTTCTTTCTTGGAGAATATGGTGTTGATCCAACCTAATGCAAAGGGGTTTTTATTCTAATTTTTGGCTGAGTATGATATTGTGCACATTGTTGGTAAGTTCCCTGGTTTATGGATGAAGCTTGTCTCTTTATGAAGCCATAGCAACTTGGATTTAGTCAACTTATAGATTCATTAACAAATATTTGATTTGGGTAGGAGTTCCAATCTTTTGATCGAATATTGGAATGGGATACCCTTACCAGAATCAGTAACAATCTAGGAAAGTTTATTATTATGTACCTAAAAACAATAAGGAAGTATACTATTGTAGATTGAATTTGCATTTACTTGGATGTAAGTGAAGGAATCCTTGGAACAATTGCGTTTGAGTGCCAAAATCATAGTTTGACATAACTTTTGGACTATAAAACCATTTTTTTTTTTTAAATTTTGCTTTGGGTGTGATCTCATGGAGATTCCATGTTCAAATACAAAAGTCTCCATTTGGCATGTCCTATGGATCACTACTCTATCCTAGTTATGGAAAAATAGATATAAAGCAATTTTTAGGATCCTAAAAAGGGTTTCAATTGAATGGATTTCCAAAGCTTTTTGGAATACTAGGAAGCTCAAATTTATGCTAAGTTCCTTTCTAGGATGGTACATTGTGTCCTCTATTATTACAACCCAGTTGGATATTGTTTCCTTCCTCATTGTGGTGGTAAGAGGAAATTCAATGATGTAAAAGATTACTCTTTGTACATATATTGACTTATAAAGCTAAGCCTTTTGAAACAACAACAAAAAAGTATTTACTAGTTTCATCACACCTCCCCTCCAAGCATATAAGACATAGACATTTCCAAATTGAAATATTCATCTCTATGAGAAGAAATGGAAAACCTTATTGTTATCTTTATAATTTTATTTCCTGAATCCGGTTATCTAGGAAGAATTGCAACTTGATATTCTAGGAAACCATTTATTCTTCAAGATGGATTGGATACACCATTAAATAAGCTACAGGAAAATCATTCCCCTTTTGTATTCTCATAGTTTTATAAACAATCATTTTCTTAGCCATTTTCTCTTCCATCTCGTGTAGTATCTTGAGTCCCAAAATTGCTTGTTATTTTAAGTGATTCCAACTTAGAGGGGTTATGTAAGGCCTTCCATATATAAAATTATATGGAGACAAATGGATTCAATACTCAACCCCACTAAGCATATAGGTCACATACATTTCCAAAATAAAATATTCATCTCTATGAGAAGAACAAAAAACCCTCTAGTTATCTTTATAGTCTTTTTTTTTTAATTGGTTAATCTAGGAAGAGTTTAAACTTGATCTTCTAGGAAACCATTTCTTCATCAAGATAGGCTTGAGACAACAATAAATCAACTAGAGGAAAGTAAATCCCCTTTTGTATTTTTATAGTTATTTTAACAATTTTTATCTTCCCTTAGTCTAGTCTTAATTTGGGCCATTTTCTCATCCATCTTCTATAGTATATTGTGTCCCAATATTGCCTAGTATTCTAAGTGATCTCAACTTAATGGGGTTATTACCAATTGCAAGCAAAGGCATTCTAAAAATCTTTGTCCTATGACAAATATTGCTTGTAATTTGTAAATGGATTAGAAATCTTTGTCCTATCACAAAGATTACTTTTTAGACAGGTCTATACCATTTTTACAGCACTATGGGTGATTTTGGGTCTATTTGTGGCCTCAAGCAGCCCTAAAACAACATTCATTTCTAATTCTAGGTTGATTATGGGTAAAGACAGCATGAGAGTAACATAAATGGGCATGAAAATAGCCATAAATCCCAAACCTAGACATTATATGAATTGTTCTGAGCCTCTAAACAACATTTTTGGAGCAGTTCTAGCCTCCAGATGCATTATAGACCTCAATCAGTAGTACCAGCAGTTCTGGGCATGTATAGCAGCAGAAAGAAGCCTCCTACCCATATTATGGGCTGACTTATGCAATTGAACAGTAGTTCTGGGCGTCTTTTAGCAACAAAGAATGAGCAGAAAGCCAATTCTGAGCTAATTCTAAGAGCTGAGAAGCAATTATGCTACGTTTTGGGTGAAATTTATTGGTGTCCATTGGCAAATTTGATGATGTTCATGTGTAGAGGCAGCCTTATTTTCAATTTTGGGCATCCTTTACGCATAATTTCATGTGCAACAGTCTAAGCATCATCTAACATGTGACTTGAAAATGATTCTCAACAGTCTAGATCTAAAAAGAATATCAAAATGATAAAAAACAATATCAAAATTATAAAACCTCAATATCTGAGTTGTTATGGGAAAGTGTGTGGGTAAAGGGCCCATTGTATTTGGTAAGGCCATTAACCCTACACTCTTTTGTTTTGTAGAGAATGATCCTGAATGTTATCTACCATTGGATTGCAATTTTGTTTCTCCCTACAACCACTTGAAGTTTTGCATTAAAATATGGTTTTATTGCTCCACTGCTTGAGACTGATCTAGGGTTTTATTGCTTCACTGGTTCATACCCCTCATAATATAATCCCTTCATCAAGAGATTCATAAGGAAACATGGCCTCATTGGAAACCCATCCCTCCACACCACCTTCCATTCCTTCCCAGTATGGAAAATGAACTTACCACATACTCAATATTGATTCATGTGACATCAAATTAGTTGATTGATCACGTCAATATGGTACACCACATGAGACTCAACCAATTGAACTCATAAACCCATTTCATACAATAGTGGATCTTGGCACATCTCTTGACCTAGCATTGAGCCAGTACCCAAATTTCCAAATTTGTATTGCTATGTTGCATGAGATTGTCTATCCAAGGAGGCATTGGTTCTTGACGGAGGGAAATTCTCTTTTGAGGGTTTTAAGAGGGGCGAGTTAGTATGTAGGGGGGCCTCAACACTTTAGGGATAAATATTATGTTACATAAATGAAAGGGTTCATGAATAAATACCATAAAACTCTTATTAATCATGGTATGGATTCATAAATTTGAAGGTGATAAGAACATGTTGAAAATCATTACCACACTAAAGAATAAAAACATTCTAAAAAGAAAATGTGGGTTAGGATGTGATAACATGAAAGAGATAATTTTCTTTATAAGTTGGAATAATTAGTTGGCAGTGGCATGTCAAAGATCAGTTTCTCATGTTTCAATGGGTTTTGCTAGTGTTGCATGGCTTATTGGTTTAGGAATGACATTGTTATATTAAGCACTAGTTTTGCTAATTGAGAGATGACTTCTATCTGAGAGCAATATTTTTTCTTAAGTTAACTAAAAATTATTGTTATAATTAAGTGATAAGTTTACTCCTATTGATTGCAGTAATGTTTATAAATAGTTTTCAAATAATGCTCAACATTATAGGTCCCTTAAACATTCCTTCATCCTAAGATATTCAGTCAACATTAATTGGTCCTTGTTCTTTGGAATTATAAGTGTTAGAATATTCATGGGAGAAAGAAACATGGATAGATATGTAGATAGGTTGTAAGCCTAAGCAATATTTATATGAGGAAAATCAAGTATTGGTCATGAAGGATTCAATCCAATCTAAAATAAAATCTAAAGTGGATGTTGCAGTGAAATTGGTGGTGGGAACCCAAGAGGAAGGGGAGATAAAATGTGAAAGCCTCGCAAGAATTGGGTTATATTGTGCACTTATAAATCCATTTATGGGTCAACTAATAAATGTAGGAATTTTATGAACAAGGAAAATTTCACCAAGAAATATGCACTTTAACCAATTCATAAATTTCAACTCACTCCAATGAGATTGGTTATAGGTTTATCTCATAGAAATTTGAGCATTAAGGCCAAAATAAAATATTTAGTAACCACTTGAAAATAATTCATTAAATTCTCCCACCAGTATGGTAGGCAAGTTCAAATAAATAGACAACTGAGACATACTTCAACAGTAAATCAATACAAAAACCCTTTATTAGTAAATCTATGGTATGCATACATGAAATTTCATTTATTAACATTGGATATATAATCACACCTTTGAAATCTGCAGTCTTATCTAATTCATGCTAAATCAATACAAAAACCCTTCAATAGTACATGTATGGTATGCATACATGAAACTGAATTCATTAACATTATATATATAATAATGCCTTTCAAATATGCAGTCTCATCTAATTCATGCTAAATACCTCATCTAATACCAATATGGTACAACAAGTCCAATTTATCATAAGAAAGGACTCTCAAAGAAACCAAAACCCTATCTAGGGAATCCACAATCAGTGCAACCGCTAACTAATAATAGCAAGCTCGATCAAGGAATTCGACCAAGATACAAAATCCTCTTCAAGGAGATCAACATTCACCCCTCAAAGGCCCTTGTTGTCAAAGTCAAAGGCCCTTGACATATCAGTCAAGCCTGGACTGTTGAGCATGTTCATATAGGCCAGAACTACTTGATAGAAGAAGCTGAAAGTTATAGAGCATTGATCAAAGAATTCTGTAATATTTTTTCTTGGACATACGAGGAAATGCCTGGGATTGATCCGTCTATTGTGGTATATGAGATTTAAACCTATCCCACGACAAAACATGTTCGACAAAAATTGTGTCAAGTCCATCCTAAGAAGACTACAGCAATTAAAGTTGGAGTAAAGAAACTTTTGAAGGAGGGGTTTATTTATCCCATACCCCTGACGGAATGGGTATCTAATCTTGTCTTTGTGGCTAAGAAACAAGGCACTATTAGAATCTGTATCAATTTTCGAGACTTACATGAGGCTTGTCCTAAGGATAATTTCCCTACTCCACACATTATTCAGATCATTGATAACTATGCTAGGAGTGTCATATTTTCTTTTATGTGTGGATTTTTTGGCTATAATCAGATAGAGATTTTGTCCGTCGATCAATACAAAATGGCATTAATTTTCCCATGGGGAACCTTCGCATATTGGAAGTTACCTTTTGGTATGAAAAACGATGAAGCTACATTTCAACACTCCATGTCCTATTTTTTTCATGATATCAAGCACATCATGGAGTCGTACCTTGATGATCTTCAAGCTCGTTAATAGCAATGGGAGGACCATCCAAGGCATCTGAGGGAAATTTTTCTTAGATGTCGTTATTATAATATTTGGCTTAACCCACACAAATGTGTCCTTTGTGTTGAGACTAGATGTCTTCTTGGCTTTGTGGTTTCCAAATATGGCATCCAAATAGACCCTTTGAAAATTGCTGCTATTCTAGCCTTACTCGCCTTGACAAACATCACCGAACTCCAAAGTTTGCAAGGGAAGGAAAAATTTCTTCGTCGTTTCGTATGCAACGTTGCAGAAAAAAACATATGGTTATATGCATCTCCTGAACAAGGATACTCCATTATTCTGGGATGACCAGGCCCAATGAGCTTTTGATAATCTAAAACACGCTCTAACCCATTCACCAGTGTTGCACCCCTCAGATTATTCAAAAGACTTTCTGTTATATGTTGTTTCCTCCACTACTACCATTGGAAGGGTTCTAGTGTAGGAAAATCCAAATGGCCAAGAACACGTGATATACTACCTAAGTAAGAGTCTCATTGACTTTGAAACCCGTTACCAACATGTGAAGAAGTTAACTCTGGCTACGGTCATTGATGTACAAAAGTTTCATCATTACATTCGGCTTCGTACTACAATCATAGATGTGGATCAAAACCACATGTAGTACATTTTAACTCGTCAGGTACTAGGGGGAAAGTATTCCTATTGGATTATTATCTTACAGGAATTTGATCTTGAGTTCACCAAGGCTACTTCGAAAAAATCATTGGTTTCCACGTAGTTGATCTGTGACCTTCACTGTGCTTTGATGGAATCTGAGCCCAACGATTCGTTTCCAGATGAATTTTTGTTCTTGATAAGCACAACTAATCCATGGTATGTATATTTGATCATCTATCTCCAGACTCACAGGTTTCAGACCGGCATATCCTATGACGATCGTCCTCGTATCCCTCACCTCACAAAATACTATTTCATTTTAAATGATACATTGTATCGATGTGGTATTAACTCTATCCTTCAACGGTGCCCTACACATGAAGAGGCTGAACAAGTTTTGAATGACTGGCATGTTGTATCATGTGGAGGTCATCTTTCTGGGATGGCTACAGCCTAGAAAATCCTTTCTGCTAGGTATTTTTGGCCTTCAATCTTTAAAGATTGTCATGAAGTGGTTAATAAATTCCCACCCTATCAACACCTTTATCCTAAAAAGCGCACCCACCCTACTCCTTTACACCCCTTCATTGTTGTTGGCCCTTTTGTCAAGTGGGTCATTGATTTCATGCATTGTAAACCTACCTCAGCTGGGGGGCATGGTTACATCATCGTAGTCATTGATTACTTCACAAAATGGGTTGAAGCAATGCCTACATATGTAAAGGATGGTAAGACTGCTACCCTCTTTTTATTTAACCATGTGATAGCTAATCTTGGAGTCCCGCAAGCCATAGTCACTAACCATGGATCTCATTTCTGAAATCAATTGATGGTTGAGTTAAACACTAATCTGGGTTTTTGCCATGAAAACTCAACTCTGTATTATCCATAGGATAATGGTCAGGTAGATTCCATTAACAAGGTTTTGAAAAATATGCTGCGTAGGATGGTTGGAGATCAAAAATCCAATTGGAACTTGAATCTCTTCTTCGTAATATGGGATTATAGGACTTTAGTAAAAACAAAAACTAATTTCACACCCTTTCAATTGGTCTATGGACTAGAAGCTATCCCCCCTATCGAGTGTCAAATCTTGTCGCTTAAACTCGTAGTAGAACTTCTCCCAAACACTTCCACTGAGGAAGAGATATTTTTGTACATGACCAACCTTGATGAAAGTAGAAGAGATGTTGCCTTGGATAATGAGGCACACAAAAAATGTGTCAAGGCACAATATGATAAGTCTGTGCAGCCTCATGTTTTCAATGAAGGTGACCTAGTCCTGAATTATGATTAGAGACATGATAAAATAGGGAAGGGAAAGTTTGAATCTATGTGGTACGATCCCTTTGTCATTAGTAATGTCTTAGAGAAAGGTGCTTGGGATCTCATAGACTATGACGGGATACCCTTCGAGAAACCTCGCAATGGGTTGTACCTGAAAAGGTACTATGCTTAAGTCATTTCTGTATGGTACCTTATATATATGTATATCATATGACTTTTTAGTGTGTTTTGAGAATTTCAATATGGTTTTGATTTTGTTGTCCATACTGTTTATACCATGTTTTGGTTATGCATATCGAGTGTATTTTTATGGTTTTGGTGATGGTGCTTGCCATCATACCTTGAACCTCGCTTCAGTTGCTTGGTTTTTGTATTCCCTAACTCACGACTTATTCAGTTCAGGAGAAGTTTGTATTGGTCCGGCTACCAACAACATCATCGAGTATCAGGCAGTGATAGGTTTACTGACCGAGGCTGCATCTCGGAACATTCATGACTTGGTAGTATTTTTGGACTCTCAACTAGTGGTTTGTCACGTAAATCATGTTTATACCATCAGGAACCCTGCACTTCTTCGTCTCTTTCGAAGAGTGCGTCTATTAGAGAGGTCATTCAATTTCATTAGTTACAGGAATATCCCTAGGTCTGATAATATGATTGATGGCTCATTAGAAAACTACATTCTAGACTGGTATATCACCCATTCATAACTTTCAAAAATAAAACATGGTCCATTGTAAAGTAAAATAAATTGTAGAAGACACATAAAACTCATGTAACTACAATTTGTCTATTTGAAACACATATAAACACCGGAACTGGGTCTATATATATATATATATATATATATATATATATAAAGTGTTTTTACAAAAATATGGTCACAAGACCCCATTTGAGGCACTCTGGATTTCAGGTATACAAAATGATACCAAAAAACATGAAGCTAGCTAGATTTTAGTGATACATCATGCAGACTTCCTAATGGTGTTCGAGGTAGCACATAATGGCCCTTGCTACTTTACATAAAAAGTGACGGAAACATCCTGACACTCCCATCATGTGTCTCTGAAACCTACTAGGGAGGTCATCTATCACAGCATCTAGGATGTGCAAAGTCAACCGACCAAGGTTCTCCTCTAGCTTGGTTATCATCTATAAAAATAATTAAACTTGAAAATACAAAAATAATCAACATCTTGAGGATTTTCTTACAGATGTCACCCCACTGAGCACCAACTGGTAGTGGTAGATCTAGATCCCCTTGAAATTCGGTCCCAGCATAAGCGTCTCCTCAATCATGAGGATCTAGTCATTCAACCAATGGAAGAAGGGAGCCCCATATTTGACCTTGTCTCCACCACCTCTAGTGCGGGACATGATCTCCACCCACTGCAACATGTGGGGGTCTCAAGCTCTAAGATCAGTAAAAAACACCTGTGGTCTCAGAAGAGGTACCCTCTCAAAGAAGAAACATGCCAAGATAGTCCCATACCCAAACTATTTTAGCTCTCCTTTCTGACACTTTGTCAGCTGATCTTTGAATATGGGAAACAGTTACTCGACCCAGTTAAACATCATGGGTTCCATGGCCTACAAGGCATACAACATATGTGCCCAAGATTCTTGATGAGTGCATTAAATCCTAGTAACCCTCTGCATAGTGAATAAAATGGTCCAAAGGGGTAATTCCATCACATACTTTATCGAGATCTTGTTACTCTACATCTTGGTCCCTGGATAACAATGATGAACAATAAGTTCCTATGTGGTAATGTCTCCCTCTCGGGAGCCAGTCAAAGAGATAGGCGCTCCATGCCTAGATAGTCCTGTCAAAAATTCAATGTCCTCCACCTCCACACTGAGAATGTGGGGCCCCACCCCAAAATGTTGTTGTTTTGGGATCCACATTCATAAAATGTGCTCCAATAATTGAACAAGTGATACCATACTAGGAGCGTGGAAGAATTTCAAGAGGTCACAGCCTCGTAGAGAAGCTATGGAAGCCACATTTTCTACAGCACGGGTATCATCATCATCGTGTTTCCTCTCTTTCCAAACCACCATTTTGAACAAAATGACCTGTTAAAAACAATCAATGGATCATTTAGACACACATACAACCTTTAAAAATTATTAAAAGATTCTATTTTGGCTAGGGAATTCATGTTTTGGGCACCACAGCCAGCACCGCTCCTGTCCCCTTATGTCAGAGCGGTGCCACCATCTATGCAAGCTTTAAAAATGCAGTTCTCATCGAGCACCACTCATCCTGCAAAGGCTAGAAGCGTTATTTGGGATGCATTTTTAATGCTTGCCCCTAAAGCCCCAAAACTCAATGAAATTTCATGGAAATAAAAAAATTGCAACCAGAAAAATGAAGAGAAGGCTTCTATATCTTACCTGAAACTGACGGCTCAGAAAATTGACGGGTAATAGCTCCAGAATCTCCAACTAAAATCTACACACAAATTTCTCCCAAATGCTCTCCAACACTTGGTAAATGGTAAATGAATTGATTTTTACTATTTAATTTTCCTTTTTATAAAATATTTTAGGGTTATTATGTTATTTTAAGGAGCATCTCAACACTAAGGCAAAGGTTGTAAGCTTTCTTCTTCATTTTAATGAAAATTTGGTTCTTTTCCCGTAAAATATGTTATGTTGTAATCATGCATTTTACTGTTGGATTCCTTAGTCATTGACATACAATTGTAGATTATATTCTGGTGCCTTTGATCTTGTTTACTTGTTTGATGTGATTTTGCAGGTACATCCATGGAGAGCCATCACCACAGAAAAAAACTACATCACTATGTCAAACGACTCATTCCAGATCTATGCAACTTCTAAGGAAAGTCTTACATCTTTGTTGTAACCCATTTGTTCTATATCTAAAACATTCATACTAGAGGGACAACTCTTGTCCACAAGAGGTGCATTTTTCCTAGAATCAAATCTGGTGACCATACTGGGGAGAGAAGGCTTCTAGCTCTTACCTAAAACTAACAGCTCAGAAAATGGACATGTAATAGTTACGCAATCTCCAACTGAAATCTGTACACAAATTTCTCCCAAATTCTCTCCAACACTTGGTAAATGGTAAATGAATTGATTTTTACTATTTACTTTGGCTTTTTATAAAATAGTTTTAGGTTTATTATGTTATTTTAAATATTTTTAAATCATTTTCATTAAAAATGCTCTTTCTATAGTTTAAAAAAGTCGGTTTTAAATTTTTTTGGCAAACTAATGGCCTTTTAAAAAAGTTTTGCAGGGACAAAAATGAAACAGTATTGTCTATGGGTAATTTTTTTTTATCTTTTTCATACTTCCGCAAAATGGAAAAAGTCATCGAGCGTTCATTTCAATACTTTGATCATGCTCTTTAAACCTAGTATGAAAGATCTTAGTCATGTTCGCTTCTTTTCAGGCTCGTTAAACTTGTTCATCGCGAAAAGAAACCCTAATGGAGTCTTCTTTAAACTCTTTTCGGACTCTCTAAATTTGAAAAGATTGTCGAGCGAACTTGTCTTCTTCACGCTTGTAAAAGTACATGAAGAGTCGTCTCTCCAACGATAGTTTACCCCTTTTTTGGTTCAGATTGACTAGTTATGAAAAAGGGGCACTCCATCCAATAATGACTGGAAGAGTTCTCTCGGGTATTATTTTATACTTTTTTGGGCCCAAGAAAATAAATCATATGAAAAAAGGACCCTTTGGAGTCTTCTTTCATTTTCATTCAAACTCTCTTAACATGAACAAAGCAAAGTTGAGTTTCAATGGACTCGTTAAACCAAACACTAAGAGACCCCCTTTTGGGAATGAACCCCTCCTTTCTCAGGTTCATGAAATGTATGAGAATAGACTTATCTTCAGATAAGCTACAATGAGTGTTTTTTACCCTCTTTGAACTCATAAAAATGAAAAGAGGAACTCATCAATCATGATGGGGAAATTAAGGGAAGGGAGCTAAGCTGTTCATGATCACGCAGTGAGAGATGATGAATGTGGGGAGGAAGACTGCGTTAGTTTTAATTTCTTCTCGAGCCCTACTTTGCGGCTCGAAACGTCGGGAAGGGAACTAATTCATTTTTTCGAATAAAATGGTAGTTAGTAGTCGCCTTTGAACCTGGCACTTATCTGCATCTCATTTATTTAATTGGGCATTCAGTTGATTTCCAATTCAATCCACTTTCATGAGTCATGTAACTCCTTTGATTCTTTCAATGAATGCATTGTTTGCCACTGCATTATGTCCTGGTATCCACCTGGTTTATTCAATTATTCCAAGTCTTTAGTCGTGTCGCCCGATGTTCAAAGGGAAGTTGAAAGTTTACCTCTAAATCAAAACATCCTTTGTGTCAGTACCTTTTGAGTTAGTCCTATGGTTACATCATCTACAATATTCTAGAACTTTGTTCCCAGTTTCATGTCATCGATATGGGATTCATCATGCCCCTCTTTCGACAAGACTGTTCTTGTCGACATCAGCTCATCATCTAGGAATTAGTCTTAGAAACAAATTTAGTACCTTGAGGTCTGTATGCCTAAATGACAAATTCTCTCGCTCTCGACATAGGTTCACATCATTGACCTTTGAACAATAGATTCGACTAAGTTTTCGACATCAGATCATCTATTCACACTCAGGAGATTGTATTGGGGTACCTTGGGAATCATTGACATTAATGGTGATCTCCCTCGCACTTGTTAATGGTTCTCATCATTTACCAGTAATCAAGTGGTTTCTACCATGTTCGACATCAGGACATTGTAATCACATGCATAGAATTGTAATTTGTGGAAGACGAGACGAAAGACCCTGGGTATTTCATAAGCACCCATTGCTTTCCCCAGGTTCAATGCAGTATTTAGTCCTAGCATGGATCCACATTTGTATGGCCATGGTTGTGATCAAATTTGTGTCCATTTGACATAGACATACAGTGTATGTATGGTATCTATGTCCAAGTTTGAGTCCTCTATCACATGGATCTATGTTGTATTCTAGTAGCCATGTTTTTTCATCTCTCTCATGGATCTTCCTTGTATTGGTCTGCAGCTGTGATGAGGAGATATTTGGTTATGAGTCAAAAGTATTGATGCATTGCAGATGCCTGGTTGATGATGATCTTCAATCAAGCAATTTCTTGCCTCGAAGTGATAACTTGCTCTTTTAAATCTCTCTCCTATCATATTCCTCTAGCCTCATGAATTGGGGGGAATTATGTAACAAATAAATATTGTCATCATCATGTGATGAGGTCCCAAACATCAATTATTTCCCTAAACTCCCAAATTGTGAAGTGAAATACTAGCCTAGACTTCAGTTTTACATATAAAATTCCAGCACCGCTCTTGCCCTTAAGGAAAGAGGCATTACCTTCTTCAGTAACGCCTACTGTCACTTCACAGTAAGCGCTGCCATTGCTTATTCCTCTTGTTCAAAGTGCAGTTCCTACCTGTAACCACTCTATCATAGTGGAAGACAAGCGGTGCCCGAGGTAAAAAGTGAAAAAAAAGAAGATTCCACGAAGCTTATCGAAGGAAGACTTTGTGGCACCCTCATCCCTACTCCTAAGGACCATTTGGACTCCAGATTCATACTTTTTGGATCTCCGTTCCACCTCACCCACCATTCACTCAACCATCCCTATCCTCCCAAGGCCTATAAAACTAGGCTCATACCCCATGGTTGAGAGAGATAAAACTTATGTTGCTGCACTAAGGTTCTGGCCAAATATAGGGTGAGCATAGAACGATCAAGTTGGAGCTTTTGGGGATAAGGAATTGGCATGTGAAGGAGCATATCAACACTAAGACGAAGGTTGTAATATTTCTTCTTCATTTTAATGTAAATTTGGTTCCTTTCCTGTAAAATATGTTATTTTTTAATTGTTAGCTGGAATATTTCACCTCCTGCGGACAGTAAGGTGTTCCACTGGTTTGAATGGTTCAGATCCAAAAAAAATAGAGGACAGAGGTTGAATACTCTCCCTAGATGTCGTAGATACCTAGAATGTAATGCCTCGATAGTTACCTTGTGTACCTGCAATAAGATTCAACACGCAAACACATCGAAACTGCCAGAATATAATCTAATGATCCATGTCAGTGACTAAAGAATCTACCAACATACATGTGAAATCAAACAACAACAATATATGTGGGACAGAGTTCAACTTGCATTAATATAGAAATATGAAGAAGTTTACAACCAAGCATTAGTGTTGACATGCATCTCCATGAAACCAAGCATTCTCATCCCCATAAGCTCCGACTGTAGATCTCTATCCTCTCCAAATGGTCTTGGGCCAAGTGATCAATCCAACAACATAACAATACCTTAAGAGTTCTCCCCTCAATTATGGATATGAGCTTGTATTTATAAGGCTCAATGGATAGGGTAGGTTGAGAGATTGGTGGATGAGGTGGCCTCTAATATCCTAGGATGAGGGATCTCGAGCTCAACTGACCCACAATGGTAGGGATAAGGGAGGACATGAGGCTTATCATCTAGAAGCCTTGAGAAAATTTTCTTTTTCCCTTTTTACCTAGGGTACTGCATTTCTCCTTCAATGACAGAGTGGTTCTGGTAAGAAACACTTATGGATTAAGGGCCATAAGCGGTGGCACTGCTTGTGGACAACAAGGGATAGACGGTGCCAACAAGGTATCGCTCCTGCATAACAGAGGAAGTGTGGTGCTGGGAATTTTCATGGAAGATTGACAATTAGCATGAGTTTCCACTCCAAGAGCTAGGATTCAGGGAAAGTAGGTATGTCAAATGTCTTTTCACATGATGGTGACAGGATTTTGGTATAACAGGATGCCCCCCAAAGTATAAGTCTTAGAGGGATACGGTAAACGAGAGATTTGAGAGAACAAGTCCTCGCCATTAGATGAAAATGTTGGCTCAATTGGAGCATGTCATCAAGTAGGAATCTGTACTGCATCAGTATGTTGACTCATAGACACAAGTAACCAAACCCATGGCTACAGACCAATACAAGGCAAATCCATGAAAGGAATAAACAAGCATGGCTACTAGAATACAGCGTAGATCCATGTGATAGAGGAATCAAACTTGGACAGAGCTTCCAAACATACAAATGTAGATCTATGTCATACATACACAAATTTGAGCATAGCCACGACCATACAAATGTGGATCCATGCTAGATATACAAAACTCCATCGCAAACTGGGGAAAAGTAATGAGCACTTTAAACAAATACCCAGGGTCTTCATCTCATCTTCCACAAAGTAAGATTCTATCCATTCGATTACAATGATCTGAAGTTGAACATGGTAGAAACCACTTGATTACCGTCTAATGATGTGAACCATTAACAAGTGTGAGGGAGATCACCATTGATGTCAATGATTCCCAAGGTACCTAGTACAATCTACTGAGTGCGAATAGATGTCTTGATGTTGAACACCCAGTCAATTCTATTGATCAAAGGTCAATGATGTGAACCTATGTCGAGAGTGAGAGAATATGTCATTAAGATATACAGATCTCAAGGTACTAAGTATTGTTTCTAAGACTATTTCCTGGACGATGAGCTGATATCGATAGGAATAGTCTCGTCGAAGAAGGGCCATGATGAGTCCCACATCAACGACACGAAACTCAGAACATAGTTCTGGAATGATGTGAATGTATTAACCATAAGACTAACTCAAAGATACTGACACAAAGACTGTGTGGACTATAGAGGTAAAACTTCTTCAAATCCCCCTTTGAACATCGGGCAGCATGACAAAAAGACTTGGTAGCATGACTAGACGGGACATACACACAATGCGACAATGGACAATGCATTCTTTTGAAAGACTCAAAGGAGTGACATGACTCATGAAAGTGGATTATCACAGAGATCAGTTGAATACCCAATTGACTGACATGATGTGCAAACAAGTGCCATGTTCAAAGGTAACGAAAAACAACTGCCATTATTTGCAAAATGATTCCCTTCCCATTTCCCCCATCATGATCAATGAGTGCCTCTTTTCGGTTTTACGAGTTCAAAGAGGGTAACAAACACTCGATATAGCTTGTTGGAAGACAAGTCCAGACTCATATATTTTATGAACTTGAGAGAGGAGGGGTTCATTCCCAAAATAGGTCTCTCAATGTTTGATTTAACGAGTCCACTGAAAGAAAACTCGGTATTGTTCATGTTTAGAGAGTCAGAACGAACACAGAAGAAGACTCCAAAGGGGTCCTTTTTCATATGATTTAGTCCCTAAGGCCCAAAAAAGTATAAAATCATACCTTAGAGAACTCTTCTAGTCATGATTGGCTGGAGTGTTCCTTTTTCGTAAATAGTCCTATCCGAACCGAAAAAGAGATAACCTATTGTCGGATGGAAGACTCTTCAAATACTTTAACGAGCATGAATAAGACAAGATCGCTCAATGATATTTTCATATTTAGGGAGCCTGAAAAGAGTTTAAAGAGAACTCCATGAGGTTTATTTACACAATGTCATTTTTTATGAGCCTGGAAAGAATCGGAATAGGACTTGACGATCTTTTCATGTTTAAGGAGTCTGAAAAAGAGGTGAAAAGAAGACTCCATGATGCTTCTTTACACAATGTCAATTTTTAACAAGCCTGGAAAGAAACTGAAATGGACTCGAACCTTTGATACTAGATTTTAACTAGCATGACAAAGTGTTGTAATAAATGCTCACCGACCTTTTTCATTTTACGAAAGTGTGAAAAATCCATAAACAAACTTCCCAAAGCTTCTTACTATAGTTCTCTTATCCTGCAATCAACTCAAAACAAGTGTTAAATGCATTCATAACTAGCATTAAGGGATTACGACAGATAAACTTTGACTAAAATATGATTTTATATCAAAACTATAGTATGTCAGACCCAAAAATGCCTATATAAGTCATGTAAATAGTAAAAAATCAAATCATTTCACTATTTACCTATAGCAAAGATCACTTGGAGGATTTTCTTAGCCAAATCTTTATAGCTGATACCGGGAGTTTCCACCATCTATTTTTAGCATCATCAGTTGCAGGTAATAGCTAAGACCCTTCTCTTTCATTTCATAGCATTTATTTTGAGTCTTGGTGGGGTTTTGGGCTCATATGGCAAGCTCTAAAACCTTAAAAGCGGGCACCGCGGATACCCCTTATGGGATATGCGGTACCACCAGAGAACCGCCCCTCTAACATAGTTTACAGGCTATGCCACTGCCTATCTCCAATGGTGCACAGGTGGTGCTAGCCATGGAGAAATTAAACTAATAGTATGAGCAATGTAAATTCATTCCTTTGATTTTTAATGATTAGGGATGATTCTAATGCATACTATGATTGTTTTTGGCAGGTCTAGGTTGCTCAAAACATGGTGATATGGAAAGAAAGAACACATGACAATGAGGATGCTACTGCTGAGAGAAATGCGGGTTGTATTGCTGCATTATAGGACTATGGGCTCCTAAAGTTCTTCTGGACCCCAAGCATGGTGTCACATGAGCGGTTACTAGAACACATACTGCAGATGTGGAATCTAGAGCAGCAGTATTTCAAGGTGGGGACCCATATTCTTACAGTGGAAGTAGAGAACATCTACTTCTTGACAGGTCTCTTGAGATATGGTGCCCCCATCTCATTGAAAGGATCCCGTGGAGGGGATATTACCACTCGAGAGCTTATAGATCGTCACTGTGCACCAGGCACAGGTACATCGAGGAAGAAGATCCCCATCAAAGCAGTGACGGATAGGGACCTACGGACCATCCTATTTACCATGCAGAGGGTGGCCAAGAGTCAGGGTGTGCATCAAGATTCTAGGGCACACATGTTGTATGCCATAGAGGCCATGGCACCCACGGTGTTCAACTGGGCGAAAGCAATGCTTCCAATCTTCAAAGATCAGCTAACTAAGTGTCGACAAGGTGAGCTAAAGCAGTTTGGATTTGGTTCCATTTTAGCCTACTTCGTCTTCGATTAGGTTCCATAAATGAGACCTCAGGTGGTCTTCCAGAGTCTGAGAGCATGGGACCCCCGTATGCTGAGGTGGGTCCAGGTCATGGCTTGCACAGGAGCGGGTAGGGGAAGGGTGAAGTTCGGTGACCCATTATTCAGATGGATCCGAGATCAGATACTCATGGTTGAGGATTATGCTTATGCAGGTACAAACTTCACTAGATATCCTGACCTACCACTCCCACCTGGCGGATAGTGGGGTGACATCGGTAAGAAGTAAGAAACCCTCAAATGGAGGAAATGTTTTTATGTTTTTTAATGTTTTATATTTTTTATGTTAAGTGATGAGACCTATATATTCTCATGCAGATGTGGGAGCAACGCGACCTAGAGGACCATATCCATTGGATAGGCGAGCTGGAGCCTGCTTTGTACCATAGGGTGATGATATCACTGGGGAGCTAGAGGAAAACCTGGAGAGGTTGACCTTGGATATCCCTGATGCTGACATTGATGACCTCCTGATGAGATACCATAGATCCACAGGGGGAGTACCGAGTCAATTCAGTAGGCTGCTACGTAGAGTAGCTCAAGCAGTGATGTGCTATCATGAGCAGCACTAGTGTATGAGATATGTACTGAAAGCTGACAGCTTCAGAATTTTGTATGATGATTTTGCTTGAAATCCTACATGCTTCAGATGAGGTCTCGGGACCTATTTTTGTAAACTTTTTCGTATATATATATACATACTTTTACAAGATGTTTATATGTTTCAAATGGCAAATGCATTTTCTATGATTTTTATGTGTCTTTGAATGTTTATTTACAATGTACCATGTTTGATTTCGATGTCATGAATGGGCAATATGCCAATCTAGGATGTAATTAGCTAATGAGTCAGCAACTACATTATGTTCCCTAGGGATATGCCTATAGGTGATGGTTTCAAAATATATTTCTAGCAAACGTACTCTTCGGAAGAGGTAGAGGAGCACCGGGTCCCTAATGATGTAGACATGGTTTAAATGGCAAACCACAAGTTGTGAGTCCATCAAGACTACTAGATCACGAACATCCTGGGAGGAAGTTTCAGTCAGAAGACCGATGACTGCTTCATATTCGGGCGATGTTATTAGTATCGAGACCTATACAAACCGCTCCTGAATTTACCAAATCTTCAGCTGGGGAATAGAGGACCCAAGTAGCTGAGGCGAGATTCAAGGTGTGGCAGCAAGCACCATCAGTGAAGCCATATAAAGCCATCTGCATGACCAAAACATGGTATAAATAGATGCGGATACTAAACTCAAAACCATATTCAAAATACTAAAAGCACACTGAAATCCAATCAATATACATATATACAAGATACTACCCAAGAAAGACCTAGGCATAGTACCTTTTCAGGTACAACCCATTGTGAGGTTGCCCCAAAGGGATTCCATCATAATAAACGAGCTCATAAGCTCCTTTCTCTAACACCTTAGAAATAACAAAAGGTCCATACCACATGGACTCAAACTTACTCTTCCCTGGTTTGTCATATCTCTGATCATAAGTCAATACTAGGTCACCCTTGTTGAAGACATGAGGCTGGACGGATTTATCATATTGCTCTTTGATGCATTTCTTATGTGCCTCATTATCCAAGGCAGCATCTCTTCGAGTCTCGTCAAGTTTACTCAAGTACAAAAATCTTTCTTCCTCTACGAAAGTGTCTGGGAGAAGTTCGACGACAAGTTGTAAAGATGGAATCCGACATTGGATCGGTAAGACAGCTTCAAGTCCATAGACAAGCTGGAATGGCATGAAACCAGTAGCTGTTTTCACAGAAGTCCGATAATCCCAAAGAGCGGAGAAAAGAACGTGGTGCCAGTTGGATTTATGATCTCTAACCATCCGATGAAGCATAGTTTTCAAAAATTTGTTAATGGCCTCTACTTGACCATTAGCTTGTGTATAATGCGGCATAGAGTTTTCATGGTGAAAACCTAGCTTGGCACTTAGTTCCTCCATCATCTGATTACAGAAATGGGATCCGTGATCAGTAACGATGGAATGCAGAACTCCAAATCTAGCTATGATATGATTGAACAAGAAAAGAGCGGGATTCTTACCATCTTCTACATATGTAGGCATCTCATTAGCCCATTTTGTGAAATAATCAATGGCTACGATGATCTAACCATGCCCCCCGGCTGAGGTAGGCTTACAATGCATGAAGTCAATCCCCATTTGGTGAATGGGCCAATGGCAATGACGAGGTGTAGCGGAGCAGGATGGGTGCACTTTTCAAGATAAAAGTGTTGACAAGGTGGGAATTTCTTAACAGCCTCATGACAGTATTTGAAGATAGAAGGCCAGAAATAGCTAGCGCGAAGGATTTTCTGGGCTGTAGCCATCCCAGATAAATAACCACCACATGCTCCAGAGTGGCAATCATTCAACACATGTTTAGCCTCCTCATGGGTGAGGCATCACCAGAGAATAGATTCAATCCCACGACTATACAAGGTATCATTTAGGATGATATAGTATTTCGCGTGGTGACGGATACGGTGGAAAGCATCGCGAGATAAATGAAGCTGAATTCGTTGTGTTTGGAGATAAACCAGCAAATATCCATACCAAGGATCAGTAGTACTAATCAGGAACAGGAATTCATCCGAAAATGAATCACTGGGCTCAGATTCTATCGAAGCATAGGGAAGATCACACATAAGCTCAACAAAGACCAAGGATTTCTTTGATGTGGCCTTGGCAAACTCTACATCAAACTCCCGAAGGATGACGATCCAGTGGGAGTATTTTCCCTTGAGCACCTGACAAGTCAGGATGTAATACATCGGGTTCTGGTCTACCAATATGGTGGTCGTGCGGAGCAAAATGTAGTGACGAAACTTTTGTATAGCAATGACCGTGGCCAATGCTAAGTTTTCCACACATGAATAATGGGTTTCAAAATCCATGAGATTCTTACTAGTGTAATAAATCACGTGCTCCGTACTGTGGAGATTTTCCTACACTAAAACCATGGCGATGGTAGTAGCGGAGGCAGCAATCTGCAAGAGAAATTCCTTTGAATAATATGGGGGGTGTATCATGGGTGAATGAGTCAGAGTGTGCTTGAGATTATCAAAGGCACATTAGGCCTGGTCATCCCAAAAGAATGGAGTGTTCTTCTTAAGGAGACGCATATAACCGTGCATTTTCTCTGCGAAATTGCACACGAAACGGCGGAGAAAGTTTTCCTTCCCTTGCAAACTTTGGAGTTCAAGGAGATTAGTTGGGGCTGGTAGATCTAAAATAGCAGCAATCTTCAAAGGATCGATCTAGATTCCATCTTTGGATACCACAAAGACCAGCAAATTTCTCATCTCAACACAAAAAACACATTTATGTGGATTGAGCCGTATATTATAATGACGATATCTCAGGAAGATGTCTCTGAGATGACCACGGTGGTCCTCCCGTCGCTGTGAATGAGTAGGGAGTTCGTCAAGGTACAGTTCAACAATATCTTTAATATCGTGAAACGCATAGGACATCACTCACTAGAATGTGGCTCCAACATTTTTCAAGCCAAAAGGTAACTTCTTATATGCAAAGGTTCCCCATGGGAAAATGAATGTCATCTTATGCTGATCCGT
Organism: Pseudotsuga menziesii; assembly: GCA_001517045.1. Classification (NCBI taxonomy): domain Eukaryota; kingdom Viridiplantae; phylum Streptophyta; class Pinopsida; order Pinales; family Pinaceae; genus Pseudotsuga; species Pseudotsuga menziesii. Next base: position 135,279 of record LPNX011192120.1, read on the forward strand.
GGGTAATATCTCAATCTGATTATAGCCAGAGAAGCCATCCATGAATGAAAGGATGACACTTCCCGCATAGTTGTCGATAATTTGATTGATGTGCGGAGTAGGAAAGTTGTCCTTGGGACAAGATTTATTCAAATCCCTAAAATCAATGCAGACTCTAACGGTGACCTGATTTTTATTAACATGGACAACGTTCAATACCCATTCCATCAGGGGTACACAATAAATAAACCCACCTTTGAGAAGTTTCTCAATTTCATCTTTAAAAGTTGCGGCCTTCCGAGGATGGACTTGCCTAAGTTTCTGCCTGATAGGTTTAGCCGTGGGATAGGTTTTAATCTCATGGACCACAATGGATGGGTCAATCCTCAACATCTCTTCATAGGACCAGGAAAAAATATCATGAAATTCGTTGAAAAGTGCCTAATATGCTTCAGATTCATCTGCCAAGCAGTTCTTCCCAACATGAACATGCTCGATAGTATCGGGCTTGGTTGATATGTCAATCAAGTTCATCTGAGTAATGTTGCAAAGGTTTCCTTCAGAATCTGTATCTTGCAACAATATAGGACTTTAGGGAACGTTGACAATATCAGTAGGAAACAAGGATGCAAAATCATGGCTAACCAAACTGGTGTTGGGGAGGACCATGGATATATGATGGTGATCCTCCCAAATAGGCTCATCCATATTCATGATCTCCATAATGGACTCATCGAAAGGAAAAGTCTCAGAGAGATAATCTAGAACAAGAAGAGAAGGTTCTAACCAGTATAGTAAATGGTAAGGATTCGAAGCCACTAGATGAAGGTCATCCGTGTGATCATCGAAAAAGGTCTGAATGGTGTCATACATAGCTTTGTGTGGACTCAACGAGGTGGACTCAGCAACATGTTTACCCTTGGGCTCATAATCAAAAGAGGCGATCATATGGACTGTTGCGGTATCTGTGCTAGGAGGAGTGTATGGAAAAATCCCCATAAGGGATGAATCCTTCAACATGCCTACCCCAATCGACTGGTAAGGAGGAGGGGATTGGCATAACATGGGGATGTTATTAGCCATAGAGGTAGTAACATCCGGCGTATAGAAATCAAGCTAATCAATCATAACAATTCTCCTTAGATGCGGAAATTGGATTGTTCAGAATACTATTGAGGCAATAGCAGTCATGGCATAGAACCAATTCCTTCCTAGAAAGAGGTTGTAATCTAAAGGGGCATCTACCACTTCTACTTGGATGGAAATGATTTTGTCCCCCAGCTCGACCGCTAGGGCTGATATGAGACCATGGGGTTGGAAACCTCATTGTTCAAAGGCCTTGAGCGTCGTAGGTGATGTGACAAGCTCGAGAGAGCCGAGAGCCTTCCAACAAGCCAGAGACAAAACCGAGGTCGAAGCTCCTTCATCTAGTATCATTCGAAAAAATTTCTTTCCCACTACTTTTGTAATGATCTGAAAAGTAAGTTTATGTAGTAATCTAGGCTTATAGTTCTCAACATTGAAAGGAATCAAGTTAGTATTATCCGGGTCTAAAGCTCCTAAGCGGCTATCAACAAGTTTTTACGCTATATAGGGCAACTTTGGAGTACCTCTAAGGTAGACATTGCACAAGGTGATTGAGCGAGATCTTCAACCACATTATAAAATTGAGAAGCTCAGGCATTGGGATTAAAGACAACCTTTCGAAGAGTACTCTTAGGTGGGCGCAAAATCATGTAGAGAGTAGGCTTCTTGATAGATAAGGGGACAGTAGACAAGGATTCAGGAGAACTAGTAGAGGGAGATTTCCCTGAAGAAGAATGATATTCTTTCTTGTCTGCGTGTTTGTCATAATTCTAACTTTGAGTTTGCAGATTGATGGTATCTGAGCACATCATATGAATTTCCTCTGACGAACTAGACTTACCCTGATTAGACATGTGGTCTATTAGTTGTTGTTGAGAGGGAAAAGGATTCGTAAGTACTGCAGGTGCAGGATTGGACTTCAAAAATTGGGAGATTTCGTCCTGATGAGGACACTCCTTTGAAAAGTGGTCACCATTGCATAGTAGACAAGGATATTTTTCCTTCCTTTTCCTCTTGTCGTTATCACTATTGGTTGGTCTTGGAGTCTTCTATTGGTTTCTAGGTTTTTTATTTCTATTTTTACCTTTCTTTTTATTATTACCAAAGGTTTGAGTACTTTGAATAGAATTGACCTCAGCAGAAGCATTAGGAGTCGAAGGAGTAGGGGTGGCAGTTTGGGGTTGCTTGGTAGGTTTCGCTGCTGATGGGGATTGGATTGAACCAACAATCCCATCAACAGGTGCTTCTACTAGTGGCTTCGTAGGATTGGTGTTGGGGCGAGGAGCTTGAGGAATCAGGTCATAAAGAGTTCTAGACTGGGAATAGACCAAGTCTAGGTACTGATCCCGACTAATAGCCTACTCTTCGGTAATGCCCATAGCCACATCTCGGGAAATAGGAGGCAACAAGGATTTGGTGAACCAATCAGCTAGTAACTAATCCGGAACAGGGGCCTTAATAATCCTTCTCCACCTTCTCCACTCATGAATATGATCAAAAATGTGGGTGGAGGTGTTCTGTCGCAAAGCGGTTAAAATATCAGTGCCCATTTCATAACAAATAGGGAGCTGAAACTATGTAAGAAACACGGTTGCCAACAAGCCAAAATCCACAAACGAATGTTGTGGGAGTTCAATGTACCACTTCATGGCCATACTGGTCAAAGTTCGCTGAAAGAGTCGTAACTGAACGGATTCATCCATGAGGGAATTTGAATAACACCACAAATCATAATGTCATAACATGGTTCTTCGAATAGTCTCCATGCTTCCCATCGAATTTTAGGATATCCGATGGTAACTTTACCGGAATGGGAGGCCATGAGGGATTGTGTCGAATGGGATCATTAATCAACTTGGACAAATCAAGCAATTCCAAAGTTGCTAGGAAAGGTAACTGTCGGTTGGGTTGCACATACTGGTAATATAGATATGGCATATAATTACCAATAGGACCATAAGTTGACTGAAAAATAGGTTTCTGTGACGAAGAACTAACGGAAAATATGCTCGCAAGGGGTTGATTTTCGGGATCAGGACCACTAGGACCGCTAGGGCCTCAAGGAGGAGGACCACTAGGGCCAGTGCCACCAGGACCACTAGGAACACCGGGACCACTAGGAGGCGAACCACTAGACCCTCTAGAGCCACCAAGAGGTAAACCTCAAGAGCCTCTGGAACCACTAGGCGGAGGGCCACCAGACCCTCCAAAGCCATAAGGAGGAAAGCCACCAGGCCCCCGAAGACCACTAGTACCACTAGGACCATAAGGAGGAAATTTTCCAGATCCTCCAGGACCATTAGGTCCACCAGGGGGAGGACCTCCATAAGGCAGTCCTCCGACACCTCCCGTAGTATGTATAGGTATCCTGCCCATAACTGGCATGTAATACTAGTTGGGTTTCCCCCATGGCATAAAAGTTTTACTAGGGTATGGAATTCCAGCATAAGGAATTCCTGTAGGATTGGGTGGATGATTACCTATAGGTATTTGATAACCATAACCTCCAAAAGACTGAACGGTTAGAGGTTGTGCCCCCAAGGGCTGACCTGAACTAGATGGGGGATTCACCACATTAGTATGGGTGGGAGGGACATAAACTATATATGGTTCTATGTTAAAGGTCTGCCCTTGACTAGGTATAATTCTGGTGCCATATAACGTAGGTCGTGCCAGGGGTTTCCCCTGGGCACTAGAAGGTACTGATGAAACGGGAATTGAAGGTTGGGCCCCAAGTGTAGAAGTCCTGGGAGGATTAGGAATAAACATAACATGAGAGGTGATAGGGGTGGTAATTTGACCTGGGTTGTGTGGTGTTACTGCACGATCTATAATCAGTTCAATGGGTCTCATATAATCGACAAGTGAACGATATCCCACAGGAACAGACATGGAACGTGATGGTGTGGGGCCTAATATTTCATTTATTTGCTTATCAATAACCTATGCATGGAGAATGGAAGCATGGTATTGCCTACGTTCTTCTTCATCTTCAAAAGAATTTAAACGGTTTCCAAATGAGGCAATGGCCTTTCCTATAGAGGTATCCCAAAATGGAGCATTGGGACCAAAATCCAGATGGGTTGTATCATCAACATGGCCTTCCGTGGGAGAATGGAATGAGGTATTTCCCTGAGAAGGTTGTTGAACCAAGGGAGCCAAGTGCGAAGAATATGGTACTGCACTTTCTGCAACCACATTATCTCCCACTTGAGAGGTGGTAGCAGCTCCTTGGTCAATAGCTTCCATTGGATTTTCTCCTGAACCAGGAATAAAATTGGGTGGCAAGCCCTGTACTCTTCTGTACTTTCTTAACTCAGCCATTTTGTTAAGTTCCTATCTAACCTAGGGTCTGAAAATATCGAAAACACACCTAGAAAATTCCCTACACAAGCTATAGGTCAAAAAAGGCACACTTAAAATGACAGGTGGAGTTCAAAAGGTCAGGTCTCTCACCAGGATTGTCAAGAAGGTGCCACTCATGATATACCTCGAGGGTACGTGTGTAGTAATATCCCTGAATGTTGTTTTTGGTGTATGGCTCCAAGCAATATGGCCAAAGGGATTTTCTCAGATAGATAAGGTATCCTAGTGGGGTCTCCCAATATACTCAAGCTATGTAGGAGCTCAAATCTGTAGTAGTGTTGTTTAATGCATAACCGTACACAAGGGTCCTTCCGATATACAATCGAGTATGTGAAGTACCTTTCTATATACCTCAAGGGTACATGAAAGGCCGTTCGATATACCGACAGTATGTGGAAGAACCGTGCAAGTCCCGGAATGTAATGCTGACAAATAACGATAGCTCCTACGCTTAACGATGCCTGAACATGTCTCTAACCTATCACTCCAGTTGCTACGTAAATTTTAACCTATAACTACCGTTAATTTTAAAGTGGAATGCTAGGTGAATGCATGATGTTTTGATAGAAAAGTAAAACCATGCAGTATGCTTATGCAAAATATTTCACTTTACCGTTCAGTATGCTTACTTACGAGATGGAAAGAGAGTATTTTCTTTTTGTTCCAAAACCAAAAATATTTCCAAACAACAGTCATGAACACCAAATCAAAGGCAAGCAATAATTTTCCAAACTGATTTCTCTTTTTTGAAAGCAATGAGAAGGGGAAGAATCTCTTTTCCTAAAAGAAAAACAAGAAGCACACCTATATGAAAATGCACTCTATTTTTTCAATTTTCTCAAAACATAAGCAAATATAACTTAAAACTACCATATTTTTTATTTTGATTGAGATAGTTCTAAATTCATAAGAGACGAAAGAACATGAAGAGCTTGAAATCTTGTGAAGCCAATCAGAAAACCAATGTCCAACACTCAACGATGATATCCTAGTCTCAGTCAAAAAATTTCTTTTTTGAAGGAAGGAAAAATAAGTTTACTATGCAAACAAGAAATGAAACCTAGAAGCTAATCTAGTGTTCTTCTTTTAGTCTATATAGCAGAAACAAAAAGAGATCTTACTAGCGCCCTAAGCTTTTCAAAAAACAAGAAATCCTTTTGTAGACACAACCAACAAGCATAGAAGCAGATGAACACTCAAAAAGCATAATCTAGCCTTTGAAGTTCCTAATCAAACCAATATTAAACAATAAAATTTCAAGCCACGAGCATAAGATTCTATCACACAAGTCTGATAGTGCAGAACTGAAAGCAACACAACTCAATTTTTTACAAAAAAAATGAGAAAAAAGGGTCTTGGAATGATGCCTACCTGGCACCGCGCTTCTCTGGTGTTGACAGGGTGGTTCTATCCCAGCACCACTTCTTTCCAACGGGTTATAGGCAGTGGCACCGCATGCTTCCCACCTTGTTTAGGCGGTGGAACCACTCCTCGTACACTGCATAGGTGTGGTTCCCTTTAGATGACCAAAACACAAAAAGAACGATGGATCAAGTCAGAAAAATACTAGATCAAGGTAAATATTGCTAGATTGAATATGAAAAAAAAGCATAAAAGTTTGAGATGAATCAGATCTGAATAGATCTGGAAGTTTCAAACCCAAATAAATCAAGTCAGAAAGTAGATCTAACTAAAGAGAGTTGGAGAAGGAGCCTAGATTCGGATAAGAGTTGCAGAACTAAGGAAGATCAGAACAACTGATACATATATCTAATCCCCAGTGGAGTCACCAGATTTGTTAGCTAGAATATTTCACCTCCTGTGGACAGCAAGGTGTTCCATTGGTCTGAATGGTTCAGATCCAGAACAAATAGAGGATAGAGGTTGAAGACTCTCCCTGGATGCCTTAGATACTTGGAATGTAATGCCTCGATAGTTACCCTGTGTACCTGCAATAAGCTTCAACACACAAACACATGGAAACTACCAAAATATAATCTACTAATCCATGTTAGTGACTAAGGAATCTAAAAACATACATGTGAAATCAAACAACAACAATATATGTGGGACAAAAATCAACTTGCATTAATATAGAAATATGAAGAAGTTTACAACCAAGCCTTAGGGTTGACATGCATCTCCATGAAACCAAGCATTCTCATCCCCATAATATTTGACTCTAGCTCTCTATGCTCTCCAAATGGTCTTGGGCCAAGTGATCAATCCAACAGCATAACAATACCTTAAGAGTTATCCCCTCAACCATGGATATGAGCTTGTATTTATAAGGCTCAATGGATAGGGTAGGTTGAGAGATTAGTGGATGAGGTGGCCTCTAATATCCTAGGATGAGGGATCTCAAGCTCAACTGACCCACAATAGTAGGGATAAGGGAGGACACAAGGCTTATCATCTAGAAGCCTCAAGAAACTTCTCTTTTTCCCTTTTTACCCAGGGTACCGTGTTTCTCCTTCAATGACAGATCAGTTCTGGTAAGAAACGCTTATGGATTAAGGGCCATAAGTAGTGGCACAACTTGTGGACAACAAGGGATAGGTGGTGCAAGCAAGGTACCACTCCTGGACAACAGAGGAAGCACGATCCTGGGAATTTTCATGGAATATTGACAATTAGCATGAGTTTCCACTCCAAGAGCTGGGATTCAGGGCAAGTAGGTATGTCAAATGTCTTATCACATGATGGTGATAGGATTTTGGTATAACAATAATCATGCATTTTACCGTTGGATTCCTTAGTCACTGACATAGATTTGTAGATTATATTCTAGTGCCTTTGATCTCGTTTACTTATTTGATGTGATTGTGCAGGTACATATGTGGAGATCTATCACCACAGGAAACAACTACATCACTCCGTCAAAGGACTCATTCCAAATCTCTACAACTTCTAGGGGAAGTATTACATATTTGTTGTAACCCATTTGTTCTAGATCTGAACCATTCAGACTAGAGGAACAACTCTTGTCCGCAAGAGGTACATTTTTTCTAGCAACAAGAAGTATAATTAATTTTCACCAACTGCAATTATCTATACAAAACTATAGCATAAGAATAAATTCATTACTAGGAATCAAAGCATGATCTTCAATGGGTTGTTGTCCATCATTGAAATTAAGGGGATCATTGATTTCCTGCTCAAAACAAAATAAATATTTTATATTAATTATATATAATGAATAGATTGCATGAAAATTAATAAATTTTCATTAAATTATATATATATATATATATACTTTTGCACCAGATAGATCACCAGAATACAGTGTATTCCCAAACAAGATTTTTCAACGTTCAACAATAGCTTCAAAGCCATGTTGGAAGCCAAGCTTAGAGTCTTCCTGAGTGGGAACTTGTTTGAATCGGTCATCCTGCATATTTGCATAAATTCATTATTTTACATTTTATGCCACATTAAAACAAAAATTATTTTGAACTTAATGTTTGGATGCATTATCGGGTTTTTGATACTTACAATTCATGTCGCCAATTTCGAATAACCACCAAGCCCAAGATTGTGCTAACCAATTTTTTCCAGTCTTGCATTTGCCTCCTTTGATGTGTCTTACAGCCTAAGCAAGTGTTGAATTATGTTATATGTTTCAAAATCGATATAAAATTAATTATAATAAGGGTTAGTTGTAATGTCCCCATTTTTAATAATTGCATAGCAGGACAATTCCATCAATCCTAGTAGTTCCCTAGGTTCGATGGATACATTTGGAATTTTAATAAGGGATCTAATAAATGATGTTCAGACATTAGAATGGAATAAATATTTAATATTTTATCTTATTAAATAAATACAAGAGAAAATTTAAGTGGCATTGGAGCATGGAGACACATGGAGACTATGGGCCCACACAAGCTAGAAATTTTGTGCCACATGGCATCATCCTCTTGCAATTTCGAATCCATGGGAAGCCTAAAGGTTCTCAGATGAGTTACAAGGATAATACATTTTCCATATGGATCATAGGTCTAATTTTGGAAGAAATGTAACTTACATGGAAAAGGAAGAGTCATTTTGGAGCTAGTGAGACACTTGGACTAGATTCCCTAGCTCTATGACAACAATGATGAAGATACTATGTCACCTATGACACAAATCATATTTCAAGGCTGACATCTATCATATATGACATGTCAGGTCGAAATAGAGCATCCAAGAGAGCTCTCATGTGATTTGAGGAAGCTTAATGGGCTCCAACATGAATTTGGGGAAGGTGGAAGGCTAGGAAAGGGAGGACACATGGAAAATCATGAGCACACACCCAAATTCGAATTGTATTGAGTTTGTGGATGGATTGGGAACCTTATAAGGCTAAGTATGTTTATAAAATATGACAATCATCCAAGAAAATATCTTTTGATCATTTGAGAAATTTTCATTTGTGAATTGTGAGAGCCAGTGGATGACTAGTTTTCTTGCCTTAGCCAATTTCGAGGGTGAAAGATTCCCATCCAAGTTGGTGTTTGGAGAGGCTACTCAGGTATTTCATGGAGATTTAATGGATTCTTATTTTTAGGTGTAAGCTACAAGGAAACATCTAGATTCTTCTATTGAAGCACTTTCTCTCAACCATTTCCAGTTTTCTTTGCATATCCATGCTAATGGAGGGATTGTGCCTTGGGTGAGCTCATGTACTATTTGGAAGAGATATTCCTGATCTATTTATGATTTTAATCAGTTAAATATTCTCTTTTATTCATTCTCAAAAAATTTCAAGTCTAAATACTCAAGAGTTGTATGTCAAAATGACTTTTAATGAGCAAATAATGACTATTTCCACTCTGTTGAGCCTCATTTTGTTATCATTTTTGGCGTTAAAATAACACATTTAAATGCATATTTTATTATATTTCATGTATTTTATGTCATACAGATCGTTATTCAGCACAAGGTAAGAACAAATCTAATGTTTATTCAACTTTAGTTATTAATATCATTTTTATGATTTTATTAACTCAAATCTATATTATTTAAAGCATATTCGATATATTAATTAATATGTGTATTTTTTTGCAGGTTATGTAGTATGATTGGGAGAATTTATAAATAAAATGCATTCAACTTTCCTTTCAGCCCAATCTACTCAACTGTTGTCCAGCTCGTCTTCTAGCTCACCTTCCAGCTTTCCGCCCAGCTCGTTAATCCGGCTGCGTGCTGTCCATAATCGATTTCAGGCATTTAATATTGAAATAGTTGTACAAACGGCCTGCTACCCACATGTTTGATTATTGAAGAGGCTCTCATGCTAAGATCGCCATCATGCTTCTTGTCATCCACATGTTTAGAGGATGGAACGTCTCCAGTCTAGAAGGATTGGTCATGGCATCCTCTGCTTAGATGCCGAATTGCTACCATTCTGGATGTTTTGGAGAATGCAGCGACATGCATTCTGGAATCCCACTATGTGCTCTCCTCCATTTGACACCACACCTTTAGTTGCGCTAAGGAAGGGGCTGCATGCCACGTCATACATGCTGATGAAGGACCAATGTTCTGGAAGACCCATCATGTACATTGCATGTGACCAACACCACACCACCAATCACGCTAAAGGAGGAATAGTTACACCACCATGATGCCCTACCCAGGCTGAAGAAAAGACCGCATGCCACGTTCATGTTGCAGAATACCATACTTACGCCAAAGAAGGGATATGCCTATGCATTGGCCTGAGATTTGTTATTGCCTTTTATGATTGACTAAATTTAGAAGAGAAGACGACCACTAAAGGGTCAACTTGCTCAATCTCTTGAAGCAGTGTGTATATAAACACCTCCATGCAGAGAGATAGGGGATTGATCAATCTATTAGATAGGTAGTTAGTGTGCTTTGAGAGAAGAAGATTGTAACTTTGTTCCTTCTTTTTAATAGAAGCTCTACGCCTTGTTTTTTATGACTGTGTGTGAAAGTATTCACCAGGAATTACCTGTGATTGTTAAGAGGGTCCCTCGACAATTCATGGTTTCTATTTCCGTATGCGTTTTTGTTATCTCTTCATCACAGATAAGTAGTTTTATTTCTAATTTGTTTATATTTGTTTTCATGTTCTCTGTAAACTATGTTTATTGTAGTTAATGTAGTTTTCATTATGTTGTTTATGTAATCTTTTTTTAGAGAATTAAAATGACCAGTCACATGTAGTATGTTTTTAGTTTTTCTTTCAGTTAAATGCTTAATGTTATATCCACAGATAGATAAAATTTAGTTAGTCTTAGGTCTGATTCATAGTTAGAGATTAGTTTTGCTACTTTTTGTTTAAACTATAAATTTGTTCAGTTATATTTCAGTTTGTTTATTTTATAATAGAAATAATATTTCCAAAGCATAGATTACTATTAGAAGTCTTTTTAATTATTTTAAATTATTAATTAGGTTTAATTATGTATTTTATGCATTTTGTTTTCATATGCACAAAATCAGCTGATAATTAAATCATTTAGGTTTGTTTTTATTATTTTTTGTTTAAATCCATTCATTCAGACTGTGTGTTTGGACTGTCATTCGGACCTTCCTTCCAGATTGTTGTCCAGCCTTCCATCCGATCTTTAGTGTTCGTAGTTTCGTTTTAAACCTATCTTCGGTTCTGTTTCTTTGTCTTTTTTATTATGCTCTGATTGTAGTCATTAGATAATGGTTATGTTTTATTTGAACTATAGATTAGATTTTTTAAAGTATTTACTAAGTGTTATCCTAGTTTTCCTCTTTCCAACCCATGCTTTGAGTTATGCGTTGTGATTTTGTTTCTTTTGGTTTCCAGTTTTTCTTCTTTAATACTGCTGTAATATTTTGAAATTATGTTAATGGTTTGGTTTGATTTATTCCTTTGTATAAGGATTTTTAGGGTTAGGTGTGTTAATTGCTAATATACTAGTACCTTGTAAATTGATCATAGTAATAAGACCTATTCCTTTCAATGTGTGGTTATTGAAGAGACTTGTAGAAAAGAATTCAAAATTATCTTTATTAAGTTTTCTACTTTCTTTTCTTTATTAAGTTTTTGTTTTCTTTTCTCACTCAGTTTTCCATTCACTTACTAGTCAAGTCTTCCTTGAACCCCAGTTTTTCAAGTAGTTGTTGATAATATATTTTTTAGTCAAAAATTATTTATTTATAAATTATCTCGTTGTTGTGACTGTATTTCCAAATATGTACTTTCTGTGAATAGTTAGCTCTTGAAGATAATGAATAGGTTCCGTAGCGATTATATTCTCATTTGTTAGTTGAAATAACATAGTCTGATATTACCTAGTCTGATGTTTTGTTTTAGTTCAATCACATTAATAATTAAATTATTAGGAGTTTGACTCGGTGTTTCATTTTGAATGATTTTTCAATCTTTTGTTTATTAAAGCATTTCTACAATGCCTTAGGAAACCCTCTACCTTCGCATATATTTTGCATCAACTCGAATCCTACCAACCTCGGTCGATAATTAAATATTAGTTGTATTTAAGATAGTAGAATACATACAAATATTTTGGTATTAATCTAGGTATTTTAACACCCAACATTTTGCCGCCATTGCTGGGGAGTTGTTCTATAAGGTAGAAAAAAAAATCAAATTTTCTTATGAATTTTAGTGAGTAGCAATAGTCTAGGTTCTCATTTAGTTTAGTTTTTCATGAACAAAGTCTAGATAGATAGGGATAGATAGATACCTTTAAGTTACACAGCAAGGGGGAAGGGGAAACAGTAAGACACAAAGATGACTTCACTACGGAGTTTCCATAGTGTGATAGCCTGACGCATCCACTTTAGTGGGTCTCCCCAAAGCCTTATTGTTCCTTTTTCACACAAGTGTGTTTACTTTACGTAAAGTTTGATTTATTTTCCTTAAGCGTATTTTTCTTTTCGCAGACATAGATAGTTTACTTTTTCATAAGTTTAATTTGATGTACATATGATTTTAGATAATTTACTTCCATACAATTTACTCGTATGCGAGTGCAGGAATTATTTTACAATTAAATCACTTAATCACTTAGTGGTTTTATGTGCCACCCATACTGGTAATAAACTAACAGGAACATTTAAAAAGAGAGCTTTAATATAACATATGAAAAACTATTCATATTGCAGGAAGATATGGTAGAAAAGAAGGATGAAGAAGTTGTTACCTTTGAATTCCCTATTAGAGTCCCACGAGGAGTGGCACAAATACAGTACGTTCCCCCATCCATTTTTCCAAATTTTCACGGGCTAGAGAATGAAGACCCTGATGAATTTTTATTTCAATTGGAAATACTTTGTAGAGCATATAATGTTCAAACTCTGAATTTTTTCCCTCTTACTCTGAAAGGAGCAGCCCTCCGATGGTTCATGAGCTTAGGTGGGGATTGCATTCAAACTTGGGAAGACATGAAATATATGTTCTTGAAAATATACCAAGATTATTTCAAGGACAATGAGGACATCTTTGGAATAACACAGGGAGAAGAAGAAACTTTGTAAAATTATGTCGAACGCTTTCAATACAACCTTCAAATATCAAAACTAAGACGGTCAGAAAAGGATACCTTGAAAATACTTGTACTCAAAGGCATAAAAAGGGAATGTTTAGAAATTTTATGTCTGATGGGAGCAGGTGACGTATTTCAGTTATCACATGATAATATTTGTGAATTATTTAGAAGGTATTCAAGAGGAAAATTCAAGATTAGTAATAATATACCCTCTTCTCAACCTGATTTCAACCCTTGTCAACCTTGTTCACAAATCCTTTCTGTTCCATCTGATGATCATAGGGATACTCTTTCTTATGATGCAACATTTCCTATTCTACAAGATTTTCAACAATATCCCATTTTCCAGGCAGGATCAACCACATAACTCTCCTCTATGCCCTACGCACAATCCTGTTCAGTCTAGTCCACATTCTAACAATAATAAAGTAGTACAATATGCTTACAACGTTGAACTGCAACATTTACCCACCTTACCTACCTCACCAACATTATTGCAAGAAATTCATACGAGATTCGGAGAGGTCATAGATCAAGGGATTGTAGAAACTATGAAAGAAAGTGAGGTTTCTACTTGCCCTTTTCCACAAGAAGACAAGATCAACCTGGAATGCCTCTCATTCAATGAGGGAGGGAAATTAGGACCTGAATATTCCCCATCACCAAAATTAGATTTTTCATACATCCTAGAGTTCAATGAATGATCTCATGACATAACAAATGAAGAAGAAAACATAGAATACATAAGTCACATTGAAATATGGTTTCAAGAGGGAATTAAGCCACAGTACCATCCTCTTCTTCAATGTTTATTACTGCTAAATCAAACAACTCAGTTGATTCTTCATATTCCGGTAATCATTGTAATATTTTTCTTGTATGTGGATAAAGGTATATGTCTAATTTTGCATCGAACATGGTTACATTGGAAGAATTCCTATACTTGAATTGTTTTCTTTCTTTTTAGTAGAATAGGATATTATGTAAATATATTTTTGTTTTATTAAATAAATAAGAGTTACTACATGTCACTCTTTTTCTTTCCATAATATTATATATGTTTTTTATAAATAAATATGAATCATCTAACAAGTGGTTTTGCAGTCTGATTATAAGTATTTTATCTGAAAAACAATTTATGATCGTAAGATATCTTAAACCTTTCTTAAGAATTGTAGTTTATAGTAATTTTGTGTATATCATTATTAATCGTTCCTTTAATGATTCAGATAGTTTTTGGTATTTTGATTCAGACATGTATATCTCTTATTTTCTATTTTAAATAGTTACATGATAAGACTTACTCTCATTATTATCTTTTTCGAATCTCACCTTATACCTATGGATTACTAGTTCATTCTATCTGTATTATCAAAACTTGTCTCTTAAGTATCTTTGTGTGATAACTTGATAGTAGGTGGAATTTTTTCCTATGGGGAACATTATTTATCTTTCATGAAGAAGAAGGGTTATAAGGTCAAAGAATAGCTTTAAGTTATTATCTTTTGACATGATTTATGATTAAGGCCATTATGAAAATTACTTATAAGTTTTTACAAAATTGAATTATGTGTTTTAGCAGGGTTTAGCACGCTCTAGTACCAATTGGCTTCCATATACTTAATATCATTATACAAGGCAAATCCTTCGGGGTACTAAATAGGCCCACTGGCCGAAAGTCAATGCTAAGTAAAAACTTAAAACAGGGAAGCTCGATAAATGCAAGTAAGCCCGTCGGGGTACTGAACAGGCTCCCTGGCAGTGGGACTATGCTTGCATGGTACCAAGATAAACCCGTCGAGCTACTGAACAGGCTCGCTGGCAGTGGGGCAATATCAAGTAAAAGAGATCTAGTTAATTCACTACTATACACATGACTCGGAGAATAATGATAAATATGAAGAAAATTTTTCAAATTTTATCTTAAGGCCGATTGTTTTTAATGTCATTTGAGAATAATTGTAAGTTGGGAATGGAATTAGACTTCTAATTCAACAAATACCTAGGATGTCATTATCCTAAGAATGGGAACCATAGCTATAAAATCTCACACACTCAGAGGTAAAATCAAAATATCTTATGATGACAAGATAACTTTAAATTAAGGCACGGATGACTAGCTTTTCCTCTATCATGCTTTCAATTCTCTTATCAATATTTAAGTGGTCTTTCTAAGAACTGTTACATTTTTCATGAATATACATATCTGAATCATTTCCATTTACTACTTAGTTTTTCTTTTTACGAAATAATAAAACAGCATGATAGGACTCTTTTTATATGGAACAATCGAATCTTATTTCTCATGGCTTGAGGACACACCATACCTTTCGTTTTGGGGAGGAGGATTAGGAAAAATTAGACTATTTTTATTATTTATGACAGATCTATTTTCTTTGACAAAATGATAAGTGTTTTTCAGGATAAATTAGCAATGGAACTTGGTTATAACATGAAGTATATTTTTACAAAAGATCAATATGGAGGACTATATGAAGGATCGAAGGATAATCTAAATGAAATATCACATGACAATCTAAACTTGGTGATATTATAACACTTGTGATTAAAATTTGCTAACCAAAAATTTGTTTTTGACAAATAGTTTTTACCTCCATGTGAATGATTTGACCATAAAAGTTTTTTTTAGTTATCATTTCACTGTTAGTAACCCTATCCTTTTACTCAATTATGGATGTAAACTATCAAATGATTAATTTTATACATTTTGTGTCATATGTTCAACTTGTCCAAAGTTTTACTTTGGACATGGTTGAACTAATTATAAACTTTATGAACTCACTCATTCATACATATGCATGTTGCTGGCTCACATTTTAAAGTTCGATTCGATAGTATGATCTCTTATCTTTTTATTTGCTCAGTGGGACCTGGCATTTCTCCAGTTTGGGGGAATGTTGAGCCTCATTTTGTTATCATTTTTTGCGTTAAAATAACACATCTAAATGCATATTTTATTATCTTTCATGTATTTTATGTCATACAGATCGTTATTCAGTACAAGGTAAGAACAAATCTAATGTTTGTTCAACTTTACTTATTAATATGATTTTTATGATTTTATTAACTCAAATCTATATTATTTAAAGCATATTCGATATATTAATTAATATGTCTATTTGTTTGTAGGTTATATAGTATGATTGGATGAATTTATAAATAAAATGCATTCAGCTTGCCTTTCAGCTCGATCTACGCAACCACTGTCTAGCTTGTCTTCCAGCTCACCTTCCAAATTTTCTTCCAGCTTGTTAATTAGGTTGTGAGCTATCCATAACCGATTTCAGGGATTTAATATTGAAACACTTCTGCAAACGACCTGTTGCCCACATGCTTGATGATTGAAGAGTCTCTCAACCTAAGATCCCATCATGCTGCTTGTCATCCACGCGTTTAGAGGATGCAACGTCTCCAGTATAGAAGGATCGGTCATGACCTCCTCTGCTTAGATTCCAAATTGCTACCAGTCTATGCACTTTGGAGAATGGAATGACCTATGTTCTGAAAGCCCACTGTGTGCTCTCCTCTGTTTGACACAACACCGTCAATTGCACTAAGAAAGTGGCTGCATGCCACATCATACATGATGATGAAGGACCTGTGCTATGGAAGACCCATCATGTACATCGCCTGTGACCAACACCACACCACCAGTCACACTAAAGGAGGAGTAGTTACACCACCACGACACCCTGCTTACGCTGAAGAAAAGCCTGCATGCCACGTTCACGTTGCAGAATACTAGACTTACGCCAAAGAAGGGATATGCCTATGCATTGGCCTGAGATTTGTTATTGCCTTTTATGATTGACTAAATTTAGAAGAGAAGTCGACCACTAAAGGGCCAACTTGCTCAATCTATTGAAACAGTGTGTATATAAACACCTCCATGCAGAGAGATAGGGGATTGATCAATCCATTAGATAGGTAGTTAGTCTATTTTGAGAGAATAATATTGTAACTGTGTTCCTTCTTTTTAATAGAAGCTCTACGCCTTGTTGTTTATGACTATGTGTGAAAGTATTCGCCAGGAATTACCTATGATTGCTGAGAGGGCCCATCGATAATTCATGATTTCTATTTCTGTATGATTTTTTGTTATCTCTTCATCACAGATAAGTAGCTTTATTTCTAATTTGTTTACATTTGTTTTCATGTTCTCTGTAAACTATGTTTATTGTAGTTAATGTAGTTTCCATTATGTTGTTAATGTAGTATTTGTTTATAGAATTAAAATGACCAGTCACGTGTAGTATGTTTTCAGTTTTCCTTTCTGTTAAACACTTAATGTTATATCCACAGATAGATAAAATTATGTTAGTCTTAGGTCTGATTCATAGTTAGAGATTAGTTTTGCTGCTTTTTGTTTAAAGTGTAAATTAGTTCAGTTATATTTCAGTTTGTTCATTTTATCATAGAAATAATCTTTCCAAAGCATAGATTAGTATTAGAAGTCTTTTAATTATTTTAAATTATTAATTAGGTTTAATTCTGTCTTTTATGCATTTTGTTTTCATATGCACAAAATCAGTGATAATTAAATCATTTAGGTCTGCTTTTATCATTTTATGTTTACATCCTTTCCTTCGGACTATTTGTTTGGACTGTCATTCGGACCTTCCTTCCAGATTGTTGTCTAGCCTTCCATCCGACCTTTAGCGTTCCTAGTTTTGTTTTAAACCTATTTTCAGTTCTGTTTCTTTGGCTTTTCGATTATGCTCTGATTGTAGTCATTAGATAATGGTTATATTTTATTTGAACTATATATTATATTGTTTAAAGTATTTACTAAGTGTTATCCTTAGTTTTCCTCTTTCCAACCCATGCTTTCAGTTATACGTTGTGATTTTGTTTCGTTTGGTTTCCAATTTGTCTTCTTTAATACTACTGTAATATTTCGAAATTATGTTAATGGTTTGGTTTGATTTATTCTTTTGTATATGGATTTTTAGGGTTAGTTGTTATAATTTATAATATACTAGTACCTTTTAAATTGATCATAGTGATAAGACCTATTCCTTTCAATGTGTGGTTATTGAAGAGACTCGTAGAAAAGAATTCAAAATTATCTTTATTAAGTTTTCTACTTGATTTTCTTTATTAAGTTTTTGTTTGCTTTTCTCACTCAGTTTTCCATTCACTTATTAGTCAAGTCTTCCTTGAACCCCAGCTTTTCAAGTAGTTATTGATAGTATATTTTTCAGTCAGAAATTATTTGTTTATAAATTATCTCGTTGTTGTGATTGTATTTCCAAATATGTACTTTTTGTGAATAGTTAGCTCTTGAAGTTATTTAACAGGTTTCGTAGTGGTTATATTCTCATTTGTTAGTTAAAATAACATAGTCTGATATTACCCTAGTCTGATGTTTTGTTTTAGTTAATCACATTAATAATTAAATTATTAGGAGTTTGACTCGGTTTTTCATTTTGAAAGATTTTTCAATCTTTTGTTTATTAAAGCATTTCTACAATGCCTTAGAAAACCCTCTACCTTCGCATATATTTTGCATCAACTCGAAGCCTACCAACCCCAGTCGATAACTAAATATTAGGTGTATTTAATACATTAGAATACATCCAAACATTTTGGTATTATTTTAGGTATTTTAACACCCAACACACTCTATTTTGATATATGCCATGGTAATGCTTATTATTTAAAAGGGATGAATATATATCTGATAAATTTATGATAAATGGACTATAATTAATGTGTATTGAAAGTCTCATGTTCTTTTATTAAGCACTTGAATCCATTTTACTCATTTTTATTGCATTGGGAGAAGATTTGGTGCATTTTCCCCAAGGGTCGAAATTGTTATTTGAGAGTTGTTTTGGAAAGATTCACAACAGCCTGTATAAAATGAAAAATGATGCATATGAGAATTTAAAATTTTCCATTACCCATCCCCTGCCTCTGTTCAGAAATTCGAGTGACTTTGGGACCATTTAAGAAGCTATTTCCGGCAATTACCCAAGGGTAATTGGAGCCCCAATTTGCTAGTAAAGACTCCTACTTTGAAAAGAACATTAAAAAAAAATCAGAAGTATTAGAAGTGTCATAAAACATCCCTAAACATAATATTTAAGTTCTAATATCATTCATGTACCTTCCAAGAAAATTTTGGAGCATTTGGGTCAATTTGGAGGTCTAGACATCAAAACTAGTTAAGGTCGAAATTGGGGAAAAAGTGAAAAAAATTGGTCATTTAATAAAATTTCAAAAAGGGAAATTACAAGTGGTATCATATAATTTTATTGAAACATATTAATTAAGACCATACATTGAATAAAAATTGCATACATTTCTTGGCTTCACAATAGAACCACAATTCCCACTTTTCTTCCTCCCGGGCCAACAATTACAGAAATTACAACCATAGATATTGGAGCATGTCCCCAGGAGTATCGAACTTTGAGACGGAATATTCATGAGTGGTATTTTTTCCTAGAATATATTTTCAATAATGGATTTAGGCACAATAAGGTAAATGTGAATTCATTAAGGGACAATCAACAATCCACAAGCTTGGAGGAGCATGAAATGAAAAAAAATCATCCTACTTGTGAAAAGAGCCTAGATATACCATTAAAGAAATAAATAGAGGATCATGAAGTGGAGAATCAATTACCTCAAGGTGATTGCAGAGAAGAACATAAAGAGGAAAGTGAACACCAGCACAGAATCCTTACTGTTGTGGGTTGTGAAAATCAAAGATAAACTTATTGATGGACCATTGAACTATGAAAGAGTACCTATCGATGGGTGCTCACAAATCTATGTTGTTGACATAGAGATCATATTTGGAAGTGTTTCTGCAAGAAAAACTTCTATTAAACATGAAAATGAATACCTTGTAGCAGTTGAAGAAGAAACAAGATCAACTTCCCCATCACCACTTGAGCTTCATGAAGTTGGTCTAAGCAAGAAGGAAGAAGATCAGGAGGTTCATTTGCAATAGCCTCATTTTCTTGAAGGGTCCTTACATATGAATGAAAATAAGATCCAATATCCCCTTAGACTACTCCATGGCACTCAATAATTAGTGTCAAATTCTTGTTGGAGAACTACTTCATTGGAGGAAACATCCTTCCTTGAAGACATGGAGAAGATTCAAAGAGAAATGTGCAACATCAAAGGTAATTTCATGTCTTTTATTTTTGATAGAAAAAATTTCATTGAGCTTAGTGAATGGTTACATGAATCCTACTTGAATAATAATGAAGATATTCATAATCTCACAATTCACAATGAGCAACTTCTTGAAAAGTTGCAAAACACTTGTTTTTCCTCCTATGTTTCATATTGTCAAATGGTATATTGTTTGGAGGATTCTCATGACATGGTGGATCATGAGAAATGTGGAAATTTGAATGTGCTTCATGTATATGAATATTAACTTGAAGAGATCCAAACACTTCATGTGGTGGAAGATGAACTTGAATTGTCTCTTGATGAAGGTTATGCAATTTTTAAAGAAGAGCATGATTCCTCTAAATTGGAGCCAATCTATGACAAAGGTTTCACACTTTTGAAGGCGATGCATGATACTACCCGTATGGATCCTTCCCATGATGACACTTCTGCACTTGTTGATCATTTGGGTGAATTAGTTCATTATCCTACATCCTACAATTCCATGTTTTGCAGCATTAGTCTCAATGAAGTATGGGTAAAATGGTTATTTTTTATGGTGCCACATGAGGAGTATGGAACTCCTACATTTATGTTTTATGATGACATGGTTGGAGCACATTATTATTCCAATTTATAGAAACATCATTTTTTACTTTATGATGAGGCACATCTACATGGATACACCTATGGTATTCACTTGAGTCACTTGGAGACTCATGCTTTTCCTTGCTCCTTGTCTAGTACATTGGATGTTGGAGGAACTTCATCTCACACTTTGGTAAAGAGAGATATGATTGAAAAAAATTATTATTGGAAGCAAAATACTATGTTATTTCATGATGATATACATATTCATGGGTGTATTGATGAGACTTCTTTGAGCCACTTGAAGTCTTCATGTTTTCTTTGCTACTTACTTTATTCATATTTTGGTGGAGGTTCTTCATTCACTTCTTGGATGAAATAAAACATGGCTGATTATATTGTTGTAAATTATATATTTTTGGAGAATCATTACAGGACATGGGATCCTCACCTATGTCATTGGGTTAGATCTGATATAATACTTTATACTTGTGTGTATGGGCCACATGGTGATCTACTCACTTGGATGTATAAGCACTTTCATGATTCTTTGATGAAGTACCTTCTTGGTGTACATTTGTATGATTTTGTTTTGTACTTTCATGATCTATATTTTGTACTCATGATGTTTTGAAGGGTTTAATAGTAGCAATGGGATCCTAGAATTGCTTTGTTTCATCTCACTTGGGGTAGCAATTCGATTGCTGGTTTGAGACAATAAACCAACCTTCTGTTGTTTGAGTTCATCCTTGCAAAGCAATGTTCATATTTCCTATGTGGAGTACCTTTAGAAGGATGGATTGAATTTTAACATGCTTGGTTTTCATGGAATATCATCATAGACATTTCACAATGTCCATGTATCAGGATCATATGGGACCCTGGGATCATTTTTGGTCTCATTGGTTTCAATTTTGGGGGAAGCAAGCATCATTGGAGATTTATTCACCACTTGAGAAGATGATTGTAATCAAAGTAGTGAATAAACAAGCATGGTGGTTCCTCTCTGGTATTTTATTTGAATCTTAATCAATTCAAATTTTGGTAACTCAATACCAAGTTCAAAGAATTATACTGAAGCAAAAAGGGGTGAAATTTCAGAAAATGTTTCCAAAATATGGAGGTAAAGATTATTTGTAGAACTTTGGTTTTTATGGATTTGATTAATCCTTTTGGTATTAGTGGTGATGTTATAGGATATATCAATATGAACAATCCACATCTATTTACTTTTAAGAACACAAAATTCCAGTACATGAGTGCCACTACTAAAATTGCAGCTAAAGACAATTAATGACCAGAACCATAACAGAGCACTTGGTGCAAAGGAAGGAGTACCAAATGAGGATGGCACTTGGGAATATGAAAGAATATTGCAGCATACAAATATTAAATTTCTTTATTGCAAGAAACCTTGGGTGGGGAGGAATGTAATGTCCCCATTTTTAATAATTGCATAGCAGGACAATTCCCTCGATCCTACTAGTTCCCTCAGTTGGATGGATACATTTGGAATTTTAATAAGGGAGATAATAAATGATGTTTGGACATTATAATGGGCTAAATATTTAATAATGTATATTATTAAATAAATACAAGAGAAAATTGAAGTGGCAATGGAGCATGGAGACACATGGAGACTATGGGGTCAAAACAAGCTAGACATGTTGTGCCACGTGGCATCTTCCTCTTGCAATTTTGAATCCATGGGAAGCCTAAAGGTTATTGGATGAGTTATAAGGCTAATACATTTTAACATATGCATAATAGGTCTAATTTGGGAATAAATTTAACTTACATGGTGTTAGGTCATGTTTTTTTCTTCCATTGTTTTCATGCTTTTATTCATATTTTAAACCTTGCTTTTACTTTTTGTTTCTAGAAAATTTTGTTGATAGGGTCAATTTTAATTTTAAACTTTTAATTCTCATGATTTTTTATTTCTTACCTTAGTTTTACAAGTTTTGCTTTGATTTTATAATTGAAGGGTTTTATAAGGCATATATGGATTAAAAAGTTTTATAAATAGAATTATAAGTTAAATTTAGACCCCTAAACCAAGTGCAAACTCTTATTATTGGCTTAATATTGTGAAATCATTAAATTGGACTTTCTAGTAGCGCAAGGCAAAAACAGATGCACTAGATTGCTACAAGAAAATCGTGCGAGCTAAGAACATCATTTTTTGGTCCAATTTCTTTGGGATTCACACACCTAAGGTGTCAATCACATTGTATGATGCATTTGATACGTGTCTTCTACGGTTTAATCACTGAAGCAGGTGGATTATCATCATAAGGGTGAGATCGTGGCGATTTCATGCAGAGCAGGTATAATGATGACAGTGGAGTATAATAAGACAAAGCTATTAGAGAGTATGTTTTTTATCTGAAGAATACGAAGAATCAGTGAAGATCGTGGTGAGAAGATAGTGCTAAGAAATCAGGATTTTGAAACTGAACGAGAAATTAGGGCTTTCAGCAGCGGCTGGCTAGAGTGGTCTGAGCGGTTAAAGACATGTGGAGCATGAAATTAGACACCTGACCATTAAAATAACCATATTCCAGCACTCAAATTGATCATCTTAACAGGTAGTCTATGTTCCATTGCCAGGGTTTTTTTTAATTTGGGGATTTTTCTGTTAAATGACTAATAACAAATTCGAAGGCAGAATACTAGTCTTTAACCTAATACATGTTTAATGATGAATTATTAACCAATACATTTAAAGTATTCATCATTCAAATAGTGGAATTCAGAGTAGAGCTTGTTGGAGGTCCTTGTACTATATTATAGGTCATCCTGTTGAGATTTGAAGACATTTAGACTATGGTATATTGACAGAAGTTGTTTAACCATAGTAAATATGAAAAAGAGTGGAAAAACAAACAGGGTCGAGCCCATAGATCTATGTTGGGTGAAGAATTTTCCAGAATGTGCACAGTTGTTTTTAAATGCAGGATGGTTAATGTTCTTCAAAATGATTGAAGGATACTATGCAGAGGTGTCTTAAAAATTTGCTCAGTGCCTAGACAAATACATAGTGTCTTTTGACACCTTAAAGTTCAAATTAACTAAGGAATTAATAGCTGAGGCAACATGGATCTTGGATGAGGAAGAGTTATGGTTTAAAAAGGTTCCATTCACCTTTAATGCTCAAAAATACTTGCTTCCTAGTGTGATTACAGATTGGGGAAAAGGTGTTCCAATCCATAACTTTAAACCTGAATGGATTGAGCCCATTAAAGTCTTGCAGAGCTATGTTACCTGTGAGGGTAGATATGATTTTGTCTTCAAATATCACTTTAGGTTTCTCCAGCATCTTAGTGATGAGTCTAAAATGAACTTACCATTATTCTTTCTGAAAAGTCTACAAAATATGTCCTATAGGGTTAGAGAGCACCAAGATCATACAAAGCAGTATGTTTTTCATCATGGACTCATCAAGCTTATCATAAGCACTATATTGCAGAATAGGGAGAATACTTGGGAGCATTTCATTTTTTGATCAGGTTTCAAAACTGATCAAGAGGAACAGTCTCAAAGAAGACAAGTTGATAAAGGTCAAGCTTTGATTAAAAAGCTTAGAAAAAAGGTTACAGTCAAGGATGAAGAAAATGTTAAACCAGAAGAAGTTCCAAACTAGGAAAATAGAAACTCTGAATTTGAACAACAAGTTAATGAGAATGAAAGCAAGACTTTACAGTCAGAAATTAAAGAAGTTGAGCCTGTTGTGGATGTGGTACCTACAAAATCAACTCAAGATGTTAAATAAGAGATTGAGGAGCAAAATAAAAGTCCTATTACAGTATTATCAGAGGAAGATGAAAAATATTTATTGATGATGATAAAATCCATGTTACTGATGAACCTAGGGTTTATGTTGAGCAAGAGCTTCACACTCATTGTGATAAGGAAAAAATGTCAAAAAGGAAGAAAATCAAGGTAGTAGAGTTTGCTACAACCATTCATCAAGGAAATAATCTTAAGATGTTGGGAGAGATGGCTCTAGTTTGGAGTCCTAAAACAAGACCTAAGAACAAACTTAGACTAAACATGAAAAAGTTGTTGAATCCCAAATTGACTAAAGAAAAGGTTACACTGATAGAGGACTCATCTTCTGAAGGAAAATTGGATGATGGTGAAGATGGAAATAAATATAAAAAGCCAATTGAATAAAAAGGAAAATACGGCATGACTGATACCAATATTTCTGATATATTTCTCGAGATTCAAAATCAAATGTTTCAAGAGCAACAACAAAGTGAGGAAAAGAGTTCTTGTTTAGAGAAGAAGGAGATGGTTGAAGAAAAAGTTCCATGCAAATCTGAAAGTGAATAACATCCAGGGTTTCCTGTGACATCCACAAAACTTATGGAAGAGGATGAGCAAATTTATAAGAAACTAAAAATCCCATGGACACCAGATGGGATGCAAACAATAGCAGGAGACAAGTGTATTGATTCAGAAAAAGAAAATCTACAAAGAAGTGTTAAGCAATACAAGTACCAGATTGATTATATGTAGGAAACTAATGATGGGCTAGTTACAACAAACAGGAAACTTAGAGAAGATTTGGAGGAAGTTAACAGCCATTATCAAGAGTTGATCACAGTTTCAAGAGAAGCATTGAAAAGGAAAAGGCAAACAGAAGGTCAATTCACAATGTTAAAGCAAACCGTACAGGACCTGCAATAGCATAATGAAGAGCTTACAAGGAAGATTCCATACATGGAGATAGATCAATTGAAGGTAAGAAGGAAAGCTCAAGCCTTGGAAGGAATTTCTTTACTAGCTGAAGCAGCTAAAGATTTGTGAAGATTAGTCAAGAAAGTTAGTTATTAGTTAAGTTTGAAAAGTTATTTTATTTTTTGTAAAGAGGTTTTAAATTGAACTATTTGATATGTAGTATTAAAAATAGTTATAGTTCAGTTATTCAACTGATTTTGAAAAGTAAGATAAATGTAAATCTGAAAGAGGATAGGGGGTTCGATTTTTTGCCGGCAAGGGGAGGCTATCAGTATTTGTTTATGAGCTAAGTAAAAGACTCGTATGTGTTTTTGAGGATTGAACTATGAAATATATGCACTATATGCCCTTCATTTTATTGATTGGTTTCATTTATAACTTGTGTTAGTTACTCAGCTGGTATATTCATTTCTTGTTTAATGTTTTTATGCTTGGAATGTTTGCCAACTATGGGTGAAATTCAGTATTGTGTTTTTTGTTGGATTATGTTTTATATGTTATGCATCTCAGCCATTCAATGCTCATGATTTAGTTTTTACTTTGGTTTTATGAATGTTTTCCCTCTTGTCTTCAAACTGCTCAACCAAAAAACCTTGAAAACCCTAAAAACCCTATTTTACTTTATTGTGATTATTGAGATTGTGTTGGCTTGTTCTCTTGTAGTCTGGGAACAATTTTTGGCACTAACACATGGGAAATGAATAGTCATTTTGGAGCTAGTGACACACTTGGACTAGATTCCCTAGCTCTATGACGACAATGATGAAGATGCTATGACACCTATTACACAAATTAGATATGAAGGATTACATCTGACATATCTAACATGTCAGGTCGAAATATAGCATCCAAAAGAGCTCTAATGTGATTTGAGGAAGCTCAATGGGCTCCAACTTGAATTTGGGGAAAATGGAAGGCTAGGAAAGGGAGGACACATGACAAATCATGAGCACACACCCAAATTTAAATTGGATTGAGTTTTTGGATGGATTGGGAAACTTATAAGGCTAATAATGTTTATAAAATACAGGAATTAACCAAGAGAATACATTTTTATCATTTGTGAACTGTGAGAGCTAGTGGATGACCCGTTTTCTTGCCTTAGCCAATTTCAAGGGTGAAATATTCCAATCCAAGTTGGAGTTTGGAGAGACCACTCACGTATTTTGTGGAGATTTAATATATTATTATTTTCAGGTTTAATATATAGGGCATAATGTTTATTCTTCTATTGCAGCACTTTCTCTCAACCATTTCCAGTTTTCTTTGCATATTCATGCTCATGGAGGGATTGCGCCTTGGGTGAGATCATGTACTCTTTGGGGGAGATATTCATGATATATTTATGATTCTAATCAGTTAAATATGCTTTTTTATTCATTCTCAAAAAAATTCAAGTCGAAATACCCAAGAGCTGTATGTCAAAATGACTTTTAATGAGCAAACAATGACCATTTCCACTCTATTTATATATATGCCATGGTAATGCTTATTATTTCGAAGGGAGGAATGTATATATGATAAATGTATGATTATTTTACTGACATTAATGTTTATTTAAATTCTCATGTTTTTTACTTAATCATTGGAATCCATTTTACTCATTTGTATTGCATTGGGAGAAGATTTGGTGCATTTTCCCCAATGGTCGAAATTGTGATTTTGGAGCTGTTTTGGAAAGAGTCACACAATACTATATAAACTGAACCATGATGCATATGAGAATTTAAAATTTTACCTTACCCATCCCTTGCCTATTTTCATAAATTAGAGTGATTTTGGGACCATTTGAGGAGCCATTTCCGGCAATTACCCAAGGGGAATTGCAGCCCCAATTCTCTAGTAAAGACTCCTACTTTGAACAGAACATTAAACAAGTTTTTAGAAGTAATTTGGGGGTCATAAAACATCCCTGAACATAATATTTAATTTATAATATCATTCATGTACATTATGAAAAAAATTTGGGAGCATTTGGGTCAATTTGAAGGTCTAGACATCAAAACTAGTTAAGGTCAAAATTGGGGAAAAAGTGAAAAAAATGGTTATTTAATAAAATTTCAAAAAGGGACATTACAAGTGGTATCATATCATGGTACTGGAACTTTTTCATTAATACCATACATTGAATAAAAATTTGCAGACGTGTCTTTTCTTCACAATAGAACCACAATTCCCACTTTTCTTCCTCCCCGACCAACAATTACAAAAATTACAACCATAGATACTTGAGCATGTCTCCAGGAGTATAGAAATTTTAGAGGGGATATTCATGAGTGGTATTGTTTCCAAAAATATCTTTTCAATAATGTATTTAGGCACAATAATGGAAATGTGAATTCATTAAGGTACAATCAACAATCCACAAGTTTGGAGGAGCATGAAATGAGAAAAAAATCATCCTATTTGTGAAAAGAGCCTAGATTCACAATTATAGAAATAAATAGAGGATCATGAAGTGGAGAATAAATTACCTCAAGGTGATTGCATAGAATAACATAAAGAGGAAAGTGAAGCACATAATCCTTACTAATGGGGGTTGTGAAAATCAAAGAGAAACTATTGATGGATCATTGAACTATGAAAGAGTACCTACCGATGGGCGCTCACAACTCTATGTTGTGTCATAGAGATCAGATTTGCAAGTGTTTATGCAAGAAAAACTTCCATTAAACATGAAAATTAATACCTTGTAGCAGTTGAAGAAGAAACAAGATCAACTTCCCCATCACCACTTGAGCTTCATGAATTTGTTCCAAGCAAGAAGGAAGAAGATGAGGAGGTTCATTTGCAAGAGCCTCATTTTCTTGAAGGGTCCTTAAATATGAATGAAAATAATATCCAAGAGTCCCTTATAATACTCCATGATACTCAAGAATTAGTGTCAAATTCTTGTTGGAGATCTACTTCATTGGAGGAAACATTTTTCCTTGAAGACATGGAGAAGATTCAAAGAGAATCAAAAGTAATTTCATGTATTTGATTTTTCATAAAAAAAAATTCATTGATCTTAGTGAATGGTTACATGAATTCTACTTGAATAATAATGAATATATCCATAAGCTTACAATTCACAATGAGCAACTTATTTAAAATTTGCAAGACACTTGTTTTTCCTCCTATGTTTCATATTGTTAAATGGTAGATTGTTTGGAGGATTCGCATGACATGGTGGATCATGAAAAATGTGTAAATTTGAATGTGCCTTATGTGTTTGAAGATGAAATTGAATAGATCCAAACACTTGATGTGGTGGAAGAGGAGCTTGAATTGTCTCTTGATGAAGGCTATGCAATTTTTAAAGAACAACATGATTCCTCTACATTGGAACCAATCTATGACAAAGGTTTCACACTTTTGAAGGAGCTGCATGATACTACCCATATGGATCCTTACCATGACGACGGATCTACACTTTCTGATCATTTGGGTGAGTTATTTCTTTCTCCTATATCCTGTAATTCCATGTTTTGCAGCATTAGTCTCAATGAAGTATGGGTGAAAGGGTTATTTTTTATGGTGCCACATGAGGAGTATGGAACTCCTATATTTACTTTTTATGATGACATGGTTGGAGCACATTATTATTCCAATTTGCAGCAGCATCCTTTTTTACTTTATGGTGAGTCACATCTACATGGATGCACATAGGTATTCACTTGAGTCACTTGGAGACTCATGATTTTCCTTACTCTTTGTCTAGTCCATTGGATGTTGGAGGAACTTCATCCCACACTTAGGTAAAGATATATATGATTGAAGAAAATTATTATTGGAATAAAAATCCTCTATTATTTCATGATGATATACATATTCATGGGTGTATTGATGATACTTCTTTGAGCCACTTGAAGTATTCATGATTTCTTTGGTCCTTATTTTATGCATATTTTGGTGGAGGTTCTTCATTCACTTCTTGGATGAAAGAACACATGGATGATTATATTGATGGACATTATATATTTTTGGAGCAGCATTATAGGACATGGGATCCTCACCTATTTCATTGGGGAATATCTGATATAATACTTTATGCTTGTGTGTATGGGCCACATGGTGATCTGCTCACTTGGATGTACAAGCACTTTCATGATTCTTTGATGAGGTACCTTCTTGATGTACATTTGTATGAATTTTTTATGTACTTTCATTATATATATTTTGTACTCGTGATTTTTGGAAGGATGCAATACCAAAAAATGGGATCCTGGAATTGCTTTGTTTCATCTAACTTGGAGTAGCAGTTTGATTTTTGGTTTGAGACAGCAAACCAACCTTCAGTTGTTTAATTTCATCCTTGCAGAACAGTGTTCATATTTCCTATGTGGAGTAAATTTTGAGAGATTGATTCAATTTTCACATCCTTGTTGTTCATGGCATCTCATCATATAAATTTCACACCATCCATGTATCAGGATCATATGGGACCCTGGGATCATTTTTGGTCTTATTGGTTTCAATTTTGGGGGCAGCAAGCAGCATTGGAGATTTATTCACCACTTGAGAAGATGATTGCAATCAGAGTAGTGCATAAAAAACAATGGTGGTTCCTCTCAGATATTTTATTGGAATCTTAAGCAATTAAAAGTTTGGTAACTCAATACCAATCTCAAAGAATTATACCAAAGCAAAAAGGGGTGAAAATTCTGAAAATGTTTCCAAAATATGGAGGTAAAAATTATTTGCAAAAATTTTGTTTTTATGGATTTGTTTAATCATTTTCATATTAGTGGTGATGTTAAAGGATATATCAATATGCACAATCCATGTCTCTTTACTTTTGGGAACGCAATATTGCAGTACATGAGTGCCACTACTAAAATTGCAGTTAAAGAAAATTAATGAGTAGAACCATAGTAGAGAACCTGGTGCAAAGGAAGGAGTACCAAATGAGGATGCCACTTGGGAATATGAAAGAATATTATAGAATAAAAATATTAAATTTCTTGATTATAATCAATATTGGGTGGGGAGTACTGTAATGTCCCCATTTTTAATAATTGCATAGCAGGACAATTCCATCAATCCTACTAGTTCCCTGGGTTGCATGGATACATTTGGAATTGTAATAAGGGAGATAATAAATGATGCTCAGAAATTAGAATGGGATAAATATTTAATAATGTATCGTATTGAATAAATACAAGAGAAAATTGAAGTGGCAATGGAGCGTGGAGACACATGGAGAC
Source organism: Pseudotsuga menziesii (assembly GCA_001517045.1). Classification (NCBI taxonomy): domain Eukaryota; kingdom Viridiplantae; phylum Streptophyta; class Pinopsida; order Pinales; family Pinaceae; genus Pseudotsuga; species Pseudotsuga menziesii. Next base: position 165,889 of record LPNX011192120.1, read on the forward strand.
TATGGGGCCCACACAAGCTAGAACTTTTGTGCCACATGGCATCCTCCTCTTGCAATTCTGAATCCATGGGAAGCCTAAAGCTTCTTGGATAAGTTATAAGACTAATACATTTTTAAATATGCATTATAGGATGAATTTTTGAAGAAATGTAACTTACATGGGAAAGGAAGAGTCATTTTGGAGCTAGTGAGACACTTGGACTAGATTCCCTAGATCTATGACAACAATGATGAAGATGCTATGACACCTATGACACAAATCATATATGACGGATGAAATATAACATATTTGAAATTTTAGGTCGAAATAGAGCATCCAATAGATCTCCCATGTGATTTGAGGAACCTCGATGGGCTCCAACTCGAATTTGGGGAAGGTGGAAGGCTAGGAAAGGGAGGACACTTGGAAAATCATGAGCACACACCCAAATTTGAATTTTCTTGAGTTTGTGGATGGATTGGGAACATTATAAGGATAAATATTTTTATAAAATAAATGAATAAACCAATATAATAGCTTTTTATCATTTGTGAATTGTGAGAGCTAGTGGATGACTACTTTTCTTACCTTAGCCAATTTCGAGGGTGAAATATTCCCATCCAAGTTGGTGTTTGGAGAGGAAAATCAGGTAGTTCATGGAGTCTTATTTTAATGTGTAATATATAGGGCATCATGTGTATTCTTCTATTGCATCACTTTCTCTCAACCATTTCTAGTTTTCCATGCATATTCATGCTCATGGATGGATTGCGCCTTGGGTGAGATGATGTACTCTTTCGGAGAGATATTCCTAATCTATTTATGATTTTAATTAGTTAAATATGCTCTGTTTTTCATTCTCAAAAATTTCCAAGTCGAAATACCCAATATTTGTATGTCAAAATGAAGTTTAATGAGCAAACAATGACCATTTGCACTCTATTTGGATATATGCCATGGTAATGCTTATTATTTAGAAGGGAGGAATGTATCTCTAATAAATGTATTATTAATTGACTTTTATTAATGTTTATTTCAATTCTCATGTTCATTAATTAAGCATTGGAATCCATTTTCCTCATTTTTATTGCATTGGGAGAAGATTTGGTGAATTTTCCCCAAGGGTAGAAATTGTGATTTGGGAGATTTTTTGGAAAGACTCATAATAGCCTGTATAAAATGAAACATGCTGCATATGAAACTTTAAAAAATTTCCTTACCTTTCCCCTTCCTTTTTTCATAAATTTGAGTGACTTTGGGACCATTTGAGAAGCCATATATGGCAATTACCCAGAGGGAATTGGAGCCCCAATTTGCTAGTAAAGACTCCTACTTTGAACAGAACATTAAAAAAGTTTGTAGAAGTCATTGGGGGGTCATAAAACATCATTGGACATCATATTTAAGTTATAATATCATTCATGTAACTTTTGAGAAAATCTGGGATCATTTGGATCAATTTGGAGGTCTAGACATCAAAACTACTTAAGGTCGAAATTGGGGAAAAAGTGAAAAAAATTGTTCATTTAATAAAATTTCAAAAAGAAAAATTACATTAGAATTACATTATGTAAATTATTGTGTACCTCCATGTTCCTGGTAGTATCTTTCCTTCTTTTCTCAGATCCCTCTCTTTTCCATATTCGACTAGGTCTTTCCACTCCCTTGATGGAATCATCATAGGGTGCTCATACCTAGGGTTCCTTTCTAGGTGAAGACTATATTGTTCTTGAAAAAATTTCATATGTTTCCTAGGATTCTTTAGGACCTTTTTTTTATTGAAGGTATCTATTCCGAATAGGCTAGCCATTTGATTACTTAGCTCATCCTTTAAATTTTTTGTTTGTCTGTCCCACCTTGTGCAGATGGTGGGCCCGAAGATCTCCAAGGTCAAATCATTCATATTTTTATAAAAAACATCTTTTCCTGTAAAATAATCATGCTATCATTACTTTAAAAAAAGGTTTTATTGGTATATTATAATCAAATTATAAAAACTAAATTGAACAATGTATAATTACTTGGGATCTTCTCTATCTTTATTGGAACAAGTTCCTCGTTCACTAAAAATGTTATCTCTATTGAACCTGTGCTAGTGACATGGAAATATATAGGAAATGTTTCTTCAGAATTTGCATTACTAGCAAGATCTGCATCCACCCCTTCATCTACATGATCTGGTGTGCATTGGTCAGTAGCGGCTGCACTCTCTGTTGGCCTCGGGGATGCCATGGAACATGTTCCAGACTGTTCAGTCGAGAACAATGGTGCATTACATGGTGTACGTGGATTCATTTTATCACTGGGACCAACACCTCCTTCACCACTAATGTTTCGTCATAGAAAATATTGTAAATATAAGCCATTCAATTATAAGTTCACTATCATATTAAAGTAAAAATTCTAAAATTCTAAATGAATTGATATTATGATTCAATATTCTACAACTTACTTTCAAGGCCTTAGATATCTTTACCAACACTTCAACCTTGGATTTATTCTAATATGTATGTGGAATAATGAATAGCATACGAAGGATGTCCACATTAAGTTTTTTCAAGTTCTTCTCTATCACCTTAACCGGGTCTAGAGAAGAACCAATGTCAACATCGTTCAACAACTCTTTCACATCAAAATGTATGGATTGTTTTGATGTTGTTTCATAAACCAAATCATTGGTTTGCAACAAAATTATATAAAACATTACTTACGTGTTATAGCAATAGTCTAAGGAAAAAATTATATTAACAAAAAATATCTATCATGAAAGATTCCTAGAATTACAACTAGGTTTAAATGATGCCTGGATGAAGGTGTGGTATGATCAACAGTTGGGGACTTTCCCGGATCATCCACCTACAAAAAAAGTAGACAACATTATCATAATTAAATCAATTATACAAACGAAAAAATACATAACAAAAAAAATATTATGCTACAATTTATATATGTGTGCAATTTTGAAGTATTTAAATTGTAGAATAGCATTCAGGTTTACCTATTGCACCGAGGCTGTTGTGGTCAGATCAACAACTGGGTGGCTTCCCCAATCAACAATCTGCATCAAATATTGATACGATTATATAAACCAAACGAATATACTCTTGAAAAAACATTACAACAACACTGTTTGTACATATTAAATTTGTACAATTGCATCAATGTATACCTTCTGCCTCGAGGCAAGTCTGGTAACATCTACTATGAGGGAGTTGCCCCTCACAGAACCCTACATCAAAAACATTAAAAAAAATTACCTAACAAAACCAAAATACTCACTAAAACAATATAATAACATAACATTTTGACGTGCTTATACTTGTACTATTACAAAGATGTATATCTGCTGACTCGAGGATGGTGTACTCCTCTAACCAGATGGTGGAGTGATGCACCCCCAATCACCTCCCTATGAAATAAACATAGAAAAATTAATCAAAATTATAACAATCTACTAATGAAAAATCCTAAAAATGTTAAAATAATGAATAAAAGGTTGGGTAAATTGTTGGATGTACCACATCCACAGTAACCATGTTTGTATCTACTTGATTCAAATTGTAATTAATAAGCATCTCTTCCCCTGCAGCTATTGATTTAATGGCACATGCATATACATGGTTTCCTTCACACCCCTCAAATATGCAATTGGGTTGCTTAAGTGTAGACCATGGTTATGAACTATTTATAAACCCCCACAATATTCCCAGTTGACTTTTCCCTTCCGTAAATGTACAATGTTGCTCCTTTATTTTGATCTTTATCTTTCAATTGTAAATAATTTGTTGACAACCCATATCTACGCATACTTCATGTATATTGGACCAGGTGCATCCAATATTTGTAGTTGTAAGAGGGTCCAACATACTCCATCAATTTTGTACAACTTTCATAACCAACCTTTATGCCATCCATGAAAAACAACCCCAATCCATGTAATGACGATGGTTTAATTCTATATATCCCCTCATTCACGCAAAAAACTGTGTTTAGTTGAGGAATATCCCTAGGTACCCATTGTTTCTCTAGATGTTTCTACCTTAAGGGCACCTCGATGTCGCCTACTATCTCATCATAATAGGAACATGACCCCCCTCCTACAAGACAAAATATCATGCATTTATTGAATTTTCTTCTGATATTTTGACATCTAGTTGATCTAGCCCTTATAGACCTACTCAATGTCTCACTTTTCTCTAGCCTTCCTAAACTCCCCTCACTCGATGAATATAAGTCTGACAAATACCTATTTGGTTCTACCTGCACCATGGACGAAAAAAACTTGGCAAATAAGAGAAACATACCATCATGTTAAAAAAATGTCCAACCAATACCAATTTTAAGCAAAAAAGGACACACAAACCAAGATGGATAACTTTTTGTAACGCACAAGCTAATATTTTGTAACTTTTTTTTAAAAGAAAAATAGGTGTTCCTTGATATTCAATATTGAATCAATGGTAGCTTGTACATAGTCCTAACACTGATAAGTCTTTCCAAGCGCGAGTGCAAATAAGTATCAAAATATTTCCTAACAGGAGGGACAAAACCCACAATCCCAAGATTATTGAAGTAGCAACACCACAGGGAGAACATAAGGAGCCCAAATAGCTTATCTAATGAGACATCAAGGGTGGAGAAAACACACCCCTGGGGGATCAAAACAAAATCTATATCCCCAGCTAAAACAAGAAAGATGCTAATGTATCCCATACTCGAAAGAACCAAAAAAGAGTATGCCAATTTTTCCTATTTCGCAGCCGCAACTCCACTAAAATTCTGCCGACCTTTTCTATTTCGCAGTTGCAAATCCGCTAAAATTATGCCAACTTTTCCTATTTTGTAGCTACAAATCAGCTAAAATTTTTCCTGTTGATGTATATGTAACTTCGGAATGTATTCTTATATGTATTTTATATATTATAACCCGATGTTTATTCCGGGATGTTTCTATTATGTATTTGAGTCATATTGTCTTACCCTGATGTCCCGATCGGGAGGATTATTAATGTAAACAAGTCTTGTCAAGTCATTAGGTAAGTCCCCACAGTTTCGGGGCACTTGGGTTATTATACACTAATTAAGGTGTAGGCTCGAGTAAGTAATTGTAAGTTAAGCCTACATGGTTGAGTGCACTTCAAGTCAATGGAAGAATATAAATAGAGAGTGAGAGTCTCTCTATTTATCACTTGTGACTTACATCACTCTCTCTCTCAAGTGTGGCGCACCTTTCGAGAAGGAAATACTTTGGCTTGACAGAAGACAGAAGGCTGTTGTTGTGTTGGGAGGTCATCTTACTGTTTTGGGATCACATCTTTTGGTGATATTATCTTAGAGGAAGTTGAGGGGTTTTCTCCATTTATGGTTTCCCCTCCTAAAATATTTGTGTCTCTTGTCTCTTGTGATGTGCTTATGTGATTGTTGTGCTTGTTATTCTCTCAGTGAAAAAATCTTAACATAATAATAGCTTAAATTTTGAAAAACTAACATGGTATCAGAGCTAACCTGAGAAGAAGACATTGTGCAGCTACAGAAACTAGGGCTTCCTATTTTTTGGATCTTCCTCCACATATTTTCAGCAAAAGTATGCTAAGATGACTCTCCATTAAATGGTGCATCTTTCTGTCGATGCGGAATTCAATTTCAAGCATTTTCAGTTTCAATGTGGAAATTAGGGCTTTCTACAGAAGAGGAATTTTTGAGTGAGACTAGCATAGGATTTTTCTCCTCATCAAAACCGAAATTTAGAGACCTGGATCAATAAATTTGGTTGGGTGAAACTCCGGGAAAGTCAAACCCTAGTTTGACCCTGAGCTAGGAGAAACCCTAAATGTTAAAACTGATAAGTTTTGGTACAGTCGCTATATTAGGAGATTGGAGAAGTATTAGAAGCTGAAAATTGCAGGGGATGAATATAAAATCCTGATGAACACTGTGTCCAACGTTCAGCCTCTTATTCGCTATATTCTGGGAGATATGATCTCTCCAAGTTAGGGTTCCATCCTCTTCCAGAAATCATCCATAAACAGGACACCTGGGGAGATCTGCAATATCTTGGGCTACAGAGGTTCAAATGGAATTCCTAAAGATGTTACAGAAAGGGAACGGACTTTTATTTCTTTGGTCCAAATTTCAAACTTAGAATATGAACCAATGACACGTGGCATTCCGTACAACTTCGCTGTTCTGAACAGTCCAGTAACAGGTCACCTTGGGAAAAAGATAATAAATCCAAAATGGTGAAACCAATTCTGATGAAACCTGTGGTGTTGGATTAGGGACATGCGCGGTTACCTCATTAAGAAATTTCAGACACAGAAGATCAGTAATTTCAGAGATATCATAGAAACAGTAGCAGGAATTTCTGCAGAAGAAATCAAAAAATTAGGGCTTCCTGTTTCAGGAGCTTCCCTCCACTGTTTTCAGAAAAGGAGTACATTGGACAGATCCATTTGAAGAGATCTATCTATTCATCCAATCAGATCTAAAAGATTCCAAGTTTTGAAAATTAGGGTTTCTGCGACAAACCCTAGATCAACGAACTCCGGGACAAGGACGGACACCTCAAATCGGTATGATCTAATCCTCTGCTATTTCCATTTGAGGTTCTCATTTCAATATGATATATCACATCAGCTTAGTGAAAAGCTTGCGAAAGTTGACAACTTCCAAGCCTGGAAGTATATGATCTCTCTGAAGAAAATGGATTGGACACCTAAATGAGTATGGAGGTTCCAGTTTCAGAGGGAGATGAGGCCAAAGAAGACATCATGCTAATGTTGCAGAGGATGATGAACCATCTAGAAAGAGATCCAGATATGAAAGAGAAGATTCTTCAAGCAAGGATGAATATGTTCTAATATCAGCTCTCATAGGTAACATTACTCATGGAAGTGATGATTGGCTTATAGACAGTGGGGCTTCCAAACATATGATGGGATTCAAGGAATCCTTTGTAAGACTATCAGAACATGAATCACCTCACAAGGTGAAACTTGTAGATGACTACCAATATCCAATAAAAGGTAGTGGGGAATCTTCATACAAGCTATACTCTGGTAAGTCTCTAACAATGAAAGAAGTATTGTTTGTGCTAGGATTGAAGAAGAACCTTCTCTCCATTTCAGCATTGATGCAAAAGGAATGCGGGCTGCATTCATAGATGGTCAAGTCATCATATGGCCAAAAGGAAATACTATCGATGATGTGGTAGTGATTGAAGAACAAGAAGGAGGCGTGTACAAATTGAAGGGATATCTAGAACAAGCCTTAATCCATGACATAGTAGAGCCAAATGATCTTTGGCATAGAAGGCTTGCACATGTGCATTACAGAGCACTACCTATTGCAAGCAAAGTTGTTGAAGGTCTTCCAGAATTTCAAGCTATTTGAAGGGAAGAACAACTTGAAGCGGTAAAAGAAACGGTGAAGAATGCAGAAGTGGTGATGACCACCTTGAATGACCTCCCAGGATCGTGGAATTCATTCATTCAAGGAATGTGTTCCAGAAGGAAGTGATTACTTTCATCAAACTTTGGGAAAAATAAGAAGCTCCACCCATAAGAAGAGAAGATAAGACGGGAGCATTTGAAGATCCGGCTCTCACCATCCAAAGAAGATCCCTCAAGCAATGAGGAATATGAAGAACTCAACTC
>LPNX011192120.1:177073-245035 GCA_001517045.1 Pseudotsuga menziesii
TAATGCTAGCTTAAATGTTGAAAAACTAACATTTCCAAATTATCCTATTTTGCAGCTGCAACTCCACTAAAATTCAGCCAAATTTTCCTATTTCGCAATTGCAACTCCGCTAAAATTCTGTCAATTTTTCCTATTTCGCAGCTGCAACTCCGCTAAATTCTTTCGCCTTTTCTTATTTTGGAATCTACAACTCCGCTAAAATTCTTCCATCTTTTCCAATTTTGTGGTGCATCATATCTTTCCAATTCATGGCTGCGACTCCACCAAATCTTTCCAATTCGTGGCTGCGACTCCACTAAATATTCATCCACAAGATTGTTATATGTCCGCCAGTTTCTGTTAGCGTGCTCTAGTCTCCATGAGGAACATTAGATGCTCGTATGATCATCATCCGCCCATTTGACGACATCCAACTCATGGAAGCATGTGCGTATTTATATCCTCATGAATAATACGACCATGAAATAACTCCACCATGGAAGGATGACGGCTCAAAATTATATTTAAAGGTATGGGTTCTAATCATAACCATAATTAGGCATGATTTGACATAGCACCAATAATATTTTCCACTTGTCTACAACAATGACGATTTTTCATTGACGCTGAGATTCCAGGCGACATCCCCCACTCACAAATGATCCCTCCGGCACAGTTCCATATCCATATTAGGAAATCTTGTCCCAGCCCCCCATGTTGTCAATCAATCTGGCATGCTGCACATTCAGGGTGGCGTATATAATGCAGCGTCCAAAGGTTGGAACTGGAAACTGTTAGGATTATTCATCCTCCCTTGACCATATTGTCCATTAGATTATTTAGCCTAACTTAGGAACCTTAATTAATTAATTGGGTCCACTGGTACCATTCAGTCCACTTGGCCTAATGAGGTTACATGTACCAGTCACTGGAGTGTGGGTAACAATTCTAGAGGTTAACTGCCACTTACTGCATGTGCATGCATCAGATTGGGCACCTCCTAGACCAATCCCTACATTTTAGGATCCACTGGGAGTCCTGGCACCAACCTACTTTAGATAGTTGGAGTTAGTACTAGTTAGTCTTAGTTAGCCCCCAGTTACTTTCAGTTAGTTCACAATCAGTTAGCTAGTGCAATATTTGCATGGGTAATGCATGGCTGCATGTGGAGTAGGTGCCTTTTTCCACCTACCACACTTAGTTGCACTGAGTTAACTAGTTGTCACTAATTGCTTGAGTTGTTGGAAATATAGGAGTCGATCTATTGGACTCCGACATTGATTGAGACACCATGAGTTAGATGGTCAATTAGCTATAGTCATATCCAGTGGATAGATTCAAATTGCATGTCATGCATTTGAATTTTTTCCTATGTAAACTATTGTAACACCATATTTTATTATTGTGAATGATACTGTAAATTCCTGAGCAATACCTGTATGTTTCCTGTGTGGTTTTTCTTGTTCAGTTTGTATTTCATTCTCCATTTGTTGCAAACATTATTACAACTATATGTCTAAATATCTAAATGGAATTCAAATTCTAATATGGTATCAGAGCCTTCTCAGGAAGGTTTCATGTTTGTTTCTATCCATTGAACATCAGAAGCAGCAGCGTTTCCACAAAAGTCCCCTATGAAAATTAGCTAGCTCTGAATTTATTTAGAGCAGCGGATAGGGCATGATGGACCCTGAAAATATGTTCATGTTGAGAGGAAAAACATGATTCTAATAGTTCATATATTTATAGTTTTGCAGTGATATTTTGCAGGTTAAACTTCATATGGATTCGATATTATAAATTCCTCTTCTTACTCCATCCATGAGATATTCAGAATGGAAGTCGAAGATGATTGCATCTCTAAAGAGACAAGGTCTCTATGAGGTATCTATGGGACTTGGTAAAGAGTCTTATGAATATGAGAAATACTGGCTGAATGATGGTGATAGAGCTTATGGAGCAATATGTGCGTCTTTTTCTCAAAGCTTGCTTATAGACCTTATTAAGTTTACACAATACCCAAAGGATCTCTGGATAGAACTGGATAGAATATTTGGGAAGCACAATTAGGATTGTTATATCAATATGGGTAGCACATTCATTGTTAGGATTATTAATCCTCCCTTGTCCAAATTTGGTCATATGTCTAAATCGGGAGTCATGTCTAAATCGGGAGTCCATCCAGTCTATTTATAGTCATTAGCACCATTGGTTAAACTTAACCTAATTGGGGCACATGTTTCAGTTACCAAAGTGTGGGGAACACTAATTAAGGCTCACTGCCACTTATTGCACTTGATTGCATAAGTTTAGGAGTCTCCTAGATCAATCCCTACAATTTAGGAAACAACTGGGAGTGTCGAAACCAACCAAGGTCAGTTAACTTCAGTTGATGACTAGTCAAGACAAGTTAGGAGTCAGTTAAATAATGGTTTAATTAATTGCACACATGTGGGGCGTTTTTCTCACCTACCACAGTCAGTTAACCATTATTTAATACTAAATGTAACAGTTGGTTGTGTTTTAGAACCCCGGTTATGATTTAGACAAGGACAGTTAACTACTAGGTCCTTAACTTCAGTTGATGACTAGTCAAGACAAGTTAGGAGTCAGTTACATTCAGTTAAATAATTTTTTAATTAATTGCACACATGTGGGGTGCTTTTCTCACCTACCACAATTAGTTAACCATTATTTAATACTAAATGTAACAGTTAGTTGTGTTTTAGAACTCCAATTGTGATTTAGACAAGTCTTGGTTACCTGCAATCAAGTAGAGTCATCAATTCGAACTTCCTCATGTGGATTCGAATTGCTTTTGGCTATTAAAGACATTTTACATCATTGTAATTATTATCTGGATTACTTTTTTGATTAATGAAAGCATTCACAGCTGCAAGCCTTTTGCACTGTTTCATTCTTCAATGGCTGAGTAAATTGTGAGATCTTCTTTGTGAGTTGTGTGTTTGTCTACAGATCTATATGATCAAATTTAACATTCATAACCACAAGAGTTATTTACTCAAAATTCTCATCCTCGACTATCTCTGATGAAGTTTTTCAAGATGAAGAAGAGGCAGAATCTTCCTCACAGTCAATTCGAATTAAAGAAAGTCTCCTTGGAGTGACTCCTTCTCATGCTGCTCCCGAAGTGTATGAGATCTCTGATATCTCATCTCATCACATGGCTTATCCAGAAGAAGACATTCAAATCTATGTTTTTGAAGAAAATATCTCCTTCCATTCTATGCAAAAATTTCTAGTGATTCTTCTATTACAAATTATGTGCAGAGTTTATCGGTGATTTATCTAAGAAAGGGTGAGGAATTTTATTTCTCTATATCTAATGATGTTTCTGGTGTACATATAATTAATTTTTTGGATATTTTGGAAATATTTCAGGTTGTAGGAGTGATCCATTCACTCTCATTGATCTAGATCTTCCAACAAATTCCTACATGATTGCATGCACCGATAGTCAGGGTTTTGAAGAAGGGGAAAATTGTGCATCTACCATCTCGGTGGAGCACACTCTTGGATATGATATAGAATTTATTGGATCTGATATGATATTATTTGTATATAATCTAATATTACTTGATTCTATCATTCAAGAGATTTCAGTACCGCTTGTATCTATTCTCATCAATTTTGGTGTGAAGAAACAAGTACCAAAAATCTCTTTCAAAGGTTTTGAAGAAGGAGAAAACTGTGCATCTACCAGCTCGGTGGAGCACACTCCTGGATATGATATGGAATTTATCGGATATGATATGGAATTTATCAGATATGATATGATATTATTTGGATATGATATTATATTACTTGTTTCTAGGGTTCAATAGCTTTCAGTACCGCTTGTAGCTGTTCTCATCAATTTTGGTGTGAAGAAACAAGTACCAAAAATCTCTTTCAAAGGTTTTGAAGAAGGAGAAAACTGTGCATCTACCAGCTCGGTGGAGCACACTCCTGGATATGATATGGAATTTATCGGATATGATATGGAATTTATCAGATATGATATGATATTATTTGGATATGATATTATATTACTTGTTTCTAGGGTTCAATAGCTTTCAGTACCGCTTGTAGCTGTTCTCATCAATTTTGGTGTGAAGAAACAAGTACCAAAAATCTCTTTCAAAGGTTTTGAAGAAGGAGAAAACTGTGCATCTACCAGCTCGGTGGAGCACACTCCTGGATATGATATGGAATTTATCGGATATGATATGGAATTTATCAGATATGATATGATATTATTTGGATATGATATTATATTACTTGTTTCTAGGGTTCAATAGCTTTCAGTACCGCTTGTAGCTGTTCTCATCAATTTTGGTGTGAAGAAACAAGTACCAAAAATCTCTCTCAAAATTTCTGCTGGGGATTTGATGTCAGTTTTATCTCATGAGTTTGCTGATATTATCTTTTGTAAATCTTTGGATATTTTGGAAATATTTCAGGTTGTAGGATTTATCCATTAACTCTCATTGATCTTGAGCTTCCAACAAATTTCTACATGATTGCATGCACCGACATTCAGAATTTTGAAGAAGGAGAAAATTGTGCATCTACCATCTTGGTGGAGAAAACTCTTGGATCTGATATGAGATTTATTGGATCTGATATGATATTATTTGGATCTGATCTGATATTACTTGGTTTAATATTTCAGTTTCATGAGCCTTCAGTACTGCTTGTTATTGTTCTCATCAATTTTGGTGTGAAGAAACAAGTACTGCAAGTCTCCTTCAAAATTGTTGTTGGGGATTTGATTTCATTCAACACTTTTGGATATGATATGGAATTATTTGGGTTTGATATGATATTATTTAGATATGATATGATATTACTTGTTTTGTGAGCTTTCATTACTTCTTGTAGCGGGTTTCATCAATTTTTCTCTGACAAATCAAGTACCGCAAGTCTCCTTCAAAATTGTTGCTGGGGATTTGATTTCACTTCACAAATTTGGATCTGATATGAACCTTTTTGGATCTGATTTATTTTCTGATATGATAATATGTGGTTAATGTTTTAAGATTCAAGAGATTACAGTATTTCTTGTAACAGGTTTCATCAATTTTGGTGTGACAAATCAAGCACCGCAAGTCTCCTTCAATTTTGCTGCTGAGGATTATGAAATATTGGATATTTATGAAGCTATATCAGATTATGGAGCTCAATAATTTTCTCTCCACAGTCCCGGGTATTCTCTACCTTTGGTCACATGCTCATCTCCTTACAATACTAGTAAAGAGGAAGACATTCTACATCTTCCTGGACACTTGCTCCTAACACTTGAGATGAGAGGACATCAAATCGAGAATGAGCTGATCTCCTTGAGTCCAAGCAACTTCAAATCCTTACAACTCTATTTTTCCAAGTTTAAATCCCTTGTTTTGCAGCTAAAATAGTGTGGGATTGAAAAGAAGGAGGAGCAACTAGTTTTGTCCACACTCTTGAAGCTTGGCCCTAATTATTCAATGTTTGTTTCGACCTTCCATGCCACCAAGTTGACAGATAGAGCCTGGAAGATTCCTAATCTTACAGAGTTCATGGAATCCCTCACACAGGAACAAGATAAGTTGGTGATGCAGGGAAGCATCAAACCTTCCAAAGACTAAGCTTGAGTTGCTGGAGATTCAAGGGTGGATTCAAAAAGCAAGAAAAAGCTAAAAGACCACCTGAGCAAAAGAGAGACAAGAACAAGTCCCGAGAGGAGCCCCAAGGCTCCAAGAAGAACTTCCAGAAGAAGAAGAACAAAGAATAAATGAGCAAGTGTGCATCCTGTAGTAAGGGATATCATCCTGAAATCTCTTGTATGATGAAGCAAATTGACATGTTGACCCAACTCCTGGAGAATAATAACATCTCCCTTCCTGATTGCTCAAATAAGAGGGAAGGAGGATCAAATTCAAAGGACAAAGAGAGAGTACATGCTTTGGTTGTTGGCACATCAAGCTCACCTAGCTTCATCATAGACTCTGGAGCTTCTAGACATATGGTTTTAAAAAAATAGGCATTCTCCTCTCTTGACATGTTGAAAGGTCCACCAATAGTTTTGGGAGATGACTCTCTCACTGACAGTTTGGGGAAAGGAAGGATTGATCATGACCATGGTAAGTTCAATAATGTGTTGTATGTTCTAGGTCTTGCCTCTAATCTCTTGTCAGTGTATCATATGACTCACACAGGGTCTCCAAAGAAGGTCATCTTCTCCCCTGATGATGTTGAAATCACAGAGATTTTGAATGGTAAAGTCATAGCAAAAGGTGTTGTTGATCACACTTCAAAGGTATACATGTTTTCCCATTTTCTACCCTACTCAAACCCCTCTGCTCTTCTGATTCATGCTAATGAGGCAAGAAAGCTTTGGCATGAAAGATTTGGCCATATTAACTACAAGTATCTTTCTGATTTAAGTGAAAATGATAGGCTCATAGGGTTACCAAAGATCAAGTTTTCCAAGGGAGTCTGTCACGGTTGTATCCTAGAAAAACACCCAGAGCACAAATTTGAGAGAGCTAGTCATGAGAGAACCTCTACACCTCTTGAGTTGATCCACAGTGACATTTCTGGTCCATTTCCTCATATGTCCATGATTCAAGCCAAATAGGCACTGACATTCATAGATTATTTTTCCAATTATTGTTGGGTTTACTTCCTAAAGCGTAAGTATGAAGTTTTTGACCTCTTCAAAGTTTTTAAAGCCTTGGTTGAAAACCAGTATGGGAGGAAACTCAAGATCCTTAGATCTGAAAATGGTGGTGAGTATGTCAAGTATAAGTTCATTCAGTATTGTAAAGATGTAGGTATTCAGATGCAGCATTCGATCCCTTACACACCACAGCAAAATGGCATTGCTGAGAGAAAGAAAAGATCACTAAAGGAGATGGCAACCTGTATGATGGAGGCTAAGACTTTGACACCAATTTTTTGGGCCGACGCTATAAATTGTGCATCATACATCCAAAATAGGGTGCCTCATAAACATCTTGATGGTATGAATCCTTTTGAATCTTGGAGTGGGCACAAGCCAGATGTGACCCATTTCAGTATTTTTGGCTCAAAGGCTTGGGCTAGAATTCCAACTGAAAAGAGAAAGGCTTTGCAGCCCCAAATCCAAGAGTGCCAATTTGTTGGGTATTCTAAAGATTCAAAAGGGTACAAGCTGATAAACTTGAGCACTAACAAATATTTCATTGAAAGAAGTGTGCAGTTCCAAGAAGAGCCTTTAGTAGCAGTTGAAGTTGGAGAGTCTTCTTCACCACCAGATCCATTGATTGTAAGTGGAGAGACTAATGAGTTTGTTGGTTCTGATATGTCTGATAATGATGATTTGATTTCAGATCCTGGTAGTCCTACAGGACCAAAATGGGTTGAAATAACCATTCATGCAGCTAGGGAACTAGCTGGAAATCCTAGTGACACTAGGAGGACTAGATCTCAGTTTGAGAGTGCTCTTTGTGTGAAAGATCCCTTATTTGCTGAGAAGTGATATCTGATGGTTGAGTCAGATCCACAGACATATGAAGATGCAGCACATGATCCAATATTGCAAACAGCCATGAAATAAGAATTCAGATCACTCCAGAAGAACAACACTTGGGAACTGGTTGATCGTCCCCCAGGGAGGAAGCTAGTTCAATGTAATTGGGTTTTCAAGACTAATTTTGCTGCTGATGGTTCACATTTGAAATATAAGGAAATATTGGTAGCCAAGGGCTACTCACAAGTACATGGTATTGACTACAATGAAACCTTTGCACCAATGGCAAAGATGGACTCCATAAGGCTAGCTTTAGCCATTGCAGCTTTGAAGCAGTGGGAGGTACATCACATGGATGTGAAGTGTGCTTTCCTAAATGGAGATATTAGTGAAGATATTTACATGTATCAACCTCAATGGTTTGTTTCTAATCCATATTTTGTGTGCAGGTTAGAGAAATCATTGTATGGGCTCAACCAAGCCCCTAGGGCTTGGTATGCCAAGATTGATGGCTTTCTACTGTCATTGAGTTTTTTTCGATGCAATTCTGATCCTAATGTTTATTTGAAGTTGATTCATGGTTATTTGATGATTATTTTCTTGTATGTGGATGACCTTCTAATTATAGGAAGTTCAAAGAAATAGATTACCTCCTTGAAGGATGCAATGAACCATGCATTTTCTATGACTGATTTGGGATTGTTGAGCCAATTCTTGGGTCTCAAAATTGTTCAATCCCAACATGGAATCAAAGTACATCAGTCCAAGTATGCCTTAGATTTTTCAAACAAGTTCAACATGAAATATTGCAAGTCAAGCAAGACTCCCTTCCTTTCAGGAGTTAAGCTTGAAGAAGCAGGTTCTTCTCCTATGGTAAATAATACACTGTATAGGTAGTTGATTGGGTGTTTGCTTTATCTTACACACACTCGACCTGATATATCTTATGCAGTTAAGTGTTTCTTCAAGATACATGGATCAACCTCATGAGATCCATTGGAGAGAATCCAAAAGGATCCTTAACTTTGTTCAAGGAACAAGAACTCATGGGATCTTCTACAAAGCTAAATCTGATCTTGATTTGATTGGGTTTACTAACAGTGATTGGGTAGGTGACAACACAAATCGAAATTCAACATCAGGATATGTGTTCATGCTTGCAGAAGGACCAATCAGTTGGTCAAGGAAGAAGCATAGTGCTATAGAACTCTCATCTACAGAAGCAAAGTACAGAGGAGTTGTAAATGCAGAAACTCAATGTTTGTGGTTGCAGGGAATACTTGGACAATGTGGCTTTGAATCAGAGTGTTCGACTATTATCTACTGTGATAATTAGAGCACCATTCAAATCTAAAATGATCTAGTTCAGAGACAGCAAACCAAACACATTGAGAACCATATGCACTACATCAGACAGCTTGTGCATGATGGCACCTGTTAACCCAAAAAATTCCTCACTCAACTCTACATGGCCTACACCACGCAAGGACATCCATTCATGACCCTCCATTAGACCCCCACACCCTCAAAAAGGATTAAGAATGAAGGAAAGGGCTTAAAAAACCCCAAAAATGAGCCTAAATAACTCTCCTAGGGACTAAAGCCTCCAAAAAGGGGCTAAAACCCCTCAAAGGAGCCTAAAACCCTAAAAGGGGCTAAATTTAGGGTAGAAAGGGATAAATCCTAGACCAAGGGCTTAAAATCCTAAAACCCCAAAAGAAAGCTATAAAAGGAGGGTGGCGGGTCACTCTCAAAACACTCCTCTCTTGCATACTGTTATGCTACCCATGGATTACTTGAGACCTCTTTGCCTCTCAAGCCACCTACATCCCCCTCTCTTCCACTCACATTCCCCCATTGAGCCATAGATCCTCCTCCATTGCTGAGTGAGATAGAGAGGTGCTTCCTTCCAGCCGGGGCATGGTGGCCCATTTCACCAAAGGAGAGGTATAACATTCTTTGCTTGTGTGTTTTGTTTAGTAGTTTCATTGTTTTCTGACCCATGTATCTTTGAAAGTTTGATTTATAACCTATTTTTGCAGGTTTTTAGTTTCTAATAGTTGTTTGCAAGTAGCCAAGGCAAATCCCTAACCTTGTTTGTAAAGGGGATTACGGCCATTTTCTTTCTGTCATTTGCTTTCCTTTCTGTTCAGTTTATTTTCTACATTTTCCACACACAGGAACCTACCCTTTAATCCTATATATGGAAGGGATCCATTCCTACCCATGTAGTAAGGATAAATCCCTACTACATAACTAGCGACCATACCAAGTCGATCCCACAGGATCCCTGGTCTAGATTTTTGAAATTTCAAGTTTTTTCAATTTATGCCCTAGTTTTAGAAATTTCTTGTCAAATCTAGATTAGATATAGTTTATTTCTAGTTTTTACTATTGCCAAAGCCTCTACAAGGCAAATCCAAGTCAGTTTGGCCACAGTAGAGGTTACTGTCGGCTAGATCTAACTTAGGATCAGAAAAACCCCAAATCTGGGGCAGGTTGCACTTATAGGGCCTGAACAGGGGATGAGGTCGCTCTTTTAGGCCTCACAAGCACGACCAGGTCACCCTTTCCCCCCCGAAAGGTGTGACTTCACTTAGAACAACAGATTGCTTCTATCTGTGAGATCTGTGCGACCCCCTCGCCCGTTTCTGGAAAAAATTTGCGACCCCTCGCCGAAATTGACTCGAAACCTGCGGTCTGTCAATCAAAGGTTAAATTTCAGTTTAATAGGGATTTTCAGTTTGGCTCAGTCGCCTCTGTCTAGCATTATAGTTCAATTTCAGTTTCTGTTACAATTTACTACAATTTCCTGTACAAACAATGTGTAAATTACAAACAACTTTTAATGGCTTAATGAATGTATCTTAACTAAAATTGATAATAAAATTAATAGTATTGCTTACCCTTCCTCGTCTACCTAGTCATCACCCTCCGGGGTATTCTTGGATACAACTAAGGGAAATCTTGTATAGTCCTAGGCCCTTCATTGAATATTGTTCTAAACCATTAAAACCATATGACCTGGAAGGTAGAGGGGGTAGAAAAGGACGGCTTCTCACGGCGCTAAGCATCCTCCCTGTTGACCAGCCTTGCATTGAGGAGGTGACATGTGAATCTATGGATGGGCTTAGTCCCATTGTGTTGAGAGCCCAGCACCTTCTCTTGGTTGAAGAGGAATATCAGTGTAAGGTATCCATCTAGTTAGGCCATCAACATTCAAGTTTAACAATGTATCTGTTTATAAAAATTTTATTATTCACTACTTTCACAAACAATGACATGAACTCTACCACAATATGATGAATGCATAAACCATTTGTAGCTACCACATACTAGAAAGACAAAAAAACAAATACACCATACCAAGTAATCAACCCAACTCAGTTCATGACACTGAGAGAGCCTTAAAATTTATCAATTTACACTAAGTTCAAACAAATCCACAGTCTTTGAGGACATAAGTCCCTAACTGCTTAAACCATGGCAAGTACTTGGGCTCATCCCAGAAAATCATTGTGAGGAGTACCAAGGGAACCCTAAAGGAGCTGGCCGCTGAGAGGAGTTTCTAAGCGAAACAGGCAACGACCCCCACCAATTGGGTAGAAACGCCCATGAGGAAAAAGCCAAGCACTGTCTTCTGGCAGTCTTGGTGGCTGAGTGACCACCTACAGCCAATAGGAAGCCATTGAAACTGGGGTCCAAACATCATTTCCATCAATTTGATAAACAGCTAACACAATTGATCCCCCACTCTCTTCCTCACGCCTAAGAGGCGAACCACCCCCATTCAAAACATTAAATCGACACCGTCGAAACCATTCTCAGTGATTTCCCACACCATCAAAAGGCCATACATCCTCTGATTCATATTCAGACCCATATCAGTCTGAACCAGATCTGCATACCGCACAATCAAGCCCCATGGTTGGTGCCAACCCAAATCCATTTTTCGGCATAACCATAGCAAGTGGACCCATTCCCACACCACAACCGGTCACCAACAACCCTGCGGGTGGCCCAAGCACACTCATGCAAACTCTCATCAGTTAGCTGCCACCACCCATAGTGACCAGCCAAGCTGGCCCACTTGCAACACACGGGGGCAGTGGCCCTTCCACACACACCGCCCCTCCTGCCACATAGGGGGGAAATGGACCATCCACTTACATTTCCCCTACGGTCACACATGGGGGAAATAGACTGTCCATCCACACTGCCCCGAACACCACACTTGGGGGCATTGGCCCATTTACAATGGCACCACTAGCACCCCTAGCTATGCAGGTACATTATGCACATGCAAACCCCACCACCATCCCTCCCCCATATCACATAAACCTGGGGTCAAATATTTCATTCATGGATCATCTTAACTTGCCTAATTTGGCTCGATTGACAAACAACCCCATTCACCATCAATCTTTTTGGCCTCCAATGCCAACTAAGCTGCCATCAGACATCCCCAAGTTTGAAGGAAAGACAGGGGAATGTCCCCAAAACCATATTATGACATTCCATCTATGGTGCTCGTCCAACAGCATCGTAGATGATTCCATCAGGCTGAGGCTATTCCAACGCACCCTTACAGGTGCCGCGGCCAAATGGTAGATTGAGCTACTGCAGGCCAAATATCCAGATTTCAACTCCTTAGATTTCATGTTCCTATAGTATTTCCAACTCCCCGTCAAATATGACGAAGGAGTGGAGATCCTGTTATCCTGTCACCAAAACATTGTGACACATATAACTGACCACATCCATGAGTGGCGGCGACATCGCAACTTATGTAAAATCCAATTTGACAACAGGATCTTCTTGGATTGGTTCCTAAAGACCTTTCTCCTGCCCATAGCAAAGGACGTCGCATCCGAACATCCCCAATCCGAAGAGGAGGCGATACTGAAAGCCCAATAGTTTGACCTTATCTATGCCTAGTCTGGATAACTGTACATCATCATTCCAAATGCCCCCCATCCAAACACCTCCTACTGGGATGCACTGGCATCTCATGCTGCAGACGACATCATAGGCTCGGTCTCCCAACAGTCACAGCACCGTCCGACACCACCTGTCGTTACACCACAACCAAGCAACACTGCTAGTGTTGATTACCAAAACCAAACTCTGGACTATGCCAGAATCATGTCCCAGTCCAGAGAAACAACTTCCTATGCACAACCTGCACCACCGTAGCAGGCTCAGGCCATGGCATGGCCAACACAGCAGTATGTGGGGAAAATTCCCACATTTGTGGCACCACCACCCACTCAAATCTACTATGCACCACCAGTGCAAACATTCCAAGCCCCCGCCCCCGCTCTGATGGGACAAGTGTTTTCACAACAAAACCATCCCAATCAGCCTGCCCCCAACAATCAACAAGGGCAAGCTAGAAATAATCAACCCCGAAACTAAGCCAATAACCAACAGCAGGGAGGCAATCAACAACCAAATCCTCCCAACAATGCCACAGCGAACCGACCTGCCCAAAACCCCCCATGACCAAATGCTCCTAGACGCAACGCCCCGTTGCGCACAAACCAACCATACACACTCTATGAGGTCTATGGGCACTATACATTTGAGTGTTCCCTCATGGTCGCACTAAGAATTCCATTCAGAATGAGGTTCAATAGGCCGTAAACACCACGAACCAAGCCCAACCCAACTCGGCACAACAAGGACCTCCCCCCATGGTGCTTCAAAACCCACTACCAATCCAAGGATTGGTGGCAACCGTACCCCCTCCCTAGGCCAATCCCAACGCATTGGGGGCACCTCCCATGGTAGAAAAAAGTGTTCACCACCTGCTAGCCATGACTACTGAAGAGGTCAACTTACAAACTAGACGGAATCAGTATGGTACCACCACCGAACCCGCCGACACATCAGTGGCATCTATGTCCAAAACAATCAACCTACCTCTCCAATTACCCCTGTTCCTACACCCACCCATACATAGAATTGCCAATAATGCCACAGCTAGAGCTATAGTTAGCTATAGCATTGTGGATGACCTGGCCCAAACACCAATGGCCATGTCCTTCCTGGAGGTACTCAAAACATGCCCAACACAGTGAAATGCATTACTAGCCTCCCTAAGGGCCGTAGACCCCTCTAAATCCAAGCTGATCATGTTCGACATAGAGAATGGTGAACCACGCATGCCATCAACCATCACCTTCCAAATCCTGGTATCTATCCGGAACTTGGTTGTGCACCGGTGCATAGTAGATGAGGGGGCATCTACGTGCATTATGTCTACCCTAGTTTGGCAGAAACTAGGATCACCGATTCTATAATCATCCTCCACAACTCTGCGGGCTTATGATGGCCATCCCACTAAAGCCCAAGGAATCCTCCTCCATGTCCCCATCACATTAGTTGGGAAGACAATGCTGATCGACATAGAGGTCGTCAACGCTCAACTGGACTACAACCTTCTCCTTGGAAGAAGTTATATGTACGCCATGAGAGCGGTCGCATCGACTGTCTTTCGTCTCATGATGTTCCCCCATGAAGGGAATATAATGATTGTTGATCAACTCACTTATCATGATCTGCAAGGGTTAACGACACCTGCCAACGTTATCCCTACCATCACCACCATTGAGCCACAAGGGACGACTACACACGCTAATGTCATCCCTACAACCAACACTATGGTTTACAACACACCAACCTACCCATTGTTGAATGTGGGCCTAGGGTTGTTTACAGATCCCACCATGACGGATCCTTTCCCCTCAGTGTCACCTCCATCGACACAAGATGAGACTGGGGACTTGTGCATGGTCTCATCCAGCACTACTGCACCCAAACAACAACCGCAACCACAGCCCCAACCACAACCACAACATTGTCTATAGTCACAACACCAACAGCAAATGCAACATCACCCACAGTAGCAGTATTTCGCGCAGCTGCAACCACAACCGCATCCCCACATGCAACCATTAGGGAGTTATCTGGGCTCATCTCCAGTACATACGATTCCCTTCCTCTTCCCCCCGCCTAGTGTCATGAGTAAGCCGGTAATGGCCACCTTAAGCCTTCCCAACTTTACATTGGGAATTCTGGTGTGATATCTTGATCCACCGACTCAACCAGCAATTCCTTAGGTTGTTTTAACCTCGGTGCAACCCATCATGGTTGATTCTCACCCTCCACCCGGCCCACTAAAACCAACCACCGCACCCGCACCGCCCCACCCGAAAAGGGCCAAGGGCAAGAATGCAAAATCTACCGCAGAGCCACGACAAGTCCCACCTTGCGCTGTCTGCGAGCAACAGGGACACCCAACTCAGAATTTCCCTAAAATCCCCATGATCCATGCGCATTTGGATGCCATGGATACAAACAAAAAAATCCCCGTGGTCGAATTTCCAACTGCGCTGATAATCAGAAACAAGGCATTGAGAACAAACCATGCTTGTACCCTTTGCAGTTTGTATGCACATTATTCTCACCATTTCCAAGACTTGCCCGAATTTCAAATGGATTTAGCCGACCTCCATCAACATTCCCTGGATTCTGAGATCACCCTGATCAAAGAAGTTCAACCCCCACCTCCTTCTTCAGACACCATGTCCATTTACAAGATGTCCAGTTCAACTGACCCGCTTGTCTCCACCATCATCGATGGTCCATCAGACCTGTCTCTTCTATTGTTTCCCCAACCACATCCGCAACCTCAGTCACAACCTCAACCTCAGTTACCAGGGAAACATTGGGGTTCATTCCCAATCAACACGATCCTTTTCCTTTTCCTACCATCCAAGATCATGAGTAAGTCTTTCTGGGCAACCCACAATCTACAGGATTTCAAACTGGGAGATCCTGTGTGGTACCTTGAACCACCTACCCTACCTCTAAGGCCCCAGGATGTGTTGACTCGTGTCCATCCAATTGAGATGATGTTGCACCTACCTTTGGGTCCATCAAAGACTCCTCCCGTCTCCAAGCCTGCCCCTCTTCCTCCAACAGAGACTGGGGGCAAGGCCACAAAAACCAAAACCAATACCATTTACATGATCTCTAGCACCATTTTCCCTTCCATCTCATCAGCTGTGGAAGATCCACCTGATCTATCCCGGCACCACTTACACGATGACAGAGATATATGTAAGACCACCTTCAGTATTACCCCATTCCATTTAAACCATAGTGTGGAATCACTTCTTCCGATAAAAGACCAGATTTTTTCATCTCGCCTTGCCAATGACCTTTGTCTCAGTAAGGGGGCATACCTCTTCGCTGACTCAGACAGTCGACTCTTGAAGAAACTACATAACGGACTCCACCTCAAGAGATCATATGCCCGATATAACCACTATGAGTCCCTTATAGTGTAGTTTTTTCCCTTTTTTTGTTTTGCAATGTTTTTACCACAAATCAAAGACCCCCATTTGGGGGCAGCACCATTAGCTACTAATCCAAAGTCACCTGGAGCTTGTTCGAGACACTTCTCACACCTTCGAACTCAAATTTCCGCCCTCTATCTCCTTATGAGACCATTGTCTCATGTTTAACAAACAAATTTCGGGACCAATTCCCAGAAGTTACCTCGGTTTACGAGCCACATCATGGTGATGCAAGTATCTGCGAACCTGTACTTGCATCACACTTGCCTACCGCTACTCATGTGGGTTCTCGGGCCACTGCCCATTAAGGGTTACCATGTTTTTAGTTTTCTTTTGTATTTTAACACATGGTTGTCTTTTCTATCCACCGCACCTCACGCAGACCTCTAGACCACTGTCCACAAAATGATTTATTTTTCTTGCATGTATTTGGCATGTAAGTGCCACCAAACTTGAACTCACATCGCATGTAGTCAAGTCTATCCACCGCAACACACACACTCTCTCTCTTGACCTCTGTTCAAGAGCCACCTCGGTTTGCATGCCTCTGCCGCACTGACTCGTGAGCCTCTATCGCAATTTATCCCATGCATGTATTGGTATGTTTGAGAGCCTTCTGCTCCGTCCATACTGTGCAAATGACCTTTGGACCACTGTCCACCGTACTGACATGGGGCTCCGCCTGTGCCACTGCAATCGGTTGACCATACTGGAGTTTCGTTTAAGCTCTTTTTGGACTCCTAAAAACAATGAAAAGATAGCCGAGCGCAACTGCTTCTTTTTTCACTCACTAAACTATAGCAAAGGGCATCTACATCATCTCATTTACCTCCTTTTGCGGACCATGTAGACCATCAATTGAAAAGGACCACCTTGGCATATTCAAGCCGAGACCGTTCCCCTCTGCATACTTTTATGCTTTCTCAAGTAGAGGGGTCGTACTTTATGAAAAAGATCACCATGGGTTGTCATTAAGCTCTTTTCCATCTTTCTCATCAAGAAAATATTGCCGAGCAAACTTGGTTTCATTCATGCTCGTAAAATTATCTGAATGATTGTCCAGTTAGTATAGGTTTAACCTTTTCCAGCTTGATTGGACTACCAACGATAAAGAATTCTCTCATCCCCTACAAGATGGGCGAGCTCTCTTATGTATAGTTTTATCCTTTTTCGGGCACAGGAGACTACCAATGAAAAAGATCCCCTGTTGGAGTCTTCTTCATGCTTTCAGACTCTCTAAAATTGAAAACACAATTGAGCATTTACCTTCTCGGGCTCGCCAAAAATCCACAAGATCGTACCACAATGGTCTCCCTAGACACCACCCCACAGGAAAATAGTTTGGCAGTGTTCCCACATTGGGTCGCCTTTGTTCAGATTACTCTGCAATGTGTCTGCCTTGGATCCCTTCAATATCAAAAGTGTCTACCTCCTCCAAGTATTTCCCATCTGTAGTGATATCCTCGATATTACAGCTATGATCGCATTCCCATGAGTCAAGTTTCATTTGTTGCCTAGTCCACCCTAGCATCATACTCTAAACAAAGGAAGTTTGAGTCTACCACACTCCCCCTGCCCCTATTCAATTCTTTCCCTCCCCCCCCATTCAGTGGGTCAGTCCGCAGATTGTCTCACACCTTTTGATTATCTCCCTCGCGCTTCTGGTTAAGGAAACACCATTGCCTTGACTAGGGGCAGGTCTCCCTCTATCAAGGACAACACACATCTTCCAGAGGATAGACATAGAGGTCCCTATATCCTAGTTTCATTAACCTCATTGATGAGTTGCTTGGACCACTTGAGAGGACTTCTTAATGCCTCTTGGGATGGTTGTTTCTCATGTGCTCGACTCCAACTACATCATCGCACCATTGAGATTCGTACAGGGTTTGGTCCGCACAGTACTTGGTCGAAGACCCCAGATGTTACCTGACTCTAGCACATTGATTAGTCTATTCGAGGGACCTAAACAGGTCATGTCCCTTGTGATTTCCAAGTTGCGTTGGAGACAGTTTTCAAAATCCCTAGTAGTGCTTCTATAAAGATTTATGATTGATGAAGCATACTTGTACCACAAAGACTCTAACTCTCAATCAGCGATTCCATACAACTA
Organism: Pseudotsuga menziesii; assembly: GCA_001517045.1. Taxonomy (NCBI): domain Eukaryota; kingdom Viridiplantae; phylum Streptophyta; class Pinopsida; order Pinales; family Pinaceae; genus Pseudotsuga; species Pseudotsuga menziesii. The sequence goes on from LPNX011192120.1 coordinate 195,024, forward strand.
TGTACAATTCCAGATCCAGCACACCATCAGTCATGAAGATATAGCATTCCATAAGAATTCCATGCGTCCAATGTACCAGATTAGCATTGTATTCAGCCTCACATTGAGGCAACCATCATTGTATCATCAGTTGTATATGATCGGCTCTTGTATTTTAGAGCATAGATCAAATTATTCTTTTGAAATATTCACGAGCATGGGGATGCCTGCCTCATCCATATACATGTCACACATTATTTGTATCTCACCCATTGATGGGAACCATATTAATACAAAAACCAAAAGCCACCATGCCCCAGCCTCGGAAGCACCAACCCTACGCAGAAAATCCTATGATGTATGTCAGCCATACGATGAGCTCCTACCCTCACACATCACGAGGAAATCTGTTAACCCAAAAAATCCCTCACTCAGCTCTACATGGCCTACACCACCCAAGGACACCCATTCACGACCCTCCATTAGACCCCCACACCCTCAAAAAGGCTTAAGGATGAAGAAAAGGGCTTAAAAACCCCAAAAAGGAGCCTAAATAAATCTCTTAGGGGCTAAAGCCTCCAAAAGGGGGCTAAAACCCCTCAAAGGAGCTAAATTTAGGGTGAAGGAGCTAAAATCCCAAAAAAGGGGCTAAATCCCAGACCAAGGGCTTAAAACCCTAAAACCCCAAAAGAAAGCTATAAGAGGAGGGTGGGGGGTCACTCTCAAAACACTCCTCTCTTGCATACTGTTATGCTACCCGTAGATGCCTTGAGACCTATTTTCCTCTCAAGCCACCCACATCCCCCTCTCTTCCACTCACATCCCCCCATTGAGCCATAGCTCCCCCTCCATTGTTGAGTGAGATAGAGAGGTGCTTCCTTCCATCCAGGGCATGGTGGCCCATTTCACCAAAGGAGAGGTATAACATTCTTTGCTTGTGTGTTTTTTTTAGTAGTTTAGTTGTTTTCTGACCCATGTTTCTTTGCAGGTTTGATTTCTAAAATGTTTTTGTAGGTTTTTAGTTTCTAATAGTTGTTTGCAGGTTGTTGGAGATAACCCTAACAGTGTTTGTAGAGGCATCTCCATCCATTCCATATTTTTCTCTTCTTTCTATTTCTTTTATTTATGTCTGTCCATTTTTACTACATTTTCCACATGCAAGAACCTACCCTTCTATCCCATAGACAGAAGGGATCCATTCCTACCCCTGTTGCAAGGAGAAATCCCTGCTACAGCACCATTCATCTACTTTTATGTGCATATTCAGAACAAGTAGCAGACATCTTCACCAAAGTCTTTTTGTGAGAAGAGATTCACCAATCTCAAATCACTGTTGGGGATTGCTGATCATGCTATGAAGCATGATTGATGACAAGATTTTCAAATTTTGTTTTACTATCAATGTTTAAGGGAGGATTTTCCCACTAGGTTTTTGCCTCTTTCCTTGGTTAAATGGACATGCAATATTGAAAGGGTGACTGAGCCTTGTTGCTAGGCCCTATAGTTTTCTGATATTTACTCATAAATTCAAGCTTAAGGGGGGGTGTTAGAAAAATCAACCCATAGTTACCTACCTTAGACATTAATTAAATCATTTTTGTATTATTACCTAGTCTCCTATAGTCCACTCTATGCTAGTTTCCTTCTACTGTTGATGTATATGTAACTTCGGAAAGTATTCATCCATATATATTATGTATTGTACCCCCAATTTTTATTCTGAGATGTGTTTGTAATGTACTTGAGTCATGTCATACCCCGATGTTTATTGTGGGAAGTTTCTATAATGTAAACAAGTCATGTCAAGTAATTGTGGGTAATCCTCCTATTGGTCAAGGGTTAAAGTCCCCATAGTTATGGGGCCCCAGGGTTGTTAGACTATCCTATAGAATTCGACCCTATGTGAGTCATTGTAAGTCGGGGCAATAGTCCCCACCATTGTGTTAAGGATAAACCTCCTTGTTGGTCGGAGGAGGCAAAGTCCCCACAATTTGTGGGACACTAGGGTTATCAGACACTCTTAGAGATGTCAATTCTATTAAGCAATCATTAAGTGAGGCTGATATGTTGGAGTGGGTTTCAAGTGAACGAAAAAATATAAATAGAGAGTGAGTCTCTCTATTTATCACACACACACTCACTCATTGGGGCGCATGACTGAGAGAGAGAACTTGCTGGGACAAGAGAGAGACTGTTGTTGTCAGGAGATCCTCTTTATGTTTTGCGGTTTTACTTTTGGTGCTAATTCTATCTCTAAGGAAGTTACAGGGTTTTCTCCTTTATGGTTTCCCCAAGGAAAATTCTTGGTGTCTCTTGTCTCTTGTGTTTTATTGTTGTACATGTTATTCTCTCCGTTAAAGATCGTACGATCATAATGCTAGCTTGAATGATAAAAATATAACATGGTATCAGAGCTAACCTGAGAAGAAGATATTATCTAGCTATAGAAGCTAGGGCTTCTTACTTTTTGGGTCTCTCTCCACAATCCATCAGCAAAAGTATGCTAGGCTGACTCTCCATTGAAGGGCGCATCTTTTTGTCGAAGCAGAATTCTATTACGAGCATTTTCAGTTTTTGGTGCGGAAAATTAGGGATTCTTACAAAAGAGGAATTTTTGAGTGAGCCTAGCATAGAATTTATCTCCTCATCAAAATCTAATTTTAGAGACCTAGATCAATATTTTTGGTTCAGTGAAACTTCGGGGAAGTCACACCCTAGTTTGACCCCGAGCTAGAAAAACCCTAAAATACTAAAATTGATGCGTTTTGGTACATTCTCTATATCTCAGGATTGGATAAATCCTAGGAGCTGAAACTAGCATAGGACAAATATAAAATCCTAATTTACCCTATGTCCAAAATTTCACCTCAGATTCGCTATATTCTGGGAGATATGATCCCTCCAAGTTAGGGTTCCAGCCTCTTCGATAATTCATCCCTAAACAGGACACCTAGGGCGAATCGCTATATCTTGGGATACAAAGGTCCAAATCAAATTTATGAAGATGTTCTAGAAAGGGCACAGAATTTTCTTTCTATGGTCTGATTTTTAGACTCAGAAGATGAACCAGGGACACGTGGTAGTCCATACAACTTCACTGTTCTAAAACGTCCTGTAACAGGTCACCTTTGTAAAATGATCATTAGTCCCAATTGTTGAAACCAATTATAATGAAACCTATGGTTTTGGAATAAGTACATCTGAGGGTACCTCATTACAAATTTTTAGACACAAAGGAGCTGTAATTTTGTAGATACCGTAGAAACAGTAACAGGCATTTCTGTAGAAGAAAATTGAAAACTAGGGCTTCCTGTTCCAGGAGCTTCCCTCCACTGTTTTCAGAAAAGGAGTACATTGGACAGCTCAAATTGAATATATCTATATTTATATCCAATCAAATCTAAAATATTCCAAGTTTTGAAAATTAGGGTTTCTCTGACAAACCCTAGATCAGCAAGCTCCAGAACCAGGACGGACACCTCAAATCGGTAAGATCTAATCTTTTGCTATTTGCATTTGAGGTTCTCATCTCAAAGTGATCTATCACATCAGCTTGATGATAAGCTTGGTGAAGTTGACAACTTCCAAGCATGGAAGTATTTTATCTCTCTGAAGAAAATAAATTGGACACCTACATGAGTAAAAAGGTTCCAGTTCCAGAGGGAGATGAGGCTAGAAGCCTTACACCAGAAGAACTTGGTCAAGGCCAAGAAGATCATTATTGATTTAGTCACAGATCAACTTGTACCACAAGTGTCTTACCTAAAGACACTGAAAGATATGTTTGATTCCTTGATGAAGCTATTAGAAGGGAAGAACATAAATCGGAATATGACCTTAAGAAACTAGTTGAAGAATGTGAAGATCCAGAATGCAGAGACCATACAGTCATACTTTACGATGGTCTCTCAAATCAAAGAACAAATTGTAGTAGTAGAAGTGGAGAATGTAGAAGTGGTGATAGCCATGTTTAATGGTCTCCCAGGATCATGGGATTCATTCATTTGAAGAATGTGTGCTAGAAGGAAGGGATTACTTTCAGCAGACTTTGGGAAGAGCACACACAAGAAGAATCTCAACTAATAATAAGAGAAAAGAAGATGGGAGCAACTGAATATCAAGCTCTCACCATCCAAAGAAGATCCCTCAAGCAATGAGGAATGTGAAGATCTCAACTCTTGAAGAACCTCTTGTCCATCTTAGCATGTGGATAAGAACCGATGCTATTATGAATGTAGAAGACGATGAAGCTGAAGGATCAAGAAGGAGTCTACCCACGAAAAAAATAAAGATAAGTATTCAATTGTCATTTCATGATATTGTGTTGTTATGCATTTCTTCATATTCAGTTAATGTTTTATGCATGATAGAATGTTTGCATCAATGACAGTATACTACTAATATGCATATGATGGGTGAGTAGCTCATGGTGCTATACAACTCTCCATTTCTACTTATCTAGAATGAAACCTCTTTGCTGACATATTGGATTAGTGCACAATCTCAATGTTGTCCTGGTAGAGATGGAAGGCATCTAGAAAGTTTCCATGATATATGGATGAATGTTGTATTGGCTAAAGTAGTTGCATGATCATATATTTATGCATAAGAATTTTCCAGTGTGAATATTCCTTATGAAATGTTTCTAACCATACAAATGCATTTGACTTGTAGGAAAGATCACATGCATAATCGCCTACAAGCAAAGAAGGATGAGACTTTTTCCGAAGAACAAGTAACGACAGTTCAAGAATAAAATGATGAATGAAACAACAACATTGATGCAGAACCTTCCAGCTATGAAGAAGTAGCCAAGAAGAAAGGGAAGACCAATTCAAGAAGAATGATATCTAGGATGTAGTATCGATACGTGAAGGGAATTTTGTAGTTCCATCATGCAGTAAATGGAAACATCATGGGATACAAGGCAAGATTCGTAGCACGAGGCTTCTCATGAAAAGAAGGCATAGACTACGAAGAGACAATTGCATCCAGTGGGAGTTGAAACACATACATGATGAGCTTGATGAAGATATTAACCTTTGCTACAAGGTTGAAGATGAAAGTCAATACACTAGATGGATACATAGAATATTAGTAGCATAGGAAGCTACTTGTCACTCCAGTACCGAATGTTTCAATGCATAGAGTACGGAAGACAGAGGGAGTATGATGCTTCGCTTCAGAGGGAGTGACTACAGAATATCTTGAGGTTCGACATGGTATGCCAAGATGGACAGATTACTGATGACTCTAGGCTTTACTAAGAGTAAAGTGAATTCCAACCTTTGCTTCAAGGTTGAAGGCGGAAGACCAGTAATGCTCCTGTTATGTATCGATGCACTATTTTCTAGGCATAGAGGTGTGGACAAGGGAAGTATGCAATAGAGATCCTGAAGAGGTCCAGGATGATGGACTACATGAGCACAACTATGGCATCGAACCTGAAGCTATTGAGTGTTTCTTCACCAGAGACAGTTGATGCTACGACGTATCGTCAGATTATTGGTTCTTTGATGTACATGATGAATATGAGAATGGATATTTGCTTTGCTATGAACACATTGAGACATGTTCACCTGATGGTTGCAAAGCATGTTGTGAGGTACTTTAAGGGTACATTTGAGTATGGGCTCAAGTATGAGGCGAGTCAGAAGATTAACCTGGGGGGTTATGAGGATTCATATTCGGCAGGCAGTGCCATTGATAGGAAGAGCACTTTGAGGTTCTACTTCAGTATGGGATTAAGTGTGATCTCTTGGCTTGGCAGGATGCACTCTTTCATGGTACTGAGTACAGCCGATGCAAAATATGTTGCCACTTGCTATTTGGGAGGTAGTATGTTTCTTTTGAAAACTACTATTTTATTTGGTTGATCTAACTTGCATTTTTGTATGATGCAGAGAGGAGCAGTGATCCAGATCAAGATCTCTTGAAAGAAGGATTCCTAGCATAGCTGATGAGACAAGTTGCTCTCAGATGTAATCGGTCCTGGTGAAGCTCGCAGGTCATCCTTGGACGTAATTAGCCCTGATGTGATTCTATGCTAGAAATGGCCAAAGTGAAGTTTGAGTACTTCATGGAGAATCTTGGTGTTCTCGAGATCGAGGTTCCCTTTAAGGGGAAATGATGAGACCTAAAGCCATTTTGACAAGTAAGTCAAATGTAAGGGCTGAGCCATTCTGTCATGGTGAGAAGATTGGTTCCTTCCATGTCAAATATGAATGCTAAGCCATTCTGATATGACTGTAATATTGGTTCATACATGATCAGATATAAGGGCTACTGCCATTCTTGGAATGGAGCTGCCTGGTGAGTTTCCAGGAATACTTGGTCTTGGACTGAGCGCCTTTCTAAGATGATTGTAAGATGTAGTCTTACATGATCAAATGTGAGTGCATGGCCATTCTGATGTGATTGAGGGATGTGTTCCCACTTGATCATATATAAGGGCTGTTTCCATTCTGTCATGGTGAGAGGATTGCTTCCTTCCATGTCAGATGTGAGTTCTGGCCATTCTGATGAGTAGGTCAGATGTGAGGGATATTGTCATTCTCTGAATGGAGGCACCTAGTCAGTTACTAGGAACCCTCAGTGTAGGACTGAGTGCCTTTCTGATGAGTAGGTTAGATGTAAGTGTTGTGCCTTTTTGACGAGTAGGTCAGATGTAAGTGTTGTGCCTTTCTAATGAGTAGGTCAAATGTGAGTGTTGGCCATTCTGATGAGTAGGTCATATATAAGGGCTACCAAATACCTACAAGGAGGTAGGCCTACAACCAGCATGAAAAAGGGATGGCTCTGTAGAACTTCCTATGATGAGAAGAATCATGAGATAGCACTAGTGATGTTGAACCAATTATGATCCAGATCGAGTAATGATCCAAATCGAGTGATGATCTAGATCGAGTGATGATTGAGATCCATTGATGATTATCTAGCAGTGATGATCCAGATCCAGTGATGTTGTTCCAGCAGAGATGATCTAGATAGAGTGATGATCTAGATCCAGTGATGATGATCCAGATCGAGTGATGATCCAAATCCATTGATGATGATCCAGCAGTAATGATCCAGATCGAGTGATGGTCCAAATGAAGTGATGATCCAGATCCATTGATGATGATCCAGCAGTGATGATCCAGATCCAGTGATGTTGTTCCAGCATAGATGATCCAGATCCAGTGATGATCTAGATCCAGTGATGATGATCTAGATTGAGTGATGATCCAGATCCATTGATGATGATCTAGTAGTAATGATCCAAATCGAGTAATGATCCAGATTGAGTGATGATCCAGATCCATTGATGATGATCCAACAGTAATGATCCATATCGAGTGATGATCTATATCGAGTGATGATCCAAATCCATTGATGATGATCCAGTAGTAATGATCTAGCAATGATGATGATCCAGATCGAGTGAGGATCCAGATCCAGTGATGATGATCCAGATCGAGTGATGATCCAGATCCAGTAATGATGATCCAGATCCAGTAAAAATGATCCAGATCGAGTGATGATCTAGATCCATTGATGATGATCCAGATCGAGTGATGATCTAGATCCAGTGATGATTATCTAGATCGAGTGATGATCCAAATCTAGATGAAGATGACTTGAAGATGAAGATGATGATAACTCAATGATGATCCAGATGATATAGGGAAGAAGACTTGTGCTAATAAATTGTGTCGAGAGAATACCTTCCTAGTTAAGAGGGAGTGTTGATGTATATGTAACTTCAGAATGTATTCATCCATATATATTATGTATTGTACCCCAATGTTTATTCTGGGATGTGTTTTTAATGTACTTGAGTCATGTCATACCCCTATGTTTATTACAGGAATTTTCTATAATGTAAACAATTCATGTCAAATCATTGTGGGTAACCCTCCTATTGGTCAAGGGTTAAATTCCCCACAATTATGGGGCCCTAGGGTTATTACACTATCCTAGAGAAGTTGAACCTAGGTGAGTACTTTTAAGTCAGGGAAATAGTCCCCACCATTGTGTTAAGGATAAACATCCTTGTTGGTCGGAGGAGGCAAAGTCCCCACAAGTTGTGGGGCACTAGGGTTATTAGACACTCCTATAGATCTCGGCTCTAGTAAGTAATTGTTAAGTGAGGGAGACATGTTGGAGTGGGTTTCAAGTGAACAAAAGAATATAAATAGAGAGTGAGTCTCTCTATTTATCACACACACACTCACTCATTGGGTTTCATGAGTGAGAGAGAGAAGTTGTTGGGACAAGACAGAGACTGTTGCTGTCGGGAGATCATCTTTATGTTTTCGGGTTTTACTTTTGGTGTTGATTCTATCTCTGAGGAAGTTGTGGGGTTTTCTCCTTTATGGTTTCCCCGAGGAAAATTCTTTGCATCTCTTGTCTCTTTTGTTTTATTGTTGTGCATGTCATTCTCTCAGTTAAAGATCCTAAGATCATAATGCTAGCTTGAATGATAAAAATCTAACATCTACATGTCATAAAATTCAACACTTGCTAAAACTGAGTCATGGAGCGCTTGGGAAACCTCCTGGAAACCATATTTAGCATGTCTACTTTATTCCAGATTCTCCAAAGCACATATCTTCTTTTTCTGTAAAGATGCCTGTTTTATTGAGAATTGAGGCAAAAGGGAAAGCTATACTAGGTGTAGTTGACTTGTTTTTTTCCCACATCATCCTCCATCCTTTTCTCCTAATAAAATCATGTATGAGTTTTCTTTCCATCCCTTATTAGCTTGCCTACTTGACTTTGCCAATTTGTGAGCATCCTAGTGGATTTGGAAACGGATTTATGCACCTATGGAGGATTTGAATAGATTTAGTAAGCCTACTTTTTTACTATTTCGATGGCATCCTTATGCATTCGAATCTCTCATGTAATTATATATTGCAGCAGCCTATTACTTCACAAGGTTGGCTATTGTACACTTATTCAATACAGATTAGTATGCTCCAATTTCAGTCTCCTTTGATGTTAATTTTGCATGTTTGATTAGCGATTTTGTGAGTGTAATTGTTCTATCACTTGGCTTCAATTTCCACAGCTACATGTGGACTAGGCACATTTTCCCACCTACCACACTCAGTTTCACTGAGTTAACTAGCTTTGATTGATTGTTTGAGTTGTTGGACATCTGGAAGTTGATATGTTGAACTCCGACATTGATTGAGACACCATGAGTTAGATGGTCAGTTAGCTACAGTCATATCCAGTGCATAGATTCGAATTACATGTCATGCATTTGAATTCTTTTCCTATGTAAACAATTGTAACATTGAATTTTATTATTGTGAATGATACTATAAATTCCTGAGCAATACTTGTATGTTTCCTATTTGGCTTGTTTTGTTTAGTTTGTATCTTCATTCTCCATTTGCTGCAAACATTATTAGAACTATCTGCTTGAAGATATAAATGTAATTCAAATTCTAATAGGAACTCCATTGCTCACTCTCACGATCCTCTGCCCAAACTCACATCTAAAACTCTACATCCTTTTCTAAGAAACTATGCTACGACAAGGAGTATTGAGGAGGATCTATCCCGGAAGTTCGTTCTTCCTAGAGCCAGATCTTAGCATGAGTTTGAAGTCTCCCAACTCCTTCCTTCCTGCTCCATATTCAATCTAGATCGGATCTCTAACAAAGCCCAAGGAAGCTAGTGAAATTGTTATAGGTTGTACTCTCATTCAATCCTTCTAACATAGCAGAGTTTTTTCTTCCGCTCCCCGCCTCATTTCCATCCACGCATCAGAACCTGCCTACACACACTTGAGGTTATATCCATATGAATTGCTTGGTATTTGCTTTATCTATGCATATGACAATGGCATAAAATATGCTAAAATGGATACCAGTATTGCAAAATATAAAACTGTTGAATAACCCATTTGCAAAAAGCATATTTTTCACAAACTCGATAAAAAGCTTGCTTAGAAGGAGGAGGGGGACAAATTATGTTTTTTTGTTATATATAATGTCTGTAAAGAAATGGGAGCACTCCAGAGTTTAGAAGCACTAGATTTTTTCCCTGAGTGGACATATGACCAAATGCAGCTCAGAATTCAATAAGTTTTGTTGTAAAATTCCTTCACAACACCCAACTTTATGCCCAGCCTTACTGTTGTCTTGTACATTCAAATTTCTCTAATCCAATGGCCACTATGTTGGGTTTGTGGATAGGTTGAGTATAATAAGAATTCAATGACTAATGGGTTGGGTTGGGTTGGGTTTATTCTACTGGTAAGAGTTCACCATATTTATCACGGGTTCTATTCTTAAACCAATTTTGTATTTATGCTGGAAAACTCCTAAAATTACCACATTTTGAGCGTTTTGATAAGTAAAAATGAATCCCAATTAACTTCTATATTAACAAAATGACCATATACTATTGGAATATGTTTGGACAATGCTAAGTTGAAATATCGTACACTAGCTATCGTTTTCATTGTATTTGGTACTCTCACACTTATATCAATATTTAACTATATTGTTTCTTTTTAATTCATGGTTCATGATCTAGCTTGATTAAAGTTTATTTTTGTTTTGTTCTTGTTTTTGCAGCACATCCAAAAGAACAAGATGGCGCATAAATGGACATTGTACATTCAAGTGAAATGTTACCCAAACTCTGGATAGGAAACAATAGAATATGTCATGCGCAACAATGTTTTGAATGAGGTTATCCACAAAAAAAGAGAAATACGTGCAACAAAAACAAACAACAAAGCTTACTACATTGCCCTTATAAAAGGGCTAAAAACAACCAGAATGTACAAAGCCAATGGCATATCTGTCTACACCAATTCTGAACTTGTATGTAGGAAAATGAAAGGAATCTACCAAGTTAGAAAAGCGAATTTAAAACCGCTTCATATAGAAGCAAGAACCATTGTCGGTGAATTTGATTTTTTTATGATCAATCACCATTTAGATATTAATAGGATGTCAGTTGAACTACTCGTTAGGGAAATGTCAAATCCAAGGGGGGTTGTAAAAAATGAAATTGTATCAACATATGTTGCAACAAATTTTAGGCTTGCACATTGTTACACATCTCCGATATGTGTATGTTTTTTCGTTGTAATTGTTTTGGTGTCACTCATGGTGTGGATTTTTCAATAAGGAACCTAGTTTTCCCTGTGATGTAATACATTCAATGTGTATTTATAAATGTGTTGTATTCATTTTTCTCATTCATTCATCATCCATCTATGATATTATTATTTGAATATGTCATTCTGAAATATTTTTTGTATATGCCTAATCCAAGTTGATTGATCTTGCATATGTCATTCTGAAATATTTGTTGTATATTTTTAATCTAATCCAAGTTGATTGCTCAATGGATCTAGTTATATGTGTGAAAAAATCATATGAATATGATTGAATGAAATTCAAAATGAAACATACACAAACTTGGAGAAACTACTGATGGTGACAACAAACAAAGCAAGGGGAAATTTGTGTATGGGAGTGAATTCTTTGTAACAAGTGTCCTACAAAAGCTTTTGCAGTAGAGTGAGGGAACATTTGTTGGATGAAGAGACTAATGGTATTGGTGGTTTTGATAAAAAAATCCTATCAGAGGAAAGGATGTGTATGAAAAGGAACCTAATGATGGTCAAAGGATAAACTAAAGGAGAACCCAAATTGCTCACCATTTTCCTGCTACCTAGTACACAATGATAATTTTGAATTAACATAGCTTCCTAGAATTAAAGCCTTGGGAACCCTAAAAACCAGAAGCTTTCTAGATTTTCCCAATACATATAGTGTAACAGCTTCAAAGGCATGTTGCAAAACTGATGAGCACAAGTATTTGATATTGCCAAAGGGACTCTGCATAGGATTCATTGAGAGGGGGTGGCTGAAATGCTAGAGGAAACATTGGTTAAGGAGTTGTCTCTTCAGAGGAGAGGAAGATAATAATTTATTCCAAATTAATGCAATTATAAGGTATTTAAACATAAACCTAAGGTATTTAATTGTTTGTGTATAGTTATCTCACAAAAAAAAATCATTAACTAAATTAACAAAAGGATCACTACCTAATTTATATGCAACCATTGACATAATATTTACACAATATATTGAGTAGATCATAAAATAAATTGGTAAAAAACATAAATGCACATCTGATGTTATAAATTTAATAATCTATTCATTATTAGTTTTCTAAATCCATTTTGCTAATGCAAAAACATGCATGATGTATATGTGTGAATCTTTTGTTTGCATCATGGAGAAAAAGGAGAACATGCCTTAAGCCAAAGTATTCTAAATTGTTAATTTGTTTGCATAATGAAGAGAAAGGAGAACATGCCTTAAACTAAAGTATTCTAAATTGTTAATTTTCTTGCATGATGGAGAGAAAGGAGGACACGCCTTAAACTAAAGTACTGTAAATAGTTATATCAAATATGGAAAATCCACAAGAAATCAATTTGCATCATAATTGTGTATTTATTTGATGTGGGTGCAATTGAACCCTACGATAATCTAGACAACGTGCCTTCTATTGAAGCAATAAGCTATGGGACTTTTGCTACATTTGATTATGAAAAGAAGAAACCAATATTTCTACCAACTACTTCTAATCAATAGATATGTTGCTTCACACATAACATAAATAGCCATAAGAAATGCATCATTATGGCCATTCCAAGTACTAGACAAAGAAACATAAGAATAGTCTTATGGAAGCGTTGTAATCAAAACAAGTGCCTCACGATGACACTACTTGCAAGGTTGAAGGTAAAAAAATAGTCATCAATAAAAATCTAAAATTACAAATATAATACATGGTTCCAAGTAACAATCATTTTCAAAACATAAACCTATATATACTTCCAATATTATGGGTAAGATGAGCTTGCATTCTAATGTCAAAGTGGCCAAATCAAGATGCAACCATCCCCAAAACTGAGTAATTCTGGGCACATTTTGGGGACTGTGAGGTACTTAACCAACCTTAAATTGTGGGAAGGCAGGGGAGTATTTCTCTTACTCTCAGCAACACACATAAATCTCTAACTTCAGAGGCTTTCACTTACAGGACTGTTGCAGCTGATTGTTTAGCTAATAGTAATATATAGGACAGTTGGAGCTGAGTTGTAGCTGATTGTTTAGCTAATAGTAATCTACAAGACAGTTGTAGCTAAGTTGCAGCTAACTGTTTAGCTAACAGTAATCTAGAGGAAAGTTGCAGCTGAGTTGCAGTTGATTGTTTAGCTAACAGTAATCTACATGACAGTTGCAGCTGATTTGTAACTGACTATTTAGCTTCATTTTGATGACCCCCGCATTCATAAAATTAAAACTAATACATTGTTTCAGCAATAAAACACATTTAAAGAATTATTGCTTCCAGAAAGGCCAAACCATCAATATGCACCCACACTATTAACAATATTGTAGTTGAACTTCAATAATATGTTGGTCAAGACCCATTGTCTTTATACATCTTTCTTTGGTATCAGGCCTCTTCCTCCACTTAGGCTCTCCTAAAACCTTGAAATCTACATCATGTGCATATTACAGATTAAAAAATTATCAATCTGTTTATCCTAAAAGTTATTATGGGTCCATCAAGACTGCAATAAAAATGTCATGTTTGGGCCTTTTCCTCCACTTAGGCTCTCCTAAAAAATTTAAATATACATTATGTGCATATTACAAACTAAAACATTATCAATGCTACTCAATATGCACATATACTAAACTCTGTGACTGCGTTAATTACCCTAAGGTAACCCTAACTCATAACCCCTAATGAGTCTTAAAGGTAAGGGTTTCCAAAGTAACATTTATATACACTTTACTCCTAAACCCCCTAATGTGACCTTAATAGCCAAAGTGACCATAACCCCAGTGAAATGTAACCCTAACTCCTTATAACCCCCCTAATCCCAAATCCCCTAGCATGTTCTCTGATCATTAAACACTGAAATTATGCACATGCCTTGTTATTTTAATGACATGTCTATTGAGGACATGAGAAACACCTCATCAACAATTGGGGCATGAGGAGGAAGTTCTTGGTGAATTAATCAGTCATGTAACCATCCCCAAAGTTGAGTGATTCTTGTAAAATTTGGGGGACTGTCAAGTACTTAACCAACCCTAAATTGTGGCAAGGCAGAGGAGTGTTGTTCTTACTCTCAGCAACACACACAAATCTATAACTTTAGATATTTTCACCTACAGGACTATTGCAACTGAGTTGCAGCTGACTGTCTAGCTAACAGTAATATATAGGACAGTTGCAGCTGAGTTGTAGGTGATTGTTTAGCTAACAGTAATCTACAGGACAGTTGCAGCTAAGTTGCAGCTAGTTGTTTAGCTAACAGTAATCTACAGGACATTTGCACTTGATTTTCAACTGACTATTTAGCTTCGTTTCGATGACCCCTACGTTCATAAAATTAAAATTGATACATTGTTTCAGCAATAAAACACATTTAAAGAATTATTGCTTCCACAAAGGCCACACCATCAAGATGCACCAACACTATTAACAATATTGTAGTTGAAATTCAACAATATGTTGGTCAAGACCCACTATATTTGTGCATCATTCTTTGGTATCAGACCTCTTCCTCCACTTAGGATCTCCTAAAAACTTGAAATCTACACTATGTGCATATTACAGATTAAAAAATTATCACTTTGTTTATCCTAAAAGCTATTATGGTTCCATCAATACTACAATTAAAATGTCATGTTTGGGCCTCTTTCTCCACTTAGGATCTCCTAAAACATTGAAATCTACATTGTGTGCATATTACTAACTAAATAATTATCACTGGCACTCGATATGAACATATCCCAAACTTTTTGACTGCGTTAATTACCCTAAGGTAAGTGTTGCCAAAGTAACAATAATATACACCTAACTCCTAAACCCCCTGATGTGACCTTAATGGCCATAGTGACCATAACCCCAATGAAATGTAACCCTAAATCCTCATAATCCCCCTAATCCCAAATCCCCTAACATGCTCTCTGATCATTAAACTTTGGAATTATGCACATGCCTTGTTATTTTGATGACATTTCTATTGAGGACATACTACAACACCTCATCAGTATTTTAGGGCATGAGGAGGTAGTTCTGGGTGAGTTGATCAAGCATGCAACCATCCCCAAAACTGAGTAATTCTTGTCACATTTGGAGGACTGTCACGTACTTAACCAACCCTAAATTGTGGGGAGGTAGGGGAGTGTTTCTCTTAATCTCAGCAACACACACAAATCTCTAACTTCGGATATTTTCACCTACAAGACTGTTGTAGCTAAGTTGCAGCTGACCGTTTAGATAATAATAATATATAAGATAGTTGCAGTTGAGTTGCAACTAACTATTGAGCTAACAGTAATCTACAGGACAGTTGTAGTTGAGTTGTAGATGATTTTTTAGCTAACAGTAATCTATAGGAAAGTTGAAGCTAAGTTGCAATTGACTGTTTCGCTAACAATAATCTACATGATAGTTGTAGCTGAGTTGCAGTTGACTATTTATCTTCATTTTGATGACCCCTGTGTTAATAAAATTAAAACGGATACATTGTTTCAACAATAAAACACATCTAAAGAAATTGGAGGAATTTTAAGCTTCTCTATTTGACATAAGTAACAACGTAACCCCCTGCAGGCTATTCATTTAAATTCTGGTGGGGATTATTCTTTATTAAAAGTTTTAGTTTAATTATAATCATGGGATTTCTTGAAGGATTCTGGAAAGACTCAGATTTACAGATAGAGTCGACAAGAATGAGACTATAATGGTGAAGTCAATACATTGGATGGCGATCGAATGTTTGAAGGATTGTTGACAAGTTTGAGTGGGGTTTGAAAATGCACCCAGTTGAGTGTGTATGTATTTTGGATTGAAGACGATGGGAATTGAAGACGTCGTTGGAAGGAGATGAGGCTGGTGGGAAAATTAAGTTGGCATAGTAACCTGTTAGTACTAATATATAGGTTCTTCCAACTCATCAGCTCGCCATGGTTCTCAAACAAGACCGAATAGCTCGTACTATGGAAGGACCATTATGGCTAGAGTGTAGGTCATTATGGAGGAAATAAACTTGAACAGGGGGTTATAAAGGGTCATCGTTTCATGATGGATGACTAAATGGGCGTTTGAAGCAAGTTGTGCCACTATTTAGTTGAGGCACCTCGAGAACAATCTTCTTGACTCGACTACTTTCAGGTTGGCATAGTAACCTATTAGTGTATTGAGAATACAATTGTGTGGGTAATGCAGATATTTGACCAACACAACCTAAGTGCTGGTGCACACCAATTTTCCCATGCAACGCTTGAGCAAGTAGATAAGATTCAAATAATTGAAGAGATACAGCAGGGGTACTAAAGATCCCTACATTAGCTATACTATTGAGATGTTCTATTTTCCCAAAACTATTAGCTACATCACTCCCACACTCATAGTTGTAGTTTCTGAAATGGAGTGGGAAAGAGGGATAGAAATTTGTACTTACCGAAGACATATTTGTAGTTGTCAATTTAGCACCAATCACAATGAAGGCCTGAAACCAGTCATGGTGGGTCAATCACAAACCTATGCAAATAATATTGCAATCAACTCCTCTTAGGAATAACACTGAAGCAATCGGCAAAGCAAAGAAGTGAAGGAATCGGCTCTGTGAGGGAACTCAACCCGTGAGGGAACTGGCTCTGTGAGGGAACTCAGGAAGTGAAAAATGAAACGCGTGAGATCATTTTTATATGTAAGTGAAAAATGAAATGTGTGGGATGCTTTCTATATGTAAGGGAAAAATGCAACGTGCGGGAGGTAAGTAAAAAATCAGTGTAGATGTTTATTTTCATTTTTATATGTTTGTTTTTTTAGTTTTTTTTATTTTTTTATTTATTTTTTATAATTATTTTTTATTATTTTTATTATTGTTTTATTTGTTTATAATTAGTTTAAATGTGTATTTTTATATGTTTATTTTTTTTTTATATGTTATTTTTTATTATTTTAAATTATTGTTTTATGTATTGTTTTATTTGTTTATTTTATAATTATGTTTATTTAATTATTTAATGACGATGATAATGATGATGATGATGATGATGATGATGAAGATGGTGATTATGATGATGGCGATGATGATGATGATGATTATGATGGTGTTAGTTATGATCATTAAAAAGGTGAAGTAACAATGTTTATAGGAACCTCAAGTTTCAGTCATGTTTAACGATAAAGATGATGATGGCGATGTGTTACACCCAAATCTCATCATCAACATGTGATAAGATCCTAAACATCCATGTTTTCCCTCATTCCCAAATCTTGAAGTGAAAACCTTGATCCAAATGTCAAATTTGCATATAAAAACCTAGCACCGCTTCTACCCTTAAGCTTAGGAGCGGTACCTTCTTCAGCAACCCCGTGACATGTGTTGAAGAAAGGCAGTAGCACCGCCTTTCCTATTTGTTTGAAGAGCGGTTCTGCCTAACATTGCTATGTCATAAAGGAGCAATAGTGGTGCCCTTTGTAAAAAGTGAAAAAGAGAGAGTTCATGAAGCTTCTAGATCAAAAGCTTCATGGTAGGCCTTATCCCTATTCACCTGGGTCAGTTGAGCTCGAGATCCATGCTTTGGGGGTCTCCTATCTACCTCACCCACCAAAATCTCAACCATCCCTATCCATTTGAGTCCTATATAAATAGGCTCATACCCCCTGGTTGAGGAGAGAGAAAAGTCATGCTACCATTTTGACATTCTGGCCTGATCCATCAAGAGTGAGCATAGAGGAGCAAGTTGGACCTACCGGGGATAAGACATCGATTTTGTGGAGGAGTGCATCAAGACTAAGGCACGGGTTGTAAACTATTTCATTATTTATCAATGCAAAGTTGATTTTATTCTCATATAACTTGTCATGTATAATATTGCATGTTTATTATTGGATTCCTTAGTCACCAATATAAATCTATAGATAATACTTTGGTACTTTTTATCTTTAGTTTTTTATGTGTTTCTGTAGGTATCTTCTTGGAGATATTTTTCCATAGGTTAAGGACCACATCAATCTCTGAAGATCGTATTCCAGGTGTCTGTAATTTCTAGGAGAAGTCTATCAGCCTTGTTGTGACTTATGTGTTCTATATCTGAACCATTCAGACCAGAGGAACAACTTCTATCCACAGAAGGTGCGAAATTCTTGACAACAAATCGGGCGACTCCAATGGGGAAGATCTTTAGCAGATCAGATCTTCCTTAGCCTTTGAACACTTGTCCGAATACAAGCTCTATATTCTTATCATTTTAGTCAAATCTACCATCTGACCTGGTTGGGTTTTGAGTTGATATCATTAGATATCTTCATATCTGATCCATCCTAACCTTCTATGCTCTTTATTACCATTGATTTATCTTTTTTGATGCTAGTTTTCCAAATTTTGACTTCGTTTTTTCGCTCTAATTGGGTTTGGCACACTTGAAGGGAACCTTGCTTGTGCAGTGAGCAAAATGCGATGCCACCACCTGTGCGTAGTTAGGAAGAAGCGGTGTTCCCGCCTGAGAGCAGTTAGCAGGAAGTGGTTCTTCCTTAGAATCGCTCTGTCAACAACCTTCTGCAAGGTGTGCCATGTAGGTTTTCTCCAGACATCTATTTTTCAACATTTTGGAAAGAAATTTTTTGGTTTTTGGAATTTTTGTCTTCAACTGGCATTGTCTAGGCTTGTTTGCAAATACCTGAGTGTTTCAAATTTGAAATTTTTTGGGTGGCAAATGCTTGTTTGTTAAAATCAAAAGGCTAGGTTAGATTCATCATTATTACTGCTTGTGAGTTTGATTATTTTGAGAGGAGTGATTGAAATATTTAGCTCAATTAGATCGCTTCCTGCTATTAGATAATCCTGAAAAGAAAGACCTGTTTGATCGGTTTGTTTGTTTCCATTTTTTCGTTAAGATAGTGAAGGACTTCTTTTTACTCTGAAAAAAGAAATTTTTTTGGTTGATATTCATTTTATCCTTATTTGAGGACGAATTGTTGGACCTCTGATTAGCCTCATAAGATTTCAGATATCCATTTTTCTTCCCTTTATTTCATATTGTCATCTCATTAAAAGAAAAAATATTGGTAGTTTTATATTAGATCTTTTCAGTTTAATAGAAAAATTAAAAAAATATCAAATATGCCTTTGTGTGCTTCTTGTCTTTCTTCTTAGAAACGAGATCTTATCCCATCTGCTTGCTTTCAAAAGATTTGATTTTAAGAAGTATTGATTGCTTGTATTCTCGAAAAAGAATTGTTTAGTGTAGTTGTTTGAGAAGTTTTTGGTTTCAAAGAAAAGATGAAAAGAAAAAATTTCTCTCTCCTTCCCGTAATTAGGCATAACTTGAATGGTAAAGTGAATGAACATGCATTTCATATTTGCATGGTTTTAATTTTCTGCCAAAATCTCATGCATTCACCTAACCATCCACTTTAAAATTAACGGTAGTTATAGGTCTAAAATTGTATAGAGATTTGAGTGATAGGTTAGAGACGTGTTCGGTTGTCATTAAACGTAGGAGTTGTCATTACTTGTTCGCACTAGAACCTCAGACTCGCACGGTTCTTCCACGTACTGTCGGTATATCGAACGACCTTTCACATACCCTTGAGATATATAGAAAGGTACTTCATGTACTCAATTGTATATCAGAAGGCCCCTTGTGAACTATTGTGCATTATACAACACTACTACCGATTTGAGCTCCCACGTACCTTCTATATATTGGGAGACCCCACTAGGATACCCTGTCCATCTGAAAAAAAACTATTTGGCCATCTTGTGCGGAGAAATACACCGAAAACAGCATTTTGGGAGATTACTATGCATGTACCCTTGTGGTATATCGCGAGTTGCACCTGCTTGACAATCTTGGTGAGAGACCAACTATTTGAGCTCATCCTATAATTTAAGTTTGCTTGTTGGCCTATAGCTTGAGTAGGAGAAAGTTTTGTGTGTGTTCTTAGTTTTGAGACCCTAGGTTAGTTTACTAACTGATACCAATCTGGATGAGTTTCAGTTGAGATGATCCAGAAGGAATCAGGGCTTGCCACCTAGTTTTCCTCCTGTTATGGGAGAAAGTCCAATGGAATCCATCGACCCAGGAACTGCAACTACTTCCCATAAGGAAGAAAATATAGTTGTAGAAAGTGGATACCAATTCACTTCTTATATTAATTTATTGGTTTAATATCCTCCTATGGTTGATACTTCCTTTCATCCACATATTCAAGGTCATACCGATAGTCTTACTCCACCTAAGTATGGCCCAAATGCTCTATTTTGGAGAACTTCCATGGGTCAAGCCATTTCCTCATTTGAGGTTAATAGAACCTCTCCTGAACAAACTTCACCAAATGAAGAAGAATATAGACAAATCCAAGCATCTATTCATCGTGCACGAGATTATCAAGAGAGAATGCAATGGCTAGACAGATTTTTGGCTGCACCTGCACCACATACTGAAACTATATCAGCTAGATTATCCCGTAATATGGATCCTTGGCCTGTGGTTGAAATTAAAGCTTCTTCTGATGGCCATCTAGAATATGGTGAGACTTCTTGCAATCCAAGTCAAACCTTAAATTCTGCTACTACAGTTTTGAATTCTAGGTCTGTCTCTAGTCATCCCATACTTTCTATGGTTGGGGGGGAACCTTCAATTCCAATAGTGTTTGTACCTTCTAAATCCAAGGGGAAACCCCTGGTACGACCTACATTACCCACTAATGGAATTGTTACTAATAATAGGCAAACCTCTACTATAGGACAATCCACAATATACATCCCTCCCACCAACACAAATGTGGTAAACCCTCCTTCAAGTTCAGGTCATCCCTTAGTGGAACAACCTACAGTTAATAAACCCTCATGGGGTTATGGTTACCCAGCAAATCAAATTCCTGTAGGGAACATGAATTATCAACCTACCCCTATAGGAATGTCTTACACTAGAATTCCATACCTTGGGAATGCATTTACAACATGGGGGAAACCCAACTAGTCTTATATGCTGGCGATGGGAGGTATACCTACTCATATTGTTGGAGGTGTTGGAGTACCACCTTATGGAGGTCCTTCCCCCAAAAGGCCCAACATTCCTCCTCTTAGTGGTCATGGAGATACTCCTCCTAGTGGTCCTAGGGGTCCTGGTGGTCCTCCTCCTAGTGGTCCTGGAGGTTCTGGTGGTCCTCCTCCTGGTGGTCCTGGTGGTCCTCCTCCCGGTGGTCCTAGTGGTCCTGGAGGTTCTGGTGGTCCTCCTCCTGGTGGTCCTGGTGGTCCTCCTCCCGGTGGTCCTAGTGGTCCAGGTGGTTCTAGTGGTCCTCCTCCTGGTGGTCCTGGTGGTTCTGGTGGCCCTGGCAGCCCTCATCCTAATGGTTCTAATGGTCCTGGTGGCTCTGGTGGCCCTAAAACTAGAGGTCAATATACAAGAAGTACATCATCTCATCAGACATTTCAACAACTTGTATATCATTCAACCTATGGCCCTACTGGTGGTTACATGCCTTATCAATATTACCAGTACATGGAACAGAGTAATTTTTAGTGGCGAAATTTCTCCAATTGACTAATTTTTGGGTTTTTTTCAAAAAATAAATTCGCTATTTGGTGTATAATATTGCCTATATTTACATAAAATATGTTTTTTTATCATAATATTCACCAAAATTTATACATTTCAGTGTTAATTTTAAGCTTCATATTTAATATTCGCCTACCTATCTATAAACATTTTTTTTCAATCCAGAACAATCGCCTAGAATACTATGCTTTACTATAATATTAGAATCCTTAAAAATACCCTAATGTAGAACCCAATCGTTAGTTACCTTTCCTAGAAACTTTGGACTTACCTAATTTTTCCAAGTTGATTAATGACCCCATTCAACACAACCCTTCATGGCCTTCTATTCTAGTAAAGTTTCAATCGGACATCCCGAAATTTGATGGTAAGTAAGGAGATGATCCCAAAACTCACGTTATGACTTTCCATCTATGGTGTTCGTTAAACTCCTTGATGGATGATTCTATTCGATTAAGACTCTTCCAGTGTACTTTGACCGGTACGGTCGCGAAGTGGTATATTGAACTTCCATGACATTCATTTGTGGATTTTAATGCACTGGAAACTGCCTTCCTCGTGCACTTTCAGCTACCCATTCATTATGAAACGGGTATAGAACTTTTGACCTCTCTACATCAAAACACCTCCACACACATATCAGATCATATCCATGAGTGGAGAAGGCAAAGAAGGCTCATCAAATCTCCTATCCTGGACCAACTCATAGCTGATTGGTTTATGAAGTCTTTGTTGCCAACCATTTCCCAAGATGTGGCTATGGGCGGTGCTGTCACTGAAGAGCAGGCTATCACTCGCACTCAGTATCTAGACTTGGTGTATTCCCAATCTAGAACTTTGTATGATTGTATTCCTCAATCTCCTCGTCCTAGCATAGACCTGGCTAAGGCACCTGCAGAAAATCCTGTCGATGGGGTTATCAATTCAATCCAGACCTCGTCAATGGCTAAACCTACCAGGAAACCCAGTTCTTCTACTACTGCTCCTTCTAATCCTACGGTTTTCACTGAGTTGAATCCTATTCAAAGTATGCAATCATTCAATAATAAGAAAAATGGAAAAGGTAAAAATAAAAAAACCTGGAAACCAACAGGAAAATCCAAAACCTACAGCCACGGAGAATGACCATAAAGGAAAAATGAAAGCCAAAAATGCCTTCCTATTGTGTGGTGGTAATCATTTCATGAAGGAATATCCTCGCCTTGATGAAATTAAGAATTTTTTAAAATTTAACCCTGCACCAGTAATTCTTACTAATCCCTTTCCTTCTCAATGGCAACTGATAGACCGTATGTCCAATCAAGGAAATTCTAGTCCTTAAGAGGAATTTCGAATGATGTCATCAGAAACTATTAGCTTAACAACTCGTACTTAGTCATATAACAAACCTGAAGAGCAAAAAAATGAAAATCCTTCTCTAGATAAAGCTCCTCCCATCGATTCTCCTGCATCCTCGTCTAATGGTCCCCTAACTATTGAGAAACCTAATCTTGACATGATTTTTTGTCTACCCAAGAGTACTCTTAGGAAGTTTGTTTTTAATCCCAATGCCCAAGCCACACAGTTCTATAATGTTGTTGAAGACCTCACTTAAGAACCATGTGAGATGTCTACCTTATAAGTACTCCAAAGCTGTCCTATGCAATGCAAAAACTTGTTAACTGCCTTAGGATCCCTAGAGCTGGATAACAAAAATTTGATCCATTTTAACCCAGAGAACCACAAAACTAGAAAACCTCACCAACTCACTTTTCAAATCATAAAAAAATTAGTTGGGAAAATATCTTTAGGAATGTTCTAGATGAAGGTACTTCAACCTCAATTTTGTCTCTATCCTATTGGAAAGCCATTGGCTCTCCCGAGCTTGCAAAATCACCGATGACCCTAAGAGCCTTTGATAGCAAAGGTTTCCAACCCCATGGTCTCATTCCATCACTTTCAATTTGAGCTAGGGGGGAAAACTATTTCCATTCAGGTGGAAGTAGTGGATGCCCCGTTAGACTACAATATTATCCTAGGAAGAAATTGGTTTTATGCTATGACTGTTGTCACTTTGACGGTATTTAGAATGATCCAGTTTCCACATTTGGGAAATATTATGACAATTGATCAACTTGAATTCTGTACACCGGATGTTACTACCCCTATGGAAAACTACATCCCTATGCTAGGTCAGTCCCCTCCTCTTTATCAGTCGATTGGGGTAGGAATGTTGAAGGACTCTGCCCTTATGGGCGTATTCCCATCAGCTCCTTCTAGCATAGAGATAGAAACTTTCAATATGATCTCCTTGTTTGGCTATGATCCCAAGGGTAAGCAAGTTGTTGAGTCATCCTCGCACAGCCTGCATGAAGCAGTTTATGAAGCTATCCAATTCGTTTCTGATGATCATATAGATGATCTTCATCTTGTGGCTTCAGATCCATACCACCTGCCCTACTGGTTAGAACCCTCTCTTCCTACTCTGGATTATCTCTCCCTAACTTTTTCGTCAAATGAAACTATCATGGATATTATGAGTACGAATGAATCAATATGGGAGGATCATCATCACAGATCCTCGTTCCTCCCCAACACCAATTCGGTAGATAATGATTTTGTATCTCTCTTGGGTACTGATATTGTTGATATTTCACAAACACCTGTGTTGTTGCAAGATTCTGACTCTAAAGGCAATCTATGTAACATCACTAAAACAGCTCCAATCAACATATTGGTTAAGCCTGGAACTATTGAACATGTTCGCGTTGGGAAGAACTGTTCAATAGAAGAAACTGAAGAATATTGAGCACTTTTCAAGGAGTTCTGAGATATTTTTTCCTGGTCTTATGAAGAAATTGTTGGGTGAGACCCATCTGTCATGGTCCATCAGATAAAAACCTATCTCGTAGCCAGACCGATCAGGCGGAAATTGTGTCAATTCCATCCCTGGAAGGCAACAGCTATCAAAGCCAAAGTTGAAAAACTTCTAAAGGAAGGATTCATATATCATGTACCCCTAACAGAATGGGTATCTAACATCATTTCTATGAACAAAACATAGGGAACCATTAGAGTCTGCATTGATTTCCGAGACCTAAATAAATATTGTCCTAAGGACAATTTTTTGACTTCGCACATCGATCAAATTATCGAAAACTATGCCGGGAGTGTCATCTTCTCATTCTTGTATGGATTTTCTGGCTATAATCAAATTGGTATATTTCCCTTCGATCAGTACAAGACAGCATTTATATGCCCATGGGGAACCTTCAGCTATAGGAAGTTACCCTTTGGCTTTAAGAACACCGGAGCCACATTCTAGCATGCTATATCCTATGTGTTTCAAGACATTAAAAACATGATGGATTCGTGCCTCAATGACCTCCCTGTGCATTCACAACAACGGGAAGACCATCCTCAACATCTTAGAGACATTTTCCTGAGATGTCATCATTACAAAATATAGTTGAACCCACACAAATGTGTTTTTTGCATTGAGAAGAGACATCTCCTAGGCTTCATGGTTTCGGAGGATGGTATTCGGATTGATCCACTGAATATTTCTGCTATACTCACCTTACCTGCCCAAACCAACATCCTTGAGCTCCAAATTTTGCAAGGGAAGGCAAACTTTCTTCGTTGTTTTGTTTGTAACTTTGCTGAGAAAACGCATGGTTATATGCGTCTCCTTAATGTTGATGTATATGTAACTTCGGAATGTATTCTTCTATGTATTTCATGTATTGTAACCCGATGTTTATTTTGGGATGTTTCTATTATGCATTTGAGTCATGTTGTCTTACCTCGATGTTCCGATCGAGAGGATTAATAATGTAAACAAGTCATATCAAGTCATTAGGTAAGTCCCCACAGTTT
This sequence comes from Pseudotsuga menziesii, assembly GCA_001517045.1. Lineage (NCBI taxonomy): Eukaryota > Viridiplantae > Streptophyta > Pinopsida > Pinales > Pinaceae > Pseudotsuga > Pseudotsuga menziesii. The sequence continues at coordinate 220,493 of LPNX011192120.1, forward strand.
CGGGGCACTTGAGTTATTATACACTAATTAAGGTTTAGGCTCAAGTAGTAATTATTAGGTTGAGCCTACGTGTGAAATGGCAATTCAAGTGAACGGATGAATATAAATAGAGAGTGAGAGTCTCTCTATTTATCACTTGTGACATACATCACTTGCTCTCTCAAGTGTGGCGCACCTTTGGAGAAGGAAATACTTTGGCTTGACAGAAGACAGAAGGCTATTGCTGTGTTGGGAGGTCATCTTACTGTTTTGGGTTTCACATCTTGTGGTGATACTATCTTAGAGGAAGTTGCGGGGTTTTCTCCATTTATGGTTTCCCCGATCAAAACTCTTTGTGTCTCTTGTCTCATGTGATGTGCTTATGTTATTGCTGTGCTTGTTATTCTCTCAGTGAAAAGATCTTAACATAATGCTAGCTTAAATGTTGAAAAACTAACATGGTATCAGAGCTAACCTGAGAAGAAGACATTGTGTAGCTACAGGAACTAGGGCTTCCTAGTTTTTGGATCTTGCTCCATAAATTTTCAGCAAAAGTATGCTAAGATGACTCTCCATTGAAGGGTGCATCTTTCTGTCGATGCGGAATTCAATTCAGTTTCGATGTGGAAATTAGGGATTTCTACAGAAGAGGAATTTTTTAGTGAGACCAGCATAGGGTTATTCTCCTCATCAAAATCGAAGTTTACAGACCTGGATCAAGAAATTTGGTTGGGTGAAACTCTAGGAAAGTCAAACCCTAGTTTGACCCTGAGTTAGGAGAAGCCCTAAAAACTAAAAATGCTAAGTTTTGGTACAGTCGCTATATTTCGAGATTGGCGAAGTATCCAAAGCTGAAAATTGTAGGGACCAAAGATAAAATCCTGATGAACACTGTATCCAAACATCAGCCTCAGATTTGATATATTCTGGGATATATGATCTCTCCAAGTTAGGGCTCCATCCTCTTCTAGAAATCATCCATAAACAGGACACCTGGGGAGATCTGCAATATCTTGGGCTACAGAGGTCCAAATGGAATTCTTGAAGATGTTCTAGAAAGGGCACAGATTGTACTTTATTTTTTCCAATGATCAGACTTAGAAGATGAACCAGTGACACGTGGAATTCCGTACAACTTCGCTATTCTGAACAGTCCTATAACAAGTCACCTTGGGAAAAGGATCATAAATCCCACATGGTGAAACCAATTCTGATGAAACCTATGGTGTTGGATAAGGGACATGCGAGGTTACATTATTGAGAAATTACAGACATATAGGATCAGTAATTTCATATATATCATAGAAACAGTAACAGGAATTTCTGCAGAAGAAATCAGAAAATTAGGGCTTCCTGTTTCAGGAGCTTCCCTCCACTTTTTTCATAAAAGGAGTACATTGGACAGCTCCATTTGAAGAGATCTATCTGTTTGTCAAATTAGATCTGAAATTTTCCAAGTTTTAAAAATTAGGGTTTCTACGACAAACCCTAGATCAGCAAACTCCGGGACAAGGACGGACACCTCAAATCGGTAAGATCTAATCCTTTGCTATTTCCATTTGAGGTTCTCATTTCAAAGTGATCTATCACATCAGCTTGGTGACAAGCTTGTGGAAGTTGAAAAATTCCAAGCCTGGAAGTATATGATCTCTCTGAAGAAAATGGATTGGACACCTACATGAGTATGGAGGTTCCAGTTTCAGAGGGAGACGAGGTTAGAAGCCTTTCACAAGAAGAACTTGGTCAAAGAAGACATCATGCTCATGCTGCAGAGGATGATGAACCATCCAGAAAGAGATCCAGATATGAAAGTGAAGATTCTTCAAGCGAGGGTGAATATGTTCTAATATCATCTCTCACAGGTAACATTACTCATGGTAGTGATGATTGTCTTATAGACAGTGGGGCTTCCAAACATATGATGGGATTCAAGGAATCCTTTGTAAGACTATCAGAACATGAATCACCTCACAAGGTGAAACTAGGAGATGACTACCAATATCCAATCAAAGTTGTGGGGAATCTTCATTCAAGCTAGACTCTGGTAAGTCTCTAACAATGAAAGAAGTATTGTTTGTGCCAGGATTGAAGAAGAACCTTCTCTCTATTTCAGCATTGATGCAAAAGGAATGCGGGCTGCATTCATATATGGTCAAGTCATCATATGGCCAAAAGGAAATACTATCGATGATGTGGTAGTGATTGAAGAACAAGAAGGAGGCTTGTACAAATTGAAGGGATATCCAACACAAGCCTTGATCCATGACACAGTAGAGCCAAATGATCTTTGGCATAGAAGGCTTGCACATGTGCACTACCTATTGCAAGTAAAGTTGTTGAAGGTCTTCCAGAATTTCAAGCTATTTGAAGGGAAGAACAAAAATCAGAATATGACTTAAAGAAACCAGTTGAAGAATGTGAAGATCTAGAATGCAGAGACCATGCAGTCATAAGAGTCTGTCAAATCAAAGGACAATTTGAAGCGGTAAAAGAAAAAGTGAAGAATGCAGAAGTGATGATGGCCACCTTGAATGGCCTCCTAGGATCGTGGAATTCATTCATTCAAGGAATGTGTTCCAGAAGGAAGTGATTACTTTAAGCAGAATCCGTGAAGAAGAAGAAGCTCTAATCATAAGAAGAGAAGAGAAGATGGGAGCAACTGAAGATCAATCTCTCACCTTCCAAAGAATATCCCTCAAGCAATGAGGAATATGAAGAACTCAACTCTTGAAGAACTTCTTATCCACCTTAACATTTGGATAAGAAATGATGCTACCATGAATGAAGAAGACGATGAAGCTGAAGACTCAAGAAGGAGTATGCCCACGAAACAAATAAAGATAAGTATTCAATTCTCATTTCATTATATTATTTTGTTATACATTTGTTTATATTCAGTTATTGTATTATGCATGATAGGATTTTTGCATTAATGACAGTATACTACTAATATGCATGTGATGGGTAAGTAGCTCATGGTGCTATACAAATTCTCCATTGCTACTTATCTAGAATGAAACCTCTTTGCTGACATATTGGATTAGTGCACAATCTCAATGTGGTCTTGGTAGAGATGGAAAGCATCTAGAAAGTTTCAGTGAGATATGGATGAATGTTGTATTGGCTAAAGTAGTTGCATGATCATATATTTATGCATAAGTATTTGCCAGTATAAATATTCCTTATGAAATGTTTCTAACCATACAATTGCATTTGACTTGTAGGAAAGATCGTATACATAATCACCTACAAGAAAAGAAGAATGAAGACTTGTTCCGAAGAACAAGTGACGACATTTCAAAATTAAGAATAATATGATGAGTGCAGTGACATCATTGATACAGAACCTTCTAGCCACCAAGAAGAAAGGGAAGACCAGTTCAAGAAGAATGATGTCAGGGTGTAGTATCGAGACCTGAAGAGAAGTTCATAGTTCCATCATACAGTAGATGGAAACATCGTGGGATACAAGGAAAGATTTGTAGCATGAGGCTTCTCACGAAAAGAATTCCTAGACTACGAAGAGACATTTGCAGCCAGTAAGAGTTGAAACACATACATGATGAGGTTGATGAAGATCTTAACCTTTGCTACAAGGTTGAAGATGCAAGTCTATACACTAGATGGTCACATAGAATATTAGTAGCATAGGAAGCTACTTGTCACTCCGGTACAAAATGTTTTCAGTGCATAGAGCACAGAAGACAGAGGGAGTATGATGCTTCGCTTCAGAGGGAGTGACTACAGAAGATCTAAGGTTCGAAATTGTACGACAGGATGGGAATATTACTGATGACTCTAGGCTTTACTGAGAGTAAAGCAGATTCCAACCTTTACTAAAAGGTTGAAGATGGCAACCCAGTGATGCTTCTACTATATGTAGATGATCTATTTGTGACAGGTATAGATGGGTTGATTGCTGATACAAAGAGAAAGCTTGCTGCTGAGTTCGAGATGAAGGACTTGGGGGTGATGCATTACTTTCTAGGTATGGAGGTGTGGCAGAGTACAGATGGAATATTCCTTGGGCAAGGGAAGTATGCAGTAGAGATCCTGAAGAGATTTGGGATGATGGACTGCAAGGCTTTGGCTACACCCGTGGCATCGAACCTGAAGCTATTAAGTGATGCTTCGTCAGAGTCGGTTGATGCTACGATGTATCATCAGATGATTGGGTCATTGATGTACCTGACGAACACGAGACCAGACATTTGCTTTGCTGTGAACACCTTGAGCCAGTACCTAACGGATCCGAGAAGTGTTCACTTGACTGCTGCAAAGCATATTCTGAGGTACCTGAAGGGTACAATTGATTATGGGCTCAAGTATGTTGCAAATCAAAAGATTAACCTAGAGGGTTATGTTGATTCAGATTGGGAAGGCAATGCCATCGATAGGAAGAGTACTTCAGGATGTTGCTTCAGTATGGGATCAGGTTTGATCTCTTGGTTTAGCAGGAAGCAATCATGTGTGGCACTGAGTACAACTGAAGCAGAGTATGTCGCAGCCTGTTCAGCTAGTTGTGAGGTAGTATGGCTGCGGAAGCTACTGTATGATATATTTGATCTTCAGTTGGATGCTACTTGTATACATTGTGACAACCAGAGTTGCGTGAAGTTGTTAGAGAATCTAGTGTTCCATGACAAGTCAAAGCATATCAAGATCAAATATCACTATATCAGGGATATGGTGCAGAGAGGAGCAGTGAAGCTCCTGTATGTTGCGACGGAGGAACAAATAGTTGATGTATTGACGAAGCCATTGGCTAGGCTGAAGTTTGAGTACTTCAGAGAGAGACTTGGTGTTCTCCAGATCGAGGTTCCTTCCAAGAGACAGTGATGAGACCCATAGCCATTCTGACATGGTGAGAGGATTGGTTCCTTCCATGGTCAGATGTAAGGGCTGAGCCATTCTGTCATGGTGAGAGGATTTAGTTCCTTCCATGTCAAATATGAGTGCTAACTGCCATTCGAGGAATGGAGGCACCTGGTCAGTTACTAGGAACACTCAGTCAGGGACTGAGAGAGCCATTCTAACGAGCAGGTCAGATGTAAGGGCTGAGCCATTCTGGTCATGGCTAAAGGATTAAGTTCCTCCCATGACAGATGTGAGTGCTGGCCATTCTGTCGAGTAGGACAGATGTAAGGGCAACTGCCACTCTCAGGGAGAGTGGAGGCGCCTTGTCAGTTACCAGGTAGCTCAGTCAGGGACTGGGGGCCATTCTGACAAGGGTGTAGGATTCAGTTCCTACCAGGTCAGATGTGAGTGCACAAATCTCTCATCATTGTGAGCGGATGTGATCCAGCCTCGATGAGAGTCTTTCATCATTGTGAGCAGATATGGTTCCATCCTGAATGAAAGTGAGAAAATCTTCCATCATTGTGAGCGGATGTGGTTCCATCCTGGATGGAAGTGCAGAACTCTCCCATCATTGTGAGCGGATGTGATCCATCCTAGATGGATGTGAGTACTGTGCCATTCTGACGAGTAGGTCAGATATAAGTGCAGAGCCATTTCACAGATGGTAGTTGATCATGCCTATCATGCTAGTGAATGTGAGTGTTGGGCCTTTCTGATGTGATTGTAGTTCACTACATGATCAGATGTGAGTGTTGGGCATGCCTTTCTGATGAGCAGGTCAGATGTAAGTGCTGGGCGAAGACCTACATGAGAGTAGGCCTACAAATAGCATGAAAAAGGGCTGGCTCTATAGAACTTCCTATGACGAGATAGTACACACATGATGATGACCAGTGGAGATCCAGATCGAGCTATGATCCAGATCCAGTTATGATGACTCCGAGAGATCCAGATCCAGCAGTAGTGATCCAGATCGAGTGATGATCCAGATCCAGTCCAGTGATGATGATGCAGATCGAGTGATGATCCAGATCCAGTGATGACGTACTATGATGATCCAGATCGAGAGATGATCTAGATCCATATGACTTGAAGATGAAGATGACTTGAAGACGAAGATGACTTGAAGACGAGATGATCCAGTTGATACAGAGAAGAAGACCAGTACTGAAAATTGTGTCGAAAGAATACCTTCCTAGTTAAGAGGGAGTGTTGATGTATATGTAACTTCGGAATGTATTCTTCTATGTATTTCATGTATTGTAACCCGATGTTTATTCCGGGATGTTTCTATTATGCATTTGAGTCATGTTGTCTTACCCCGATGTTCCGATCGGGAGGATTAATAATGTAAACAAGTCATATCAAGTCATTAGGTAAGTCCCCACAGTTTCGGGGCACTTGAGTTATTATACACTAATTAAAATGTAGGCTCAAGTAGTAATTATTAGTTTGAGCCTACGTGTGAAATGGCAATTCAAGTGAACGGATGAATATAAATAGAGAGTGAGAGTCTCTCTATTTATCACTTGTGACATACATCACTTGCTCTCTCAAGTGTGGCGCACCTTTGGAGAAGGAAATACTTTGGCTTGATAGAAGACAGAAGGCTATTGCTGTGTTGGGAGGTCATCTTATTGTTTTGGGTTTCACATCTTGTGTTGATACTATCTTAGAGGAAGTTGCGGGGTTTTCTCCATTTATGGTTTCCCTGATCAAAACTCTTTGTGTCTCTTGTCTCATGTGATGTGCTTATGTTATTGTTTTGCTTGTTATTCTCTCAATGAAAAGATCTTAACATAATGCTAGCTTAAATGTTGAAAAACTAACACTTAAGAAGGACACTCAATTCTTTTGGGATGACCAGGACCAACTAGCCTTTGATAACCTTAAGCACACTCTGAATCATTCACCCATGATACACACCCAAAATTATTCAAAGGATTTTCTCTTATATGTTTCTACCTCTACTACTACCATTGGAATGGTTCTAGCCCAAGAGGATCAAAACGACCAAGAACACATGATATACTATGCTAGTAAGAATCTTCTAGATTCTGAAACTCGATACTGATGTGTGGAGAAGCTATCATTGGCTATGGTCATTACTGTCCAAAAATTTCATCATTACCTCTTGCTTCTCACTACCATGGTATTTATAAACCAGAACCCTATGTACTACATCCTAGCTCATCAGGTGCTAGGGGGCAAGTATTCTCATTCGATTGTCATCCTGCAGGAGTTTGAACTTGAGCTTGCCAAATCTACTTCAAAGAAATCATTGGTCCTCTAATTTGAAGGATTATGATTCTAGTGATTCATTCTCGGATGAATTTTTGTTCCTAATAAGCACGACCAACCCCTGGTATATATATTTAATCATTTATCTCCAAACACAAACATTTCAGCCGGATTTATCTCCTGACAATCGTCGTCGCGTCTGTCACCTCGCAAAATACTACCTTATCTTGATTGATACATTGAATAGGCGTGGTATGGATTCCGTTCTCTGACGATGCCTCACCCATGAAGAGGCTAAACAGGTTCTCAATGACAACCAATCTAAGGCATGTGGTGGTCATCTTTCTGGGATGGCTACAGCCTAGAAAATTCTTTGCACTGGCTATTTATGGCCCTTCATCTTCAAATATTGTCATGAGGTTGTTAAGAAATTCCCACCCTACCAACATTTCTATCCGAAAAAGTGCACCCACCCTGCTCCACTACACCCTATAATTGTCGTTGTCCCTTTCTCCAAATGGGGGATAGATTTTATGCATTGTAAGCCTACCTCAGTCGGGGAGCATGGTTACATCATAGTAGCCATGGATTATTTCACTAAATGGGTTGAGGCTATGCCCACATATGCAGAGGATGGAAAAACTACCTCCCTCTTCCTATTTAATCATGTAATAGCTAGGTTTGGAGTTCCACGGTCTATAGTCACTGATCGCAGATCACATTTTTAGAATCAGATGATGGCAGAGTTAAGTGCCAAGCTGGGTTTTCACCATGAAAACTCAACTCCCTATTATCCGGAGGCTAATGGTCAAGTTTATGCCACTAACAAAGTCTTAAAAACTATGCTACATCAGATGGTTGGAGATCATAAATCCAACTGGCACCAGGCTCTCTTTTCCGCTCTTTGGGCTTATAGGAATTTAGTGAAAACAACAACTGGTTTTACACCTTTCCAGTTAGTTTACAAACTATAAGTTGTCCTACCTATTCAGTGCCATATCCCTTCTTTGAAACTTGTCATTAAACTTCTCCCCAATACTTCCACCTAGGAAGAAATATTTTTACCTAAACAATATTGACGAAACTAGACAAGATGTTGCCTTAGTCAATGAGTCACATAAGAAACACATCAAGGCGTAGTATGATAAATTTGTCCAACCTCTTGTTTTTAATGAACGTGACCTAGTTCTGACCTACGATCAGAAAAATGATAAACTAGGAAAAGGGAAGTTCGAATCAATGTGGTATGGTCCTTTTATAATTTCCAAAGTCTTAGAGAAAGGGGCCTATGAGATTGTAGAATATGATGAAATCCCCTTCGAGCAACCTCACAATGGGTTGTACCTAAAGAGGTACTATGCTTATATCACTCATGTATGGTACCTTGTATATATGTACATTTTTTACTTTCAGTGTGTTTTAGTATTTTCAATATGGTTTTGAGTTTAGTGTCTAGACTGTTTATACCATGTTTTGGTTATGCAGATCGGATGGCCTTTTATGGCTTTGTTGATGGTGCTTGACGTCATACCCTGAACCTTGCTTCACCTGCTTGGGTTCTGTAATCCCCTGCACATGATCTAGTCAGTCCAGGATAGGTTTGTAGTGGTCCATCTACCAACAACATCATTGAGTATCAAGCAGTAATAGGTTTACTGAATGAAGCTGCATCTCAGTACATTCGTGATTTGGTAGTATTCATGGACTCGCGGTTAGTGGTTTGTCATCTAAACCATGTCTATACCATCAAAAACACATACTTCTTCATCTCTTTTAGAGGTTGCATCTATTGTAAAGGTCATTTGAGGTATTACTTACAGACATATCCCGAGGGCAGACAATGCAGTTGTTGATTCGTTAGAAAACTATATCCTAGACTGGTATATTGCTCATACATAACTTGAAAATCAAACATGGTTCATCATATTGTAAATATACAGTAGATAACACATAAACTCATGTAAATACATTTTCCATTTGAGACGTATAAATAGCAGTAACAGAGTCTGTATGTATGTATATGTATATATATATATATATATATATATATATATATATAAAAGGTCACAAGACCTCATCTGAAGCACAGTAGCTTTCAGGAAAATACAACATCATACAAAATCCTAAATTGTCTTGGATTTCAGTAATACATCGTGTAGGAAATCATCTAGTGATGATCATGGTAACACATGACAACCTATACTACTCTACGTAGCAGTCGGTTGAAACAGCCTGGCACCCCTATAGTGTGTCTCTAGTACCTCATCAGGAGGTAATCAATATCTGCATCTGGTATGTCCAGGATTAACCTAACCAAGTTCTCCTCTAACTCTCCTAGCCAATTGTCACCTCGGATAACAAACCGAGCTCTCGCTCACCTGTCCATTGGGGATGATTCCCCAAGTCGTGTGGCACCAACATCTGCATGAGAAAATTTAGGTCTTGTTACTGCTCATAAAAAACATAAAAACATGAAAATGAAAAACACAATCAACATTTTAGATTCTTATTTGTTACCGATGTCTCCCCACTGTGAATCAGATGGAAGTGGTAGGTCAGGGTCACCCCTGAATTCAATACCTGCATATGTGTAATCCTCGATCATGAGGAACTGGTCCTCCAACCAGCAAAAAAATCCAGCATCATACTTCACATTGGCTCTATCGCCGCCTGTACGATCCATAAGCTCTACCCACCTCAACATACGGGGGTCTTTGGGCCTCATCTCTATAAATATCACTTGCAGCCTCATGTGGGGCACCCGCTCGAAAAAGAAATAGGCTAAAATGGATCCATAGCTTAACTATTTCAGCTCCCCTTGCCAATATTTAGTCAGCTGGTCCTTGAAGACCGAAAGTAGTGCCTTTGTGCAATTAAAGATAGTGGGTTCCATAGCCTCTATGGAATACAGTAAATGCACTCTTGATGCCTAGTAAGGCCCTTGGATTCCTACCAGCCTCTGCATGGTGAAAAGAACAGTGCGCAGTGCATCATCCACCACTTCCTTTATGGGGATCTTCTTCCCTGACATCCTAGTACCATGCACGCAATAACGGTTTATCAGCTCCTGGGTGCTCACATCCCCTCCTCAGAAAACAAGGTAATGAAACTTGAGCTCCCCTTCTTGACAATCCTGTCAAAAAGTAGATGTCCTCTACCTCTATGGTCAGTATATGAGCTCCAACTTCAAAATACTATTATTCGGGGTTCCACATGCACAGGATATGCACTAGCAAGCGCTCATGGGATATCATACTCAGAATGCAAAGAGACTTAAAGAGGCCACAACCTCTCAAATCAGTAATGCACCCCGCATTTCCCTCAGCCAGGGAATCATCATTGTCATGTTTCTGTTCTTTCCATATAACAATTTTTTACCAAATAAAACCTGCCAAAAACAACAAATGAGCTCGTCAAAATCATATTCAATCATTAAAATAATCAAAGACATTTTCTTTTTGCTCCCCCACTTAGTTTTCCAACCTCACAACTGACACCACCTTTCCTCCACTTACACAGAGCGGTGGCACTGCCTAAGTGAAACTGAACAAGGGTGGTTTTTATCGGGAACCACCTGTCCCACAAGGAGCAAGAGCGGTGCCCACAATTTGCATTTAGGGATTGTTCAAAGACCCCTTAAACCCTATCCAAAGAAAAAATGGAAATCATAAAGTGAAAGATCAAGGTGCTAGCATCTACCTAGCTCTGACGGTACTCGAAATGGATGGTGGATGCTCCTGTAATCTCTGGTTGAAGATCTGGCTCTAAAACTCTCCCAAAGGTTCTCACAAATTGGTAAATAGTAAAATGACTTGTTTTTACTATTCATTTAGCTTTTAAATATATTTTTTTTAGTTTTTTCACATTATTATTAATATTTTTAAATCATTGTAATCTAAAAACACCCTTCATTATAGATTATAAACTCATTTATTCGAATATTTAGGGAACTAATGGACTTTTTAGGTCTTGCAGGGATGAAAAGATAAATGGTAGGGTCTATGGAGGAGTTTGTTTTTTACTTTTTCGCACTTCCAGAAAATGGAAAAAGTCCCCGAGCGTTTGTTTCGACACTTTGATCGCGCTCTTAGAAATCAATATCAAAGTTTCGAGTCTTTTTCTTATTCTTTTCAGGCTCATAAAAACTTCTCGTCGTGAAAAAGAAACCTAATGGAGTCCCCTTTAAACTCTTTTAGGACTCCCTAAATATGAAAATATTTTCAAGTATTTGTCGTCTTCATACTCGTAAAAGTATTTGAAGAGTCATCTCTCCGACAGTAGGTTATCTCTTTTTTGGTTCAGACAGACTATTTACAAAAAAGGAATGCTCCATCCAATCATGACTAGAAGAGTTCTCTTGGGTATTATTTTATACTTTTTTGGGCCCTAAAGACTAAATCATATGAAAAAAGACCCTTTGTATTTTTCTTTCATCTTCGTTTAGACTCTCTAAACATGAACGATACTGAGTTTTCTTTCATTGGACTCGTTAAACTAAACACTAAGAGACCCGTTCAGGGACCGAACCCCTCTTTCTCAAGTTCGTGAAAGATATGAGATTGGACTTGTCTTCGGATGAGCTAAAACGAGTGTTTGTTACCCTCTTTGGCTCGTAAAAATGAAAAGAGGCACTCATCAATCATGATGGGGGAATTAAGGGAAGGGAATCATTTTGCAAATAAATGGTAGTTGTGTGTCACCTTTGAACATGGCACTTGTCTGCATATAATTCAGTCAATTGGGTATTCAGCTGAATTACAATTCGATCCAATTTCATGATTCATGTCACTCCTTTGAGCCTTTCAAAGAATGCATTGTCGACTGTCGTATTCCGTCCTGCCTCATCGAGTCATTGTTGCCAAGTCTTTTGTCGTGTCACCCAATGTTCAAAGGAAGTAAAATGTTTACCTCTGCAATTAAAACAACCTTTTGTGTCAGTACCTTTTATTTAGTTCTATGGTTTGTTAGCCAGAAATACACACCTCTTGTGGACAAGAGCTAGTTCCCTAGATCTGAATGGTTCGGGTCTAGAACAAAACACAAACACATAATGTTGAACGTCCCCTATATCTGGTTAATCAACTGAATGGAATACCATAATACTTCTTTCAAATGTTGTACTCGCTATTCCCACAGAAGAACCTATGAAAGATAGAAAACAACAAGAGAAACATGATAACATACAATATAATCAACTAGATCTATGCGTATGACCAAGGAATCAAGCAATACATACATATGAAATAGTAAATATGGGAAATAAAAGACATTCTTTATTAATAAATTATTGGAGAGACTACAACCTTCATTCCTTGGTGTTGAGAGTTCCTTCCAATGGCTCCTTGCCTCTAACTTCACCTTTCCTCCAAAGATTCAAGAATGATTTTGACAGAGTTTGGGTATGCAACACAATTCTTCCTCCTTTTTCACATGGGGGGTGAGCCAGTATCTAAAGGCATGGGAGGATAGATATGGTTGAGGATCTCATGGGTGAGGTGGATATTAGATCCTAAAAGGGAGGATCTCAAGCTCTGGCTGGTCCTAAACCATAGGGATGAAGCTCCATGGATATTATCCTAAAAGGGAGGATCTCGAGCTCTAGCTGGTCCTAAACCATGGGGATGAGGCTCCACGGAGGTCAGCTTCGAGAATCCTCTCAAAAATTCTCTTTTTGCCTTGAAAACTCAAGCACCGCTTCTCCAAAGAAGCAAATAGGTGGTGATAAGGGGGCACCGCTTTTTGCAGTAAGGGAAAGAGTGGTGGCACCTCTCTTTTCTCATGTATCAGGAGTGGTGCTGGCTCTTTTCTTTTTGGGTAATGCTTTTGGTCAATGGGGAAAGAGAATTACCAGCTCAAAAGAGGGAAAATTGCAAGGGGTTAATTTATTCCTTCATTTCTCTAGGGAAGACATTGAGGGATTGGAGCAGTCAAGGGAATACCTATCTCATAACATGAGGGTGACGAGATTTCTGTATAATATGGTTACATTATCTATGACATTCCAGAACTTTGTTCCAAGTTTTGTGTTGTCGATGTGGGATTCATCATGGCCCTCCTTCGTCGAGACTATTCCTGTCGACGTCAACTCATCATCCGATAAATAGTCTTAGAAATAAATTTAGTACCTTGAGATCTGTATGCCTCAATGACATATTCTCTCACTCTCAACATAGGTTCACATCATTGACCTTTGATTGAAATATTCCACTGGGTGTTCGACATCAAAACATCTATTCACACTCAGTAGATTGGACTAGGGTACCTTGGGAATCATTGACATCAATGGTGATCTCCCTCATACTTGTTAGCAGTTCACATCATTGACTGGTAATCAAGTGATTTCTACCATGTTCGACTTCAGATCATTGTAATCACATGGATAGAATCATACTTTGTGGAAGACAAGATGAAGACCCTGGGTATCTGTTTGAAAGCACTCATAACTTTCTCCCCAAGTTGCAATGGAGTATATTGTATGAAGTACCAGCATGGATCCACATTTTGTATGGTCGTGGCTATGCTCAAATTTTCATCTGTATGACTTAGATCAATGTTGTATGTCTGGTATCTATGTCCAAGTTTGAGTCATTTATCACATGGATCTATGCTGTATTCTAGTAGCCATGTTCATTATTTTCTCCCATGGATCTGCCTTGTATTGATCTATAGCCATGGTGAAGATACATTTACTCATGAATCAAAAGTATTGATGTATTGCAGATGCCTTGTTGATGTTTATCTTCGATTAAGCCAATTCTTGCCTCGAAGTGATAACTTGTTCTATCAAAGCTCTCACCTATTGTATCCCTCTAGCTTCATGCTTTGGGGGGCATTCTGTTACACCCAAATCTCATCATCAACATGTGATAAAATCCTAAACATCCATGTTTTCCCTCATTCCCAAATCTTGAAGTGAAAACCTTGATCCAAATGTCAAATTTGCATATAAAAACCTAGCACCACTTCTACCCTTAAGCTTAGGAGTGGTACCTTCTTCAGCACCACTCGAGTTGTGATGAAAACAAGCAGTGGCACCACCTTTCCTCTTTGTTTGAAGAGTTGTTCTTCCTAACATCGCTCTATCATAAAGGAGCAGGAGCGGTGCCCTTGGTACAAAGTGAAAAAGAGAGACTTCACAAAGCTTCTAGATCAAAAGCTTCATGGTAGGCCTTATCCCTATTCACCTGGTTCAGTTGAACTTGAGATCCATGCTTTGGGGATCTCCTATCCACCTCACCCACCAAAATATCAACCATCCCTATCCATTTGAGGCCTATATAAATAGGCTCATACCCCATGGTTGAGGAGAGAGCAAATTCATGCTGCCATTTTGACATTCTGTCCTGATCCATCGAGAGTGATCATAGAGGAGCAAGTTGGAGCTATCGAGGATAAGACATCGGTTTTGTGGAGGAGTGCATCAACACTAAGACACAGGTTGTAAACTCTTTCATTATTTATCAATGCGAAGTTGGTTTTCTTCCCATATAACTTGTCATGTATAATCTTGCATGTTTATTATTGGATTCCTTAGTAACCAATATAGATATATAGATAATACTTTGGTACTTTTGATCTTTTGTGTTTGATGTGTTTCTGTAGGTATCTTCTTGGAGATCTTTTTCCATAGGTGAAGGACCACATCAATCTCTGAAGATCGTATTGTAGGTGTCTATAGTTTCTAGGAGAAGTCTATCAGCCTTGTTGTGACTTATTTGTTCTGGATCTGAACAATTCAGACTAGAGGAATAGCTTCTATCCACAGAAGGTGTGAAATTCCTGACAACACGATGACGATGATGGTGATGATGATGATGAAGATGGTGATGATGATGATGAAGATGATGATGATGATGATGATGATGACGATGATGACGATGACGATGATGATGATTATGATGATGATGATGATGACGATGATGATGACGATGATTATCATGATGATGATGATGACAATGGTGATGACGATGATTATGATGTTGTTACTTATGACAATGACAATGACAATGAGGATGATGATGACGATGGTGGTGATCACGATGTTGATGTCATATGAAATGATGAATATCATTATGATGATGATGATGATGATGACGATGAAGATGATGACGATGATGATGGTGATGATTATGATTATGTTAGTTATGATTAAGATGACAACAACAATGATGATGATGATGATGATGTTTGAGTCTAGAAACCCTCCCATACCATCAATGCATGTGTCAGTCATATTTTTTGACAATGAAGATGAGGATGATGATGATGATGATTATGATGATGATAATGATGATTATGATGTTATCCATGATCATGACCATGCCAAATTTCAGAACAAGCTCAAATTGTTAGAGTCAGTCATGTTTGATTTTAGAAACACTCCCACATCGTCAATGCATGCATCGAGTCTAACCATTCCAAATTTTAGTCCAAGCCAAATTTACACATACCAATAAAATTCAATATTATCACAATATTCAATCAAAATATATAGAGTAGAGAAATTATTTCATGCCTCATACACTTCAATAGAATTCATCATCTTCTTCATCCAATTCATCATCTGTATCATCAGATCTAGAGTCAACATTGTAAGGATTGGTCATATCATCATTGTCATCTAAGTCAGTTATCATCGTCATGTCATCGTCGATATCATATTCATGGACATTTTCTGCTACATCATCTGATTGAACTAATCCTTCGACATCTTCTTCTAGAACATGATCATATAACTCATGTTGATCATGATATTCATCATCATATTGTTTTTCCAGACCCTCTTCATCACCTTCCTCTAGATACTTTACCGGCCTTCCCCTTGGATCGTGTCTCACAACAAATGACCAATTCGCTTTACCTGGAACCTCAGAGTAAAATACCTTTTTCACATTGGCTTGGAAGAACATAGGGACCATTCCCCCCTCAAACAACCTTGTATTTACCATGGTAAATCCATTATCATGTTCAATAATAGTTCTATCGGGATCACGTTGATTCAATCGTAACCTATTCCATTTCAAAACAAACAAAACTACCTTGAAGAAATTATTGTCATACTGAAGAATATCTTCTAGATTCCCATAGTATCGATTTTCTAAGGGTTATGGATGTCTGTCACTTCTAGAGGAAACATTGGTCACCTCAAAGACTGTAGATATCCCACAATCTGATGTCTTTTTTGTTTAATCCAACTTTTTGATGTGATATCTACATCCATTGCACATCATAGCCTTATGGTGTTTTACATAAAACCAGCCATACACGAAAATATTACATAATGATTCAATATTTATGATTAAGTGCATGTTTATACCATACAAGGAAAAAATGAACGTGTACATCAATATGTAATTTGCAAAAAAAAATAGAGTGGTTGATTAATATGCTTGCCTGCTTATATTTTAAACCATATGCTAAATCAATTTCCCTTTGTGTACTATTGGTATCTCCATTGCAATGTGCTGCTTTAACCAATGAAGCCACACCTTCCCATCAAATTCCATGACCAGATTGTTCACATCATTTTATCCATACCTTCATCCAATCAATATTGTTTGCGATGTATAAATGAATTGCATCCCACTCTTGACCAACTACTTGATGACAATAAAAATTAAAATTCAATACAAATGTAAAATATCTTAACAAAGTATACGCTCTTAATTAATGCAATATATTGAATATAAAAATAGAATATGTATGATATATATACATAAAATTCAACAGACAAAGTTATTATATTAATTAATATCCACTATATAATGATTACCTTTCACCTTCCTCAATCTACCTTTCCCCTTCAGGTACTCCCCTTCAAAATTGTTATTGGA
This sequence comes from Pseudotsuga menziesii, assembly GCA_001517045.1. NCBI lineage: Eukaryota > Viridiplantae > Streptophyta > Pinopsida > Pinales > Pinaceae > Pseudotsuga > Pseudotsuga menziesii. The sequence goes on from LPNX011192120.1 coordinate 237,406, forward strand.
GTTTGGATTACAACTGTGACGTAAATTGAGCTTTGACGCTAAATTAGGAAGGTATTCACTAATATATAACATTATTTGGTATACCGTATATCCCTCCATCATAGAACCCTCAACATATGCTCATTTTCTAACCAAACCAATCATAAATTTCAAGTTCCTCTTAACCATCCACATGGACCTTGAGTGCATAGGTCCACGCAATTCAATCTCCTCGACTTGGTGTATGAGGTAGTGTTCATGTGCATTGAAAAATGTCAAAGGTAAATGCTTCTGAATTTCACACATGAGACGAGGAATTTCACTCCTCCAATACTCTATATCTTCTTTATGGATTTCTTTAGATGACAACCATCTACAAGTGACGCAAAACAATAACGATATTTAACAAAAAAACATTAAATTACATAACATGAACTAGTGCACAAAAAACAAATATAAGTTTTGGGATGAATTAAACAAACACTAAGCACATGCAAAAAATCACTAGTTACCTCATGGATTTCCCAAGATTGTATATAATTTGTTTGACATTGTTGTCAAAATTGTCCGAGAGAGAGAGAGGTAGAACATACTGTTAACAAATCTATTTAGCAGGGGGATGAAAAGACCATGATGAAGGAGAAATAATAGTTGCTTGTCGAATCTTGGTTAAAATTTATATTATAAGAGTATGATGAAAGGAAAAAATGATCAAGTTATCAAAAGATCCTACGATGCGAGGCAGAAAGGAGAAAACCGATGGCTTATATTATCTCCGCTCTTCAAAAGATGCGAGCGGGTTAAACGTAGGTGGGTGGTTAAGGTAATATATGGATCAACGGTCATTGATCCATCTAGATGAGATCCATAGCCCGTATAAGTTCTGCTTTATGAACATGCGCGATGGTTAAAACAACGGAGCCCAGCGGAATTGGATATGTGCCACCCAATCTGACGGCTGGAAAATAAAGGTCGATCACATCAATGGTCGTAAACGATTCCGGAACATAAACTTACACGAGAGATAAGATCTGAAATCCCAATGGAATTGCATATGCACCATCTAATCTAACGGCAGAAAAATAAATTTGATCACATCGACGGTTGGAGATACCTCCGGAGCGAAGACTTGCATGGTGGTTACGACAAGGACGCCCGGCGGAATGGGGTATGTGGCACTTAATCCAAAGGTTGGAAATTAAAAGTGAATTATATCAACGGTTTTCAATGGGTCCATAGTGTGGAAGCGCATGGCAGATAAAGGTAGAGAGTGGTCGCGAAATATAAACCGCTGTCCACATGGAAAATTGTGGCATACTCCGGAGGTTAAAGTGGTTTCGTGCAAACTACCGAAGGAACGCTCCGGAGTGGGGTCTTATAAAAGGAAGTTGAATTATCCCGTGGGTGTTTTGTTCTCTTCGAACGGGTGAAAGAGACATGCGGATTCATCAACCTTTGACTATCATTTTCAAACACACCGCTGCAATTAATAGGTAAGTCTTGAAACACCCATAATTCATCAGTTTAATTGCCATTTATCACTGAATTATGGACCAGGAGAAAGAATTGCAAGGGTCTGGGTGTGTTATTGATGACAGAGAGGATTACTTGGTCGACAAAAATAGGGGCGTATGTGACCCCTTCCTATCTATAGGAAGCGTGTCCGTCAGTAAAGAAAGATTGTGGTATTACAATTCACAAGGAAATGATATATTGATGTATGTAAATCTTTTTTGTATTACTTCGCCCTCGAACAAACCCTCCATTTCCCAGAATTTGCAGAATGGTGTGCTATTAACTACTCCCCTTCTAAGAGAATTATCGTGAGTCATTCCATGTCCCGAAGACTTTGTAAAGTTAATGCCACAGTCATCCGCAAGAACCTCAATTTGCCTGAAAATTACCCTGATAACCATGAGTCAGTGAATGAGTCGGTCCTTGCTGAATTTTACACGAAGTGTGAAACTGAAATCCATTGCCAATTCCTGTCTAGTATTCTGAAAGAAGGTCAATCTTTAGATGGTCTTTCTTTACCTTACCCTGTGCATATTTTCAAAAATTAAGTCCAATTGGTAGTTTCTCTGGTCTGTCAGATATTGGGTCTTGATGATGATTGTCACGTGGGCGAAGTCATCCTTGGTTTTTTATTGAAAATAAGTTCCTTAGGCTCTGAATCTCAGTCAATTCCTGTGTTTGGTCTAGATGAGTACCTGGATGAATCAATCCATCTTCAGTTAAGTGAGTTTCCAAAGGTTCGGTTCTTTATATTTCAAACCTACTTGTTCAACATGTTGTTATGTTCCAATGTCACTGAGCTGCAGTTTTTGAATACTATCTGTTCTTCTGATTTGCCCAAGCAAATCAACATGTTCGAATATGCCAATTCGATTATGTCGGAAGTGTATAGAATGTTGTTTGATGAAGAATTGCCCCGTGTTTTGGACGAGATGAAATGTTTGATGCAGCCTTCACCCGAAGACCGAATTGGAGATTGGCTCCTGCGTAAAGACTCCACTGTGTTAAGAGTATATGGATTTACCGGACAACCTTATAAGTTACCTGCTTTCCTCACCCTGAGGATTTTTGCTTTAGAATTCATGAGACAAAGGTTGCAGTCTGAAGAAGAGCATTTTGGAGCTTTTAAAAAGTCTTCAAATATTAAATTCCGCCTCAAGGTCGGTTCTTTCATATTCAAAAGTAAAGGTGCTTTAGTGTTCATAGAGAAATTGCTGGAGAATATGGATTTCCAAAAGGAGCCAAAGATAAATTATGATCCCCACCATGTAATCTCCTTGAGGAAGCAGGCCAATAAGAACAAACCGTTTGATCACCAGTTTATTGAAGGTCTGGCTGAAATAGCCAATTTGTTGCAGTTTACCGAGATTTCAAGGTTTGATGAAGATGCACATAATGTACCTGTCACAGCATCCCAAACAATAGAGGATACTAGTATTGTGATTAAGAGAAGTCTGTCTGAAATCGAAAGTATGGAAATTGACGAAGATGGATCGCATAAAAAGGAAAAGTTGTTTCAAGGTGGTGAAATTTTAAATGAAGAAATTTTTGATGGTTTCAAAAAGGTTGCTCTAGTTCCAATGAAGGTTGTGCAAGTAAATCAGTTCTCTTTTAAAAGTGTGGATGGTTCAGAATTAAGCCCAGTCTTTAAGTCAAAGGAGGAACTCAAAGCCAGTTATATGAAGAAAAGAAAGCAGTCTCTGGAAGAGACAAGAAATTTGCTTCCACGAGTAAGAAATTTATACAATCCAAAAACATCTCTGATTTCTGCCAGAGATGCTGAAATAAATACGTTCAAGTTAGCCATGGTAAATGACAAAAAGATGTCAGAGATGGAGATCCATTTGGATAAGATCAGTGTACCTAATAAGATACAACTTCACAAACAAACCAGTGATATCATTTATTCAGACTTGTTACAAGCTATGGTAAAGATAAATAAATTTCAAATTTTGAAAACTAAGTTAGAGATTCAATTCAAACATGAAAGAGTCGAAAATAAGGCGAATGCCATCCAGATTAAGAAACTACAAACAGATATTGTCAGTTCAGATAACACCCAGGTAGTCAGAAGAATGCTGGAGGAAAAGGACAATGCGCTCCAAGTTTTAAAGAAAAAATTGAAGATCCCAGGTACTGAGCATGTTCAGTCTTCCGAGCTATTAGCTCTCCAAAAAGAGAAAGACAAGATCCATCAAGAGATGATGGAATATAAAGGGAGAGTTGTTGAGTTGCAGGAAGAAAAAGACAGGTGGGAGGCCGAACGGAATGAACTGTTATCTCAAATTTCCTTGATTAAAAAGGATCAAAATGACGAGAAGGAGATTATGGAGGAGTTAATGAGTCAGACTCCCACTGGCGAAGACTTGTCCATTGTAAATATCGAGAAGCCATTAGATGATTTTTCTGCGGATGATTTGTTGGTGCCTCTATCCCAGGTAAGCTTAAAAGATTTTGCAAATAAAGAATTAAAGGTAGAGAACGAAAAGATAAAGTATGAGTTGGCCAAAATAAGTGAAAGTAAAAATAAAATATTACAGGACAGGAATCAGCTGCAGAAGAAGTTCAATGAATTGAAGGAGAAAAACATAGGTAAGGGTCCCCTGCAAGGAGCAAAACACATTATTTGGGACACCCTATCTATAGAAATTACCAAATTCTGGCATTATCTGAATTTCGTTGATGATCAGAATATTTTGATCAATTTGGCCCACCAAAGATTAAAGTTAGTGAATGAACATATGGAAAGAAAGCCCCTCACCACAGCTCAGAATGCGCTAAACTTTTTAAATTCACTGACATATCAGAAATTACATGATATGGGGATAAAAGACAGGATATCCATAGTGCTGTGGGCTAAGAAATTTATCCACAAACATCATTTAATGAAGACGATCCAGGACCGAGTTGATGAAATGGCTGCACAGGTTGATAACTTCAAGCAGGTTTTCAAGGAGCTATTCGAGGATGGTCTTCCTTCCTTTTGGGATGCAGAAGGGAGGCTATTTTCTCAAGAGAATTATCACAACTTGCTAGGTCAGAGTCGCATGGACCATTCCAAGTTTGATGACTTGGAAAAAGGCCTAACGGGGAAAACTATTGTGGATAAATTGACAGAGGATTTTGAGATTCTACAAAAGTTCCTGATTGTCAGAAAAGGATTACCTAAGGTGTCATATGAAGCTTACATGGAGCTTGAGGTATCAATCAAAGAGATGATGGAATGTGACATCCCAAGTGCAGAACAGTGGAAATCCGTAGAGAGGTTTGGAAAAACGAAATACATACTTCATTCATAAAGACAGGTGTTGTACACCGAGGAACTGACTGGGCGAAGGCATGGAGCTGACTGGGCGAAGACCTATTATCAAGTTGATTTTTACTTTATGATATATTAGGATTGGAGCTGTAATGTATTCCTAGAAGTTAGGGGTTTAGTTACAAGACTCTAAATTAAGCCAATCATTTAGTTATGAATCTTCTTGGAAGATCAAACTATTTTTTGTATATATTTGCATCTATTTTATGAGATGGGGGTTGGAACCCATCGTGTTGTGGAATGATTTTGGAGAACATATATTTTGAGTAACAAAGTGAATGCATAGGGTTTTATCTAAGATTCATGTGTCATTGATTTCGCAGTCTGTGCCTCTTTCTTTTGTGATCGTATTTTCCCAGTGTAACACTTCATTTTGTTTCTTCTTCATATCTGAAATACAGCGTTGGGTGATTAGAATTCATATGTTTATGCTCTAGTCATCATTTCAGATATTTTATACATTTTTCTGCTAAAGTTGATATAGAATTCATCTTTGATGCTCTGTATTAATGGGCTATTTCCTTATCTCTTCTGTTTCACCTGGATTAAATTAAACGACTGTGATGAAGTGATTATCTTGCCTTTGATGAATCTCGTGTATATGTCTTTGTGATATCTTTATACGTATGTGAATCGATGACCAATGGTTATGTGATTGTTTCAGCCATATATACAAATCTTTAAATGTTGTTTTATATCTGGTCCTATTAAATCTGTATTGAGAGATCCCTCTCTGGAAGAAAACACCAGTTTCTTTCTAAAGTGGTTTTGCTGTTACCTTGGAGTCTACCTTTTACAACCTGGGTACATTCTGAGTGCTAACAAACTGGCGCCATTGTCGAGGAAGGAATGAGCATATTGTAGAAGGAGCAAGTCCACGAAGTCGACTTGAACGAATAACTACTTAGTCGATCAGCCGACTAAGTCGATGGGCCGACTTAGTCGATCAGCCGACTAAGTCGATGGGCCGACTTAGTCGATCAGCCGACTAAGTCGGTCGGCCGACTAACTAGAAAGATTAGGTCGGCTAACTAACATTCATGTCGGTTCACCGAACCGATAGGTAGTTATTTTGTAACTATCTGTAAATTGTATATATTAGGCTATTGATCCAAGCAAGAACTCAGTTCAGTTCTCTGCCTTGTATGAACTCATTGTATTAATATAATCTGTTATCCTATCTGTTCTTGTCTCTTGTGTCTGAGTTATAGTTATGTTTTAGTATGTATTATCGGTAACCTTATGTGATCTGTGAGATTACAACATTGGTTCCGTTGTCGGTAGTACATGTCTAAAATATATGCTCACATATGATACCAGAGTAGGAGATCAAGGATTGGTGGGACCGTAAAGTTGCGAACTACTTGAAAAACTATGCAAGAAGAAACAGATTACCAGTCGCACTACTACATTTCGATCCAAAATCCGACGGTTACTTCCGACGGCGTGTGGATTTTTTCATTTAAACCTCCCAAAAATCACCAAGATATATTTTTTTTTGTAAATGTGGCCACACAAGTCGGTTAAGCGACGGATATTGTCATAACCGTCGCTTAACCGACGGCGCGTTGGTCAAAAAAGGTCATCCAAAGAAAAGGAAAAAGTATCATTCAAACAACCAAAAGTCTCATAGCGCGGAACCGTCGCTTAACCGACGGCGCGTTAGTCAAAAAAAACCCAAAATAGAGCGCGCGGGAACCATCCATTTTCTCACTGCTTTTGTTCTTCTTCTTTTCATTTTGATATGCACGGAACCTGCATCTGCATCCCACAGCACTCTCCCAGTGGAACAAAGGGTCGTGTTCATGTTAAGTCTCCAGTCATATCGAGATCTCCCATTCAGTCCAGGTCTCTTGTTCGAGTACGATCTCTCAAGCGAGTGACATCCCCTAGGTCTCCTTCTCGGTCGCCCTCTCCTCGCTCCAAGCAGATGAGACAAACTCAGGAAGGCAGGGAATTTGATAGGGTTAAGGATAGAGAATATGACAGAAGAAGCAATGAGGACCATGACAGAAGCAGGCATAGAGATAAAGACAAGGGCTCAAGTAGAGATGGAACAAGGGAGACAAGAGGGCAAGACAAGTACCTGGATCCCTCTTCAATGTTACAACACTCATGGTCGATATCTCCAAATGATCACAGACAGAGACGGAAACATGGTTCTCAATCACCACCTCGTAGAAGTAGCGAGCATGGACCAGACAAGCCCAAAACTGCTAATGCTGGAGCTTATGATGAGGTATCTGGTATAAATACTCCTTTCTGTGCTTTAACTCTAAAACAAAGCAATGCTCACAGATAAGAATCATTGGTGTTTGCCTTTTTTCATACAAAAGATAACTCTGCCAGCATTGGAGCTCAGCAAACCTCCAGCATGAATCTCAAAATTTCCACATCTGTTGCAGCATAATAGGTTGACCTGCAGATTTCAAGTTTTATTGGCTTAGTGACTTGGAAAATCACTGCATCTAGAAGATCTCACCACAGTATAAAGATCCTTGTAAAACTTACTCAGATTTGCCAGTCTTTGCTTTAAATTGCTCTTGCATATGTCGAATGACATCATCACTCTTCTCCAAAGACTTTTCTTCCCCTCTCTTGCGAATTACTAGATTAAGTATACTATCTAAACCTAAAATCATGTTTCCATTAGTAGGCTGTTTACTTGGTAGAGTCAAAGTATCATCTTTCATCTTGATCTCATTTTTTACTATGCAATCATATAGGGATCCAAGGTAAACTTCTGGTAAATCTTTTCCATTGTCTATTCCTCGATTGTTTCGCATAAAATCAGCTTTTGACATCTGAAACGCCAGA
>LPNX011192122.1:5792-32288 GCA_001517045.1 Pseudotsuga menziesii
GGGGTGGTTGTTTAAAGACTGACCTCAAAATTCCAATTCTCGTGACTTTTGGGGAGGGGGTTTAAGAACCACCCCCAAAGACCTAAAAAAACATTTTGAGGCGATTTTAACAAAACTGTCGTTAAAAGGGTGATTTGTTGTAGTGATTGGAAATATAAGGCATTGGGAATTTGATTGGAAATGAACAAACAAATTTCAAAGACATGGACATTCCTCCCTTTCAATGTATTGTTCAAGCTCTATATATTTTGGACTTCTACAAAAAGTTATAGTTATTAAGGTTCATAGACAAATAACTGAAGAGACCATAGATAAAGGGATTCCAAGAGCTTACTTTGATGGGGCTTCTCAAGGAGATTCTCCCTAAGGGGATCAAGGGGTATAATATTATTTTTCAAATTATTATTACCTTTTGTTTCAAGGTTGGAGCACGTCCTAACACAAACACAATGTTTGAACTTTTTGCACTAAAATTGCTTCTTACTTTGGACCTGGAAAGAGATATCTCACATTTGTATGTTTTAGTGGAGGCAAGGGGATTTCTCTCAAGATTTATTGAGATCTCTTTTAACCATATTAGAGAGAAAAATCGGTTGGGTCATGGGCTATCAAAGGAGGGGCTCAACTTAGAAAGAGGTATATGGCTTCCTTTGGAGAGCCATGTTGGACAACACACAAAATATATACATGACTCTTTTCTCTAATGTTTTATCATCTTTGGAATTCTTTTTGAATACTTGAAATTTATGTTATTAGGATTAAATTATAAAATTGGATTGTATCTAGGGGTTTGAATAGGGTATTGGGACAACTCTTATAGCCCCTAGAAACCACCAAATTTAGACATAGAGTTGTGTCATGTCACCATACTCAAGGTAAATATAAATAGGGGTGTTAAAATTGTCATGGAAAGAAAATGGATGCATAGGATATCAAATGAAAATAAGGGTTTTTTAATTGCAAAGGTGTATTGGGAGGGGGGTTTAACTAAACGATGTTTGAAGGAATTCCTTAATATCTAGGGTAATTAGGGATATTCTTTGATATCCTATAAACACATCTGCTATGTCATAGGTTCGCAAAGTGAACCCCCTGAGAGCCAACCACATAAGTTCTTTTGTATTGGAGTTCATTATTGAGATGGACATAATGCATGTTATTAATTGAGGGCCTTGGTTAATGAATGGTCTAGCCCTTTTCTTGAAGTTAGGGGATTCTAGGTTTAATTAGAATACAACATTTGCAATATGGGTTAAAGTCTCTAATATCCCCGTGGGATATAGAGGTCGCCAAACTATGACAAGCCATTGGTAATGTCTTGGGTGAGTTTATCACCCTAGATATAGAATATAGTAACCATGTGTCAAATAGCTACACATTGAGTGTATTTAAGTATATTTTAGCAAAAGGCATTACTAACCAAGTTTTGTTGGAAAGTGAAGATTGAAGCTAGACATAATGGAGCTAGATTATGAACATGTTTCATTTCATTGCAAACTTTGTGTGGGTTTGTGCATGAAGGCAAAATCCCCATTGACTCTTTCAAAGATTAAAATACTATTTTCAAAGGAAAAAAGGGACTCTTCTATATATGACTATCCATGACCTGATCGTCATCATCCTCTCTTTCCTGCTCCTCTGAGATGGAGATGTTGACAATGACATGTTCAACTAATTGGACAAAGGTTTCTTCATTTCCCTTACTTCCATTGTATTCAATCAACCTAGAGTATTTTTCCTTCAGTAATTCCTCATGGCAGTCTAGAGCAACCAGAATTTTATCCACATGATCCTTATAGGCCTTGAAATTTCCTTTTGAATTGTCTTGATGATGATCAAGACCAATCAATTGAGTTTACAAAGCTCTCAAATTTCCTTCCACCTCATCCATACAATAACCAAGACTATTTCTATATGCATAGTTTTATCTAGTTGCCTCCATAACCCCTTTCAATTGCAAATTCATCCAATGAACATTTGATCAGGTATCTTGTATATCCTCTCTTGTGTCCCTAATTTCCTCTTAATTCTCCTTAAATTTTTCAACCCACTCCATCTCATCTCTCTTGTTTGAAATATGAGGAGAAACTTAGCAATGAACTAGTATCCCGAACTATGGGGAAAGTTACCAAAATTCCAAGTGAATTACATTCCACTGCATCAAGTTTATAGAGTTCAAATTCCACAACTTCCTTATAGGACTTATAGCCACTGAAATCAATCCCCAAATAGTGCAGGTAATCTTCACATTATCTCTTCATGAAGCATAAAAATATATAGAGTCGTCCTCCTCTCACCCAAACTAAGAATCAAAGGTTACCACCAGATAATAACTTTCACCATACACACTAGGAATAGGGATAGCAGCTAAGAGCCACTCCCTTAGGGTGAAGGGAACGCCATCTACATCCTCCATTGTAGTCGAAACACCCATCCCTAGTTCATAAAAAAATCTAAGCTTCCTCTTCACAAAACAACTTTTGCTATATCAAAACTTAAGAGGAAGGTTTCATCTTTCGAAGGACCTGGAAGCTTCTATGTGATCGTATTAATCACCCTTTCCTCCATTTTGTGTGATAGGTGTAAGACAATCCCTCGATCTTTGAAAGAATGACATTTTGCATTTATTATGAGTGGGACAACTTCATTTGGTTTCCCCTTATAGATTATGAATGAATTCATTAAGAAGCCAACATAGTGTCATTTGACCCCCATTCTTTTTGTATGCCTCCTCGAGGAAGTTGGGCAACTTCATTAGCTTGCTTATATGCATGACTATTGTTATATCGTCTCACATGTATAATTCGAACATTCGAGATCCAAAGAAGGAGTCTATTAATGTGCTTTTGAAGCCTTCCCACAATTTTATCAATAAGTTCATGATGTTGCCTTGCTTGAAATATGATTAAGAGAGATCCCCTATTACAACAATTAGATGATTTTCGTGGGAGACAACATGTTCCAACTCCAAGTTGAGAGAATAATGGCATGCTTGATTAATAGTGACTTTCCCTAGCCCACATGCAAAAGATAAAACTATGTTTCCTTCACGATCCAAGAGGATCCCTCCCACTTGTGCTTTCCTGGTAACCATTCAAGCTAATAGACCCAACAAATCTTATTATATTATTATGAAAGAAAATCAAATATTTAAAAAGCACTACAAATAAATTATAAATTATAAAATAGATATTATTTGTAACATCGATAGATGTTTTTATTTGAGATTTGGGGTGGAATATGACCTATGCTTTTTCATATATGGATGAGGATGAGACAAGGGTACTGTCGAGATTGATTCTATGACAGTCGTTCAAAATCAAAATAAACAATTATAAAAAAATATATATATATAAAAAATAATTGATAGCTGATGAATAAATAAATGGGTAGCGATGCATGGATAACTCATAGCTAATGAATGGATAACCAACAATTCATGGTAGATAACTAGAAGAACGCGGGATTATATATATATATATATATATATATATATATATAACTGATAGTTATTAAATGGATAATAAGAAGAGTGGTGGTGATAACATGTAGCTAGGCGTGGATACCTCATAGTTGAAATCGTTTAAATAGAAGAATACGAGGAATACGAAGAATCCAAAGTGTCTTCCATGCCATCGTTATCTCTCAACCATTAGATCCCTATCGACGTGATCCAGCCACAAATTATGTGGGTGTGCTAGTTACTTAAAATAAAGAAATAAAACATAATTTAACCATTACAGTAACCCAAGAGTACTATATTAGCACAACCACTTAATTTGTGGGTAGTGAACATCCATAAGCCACAAGTTAAATGCCATGAACAAGTTATTTGTTACTTGTGGGTAGTTGTAATCACCAGTGATTTATCCATGCATCAACAACCACTTTTATATATAGAGAGAGAATTTAACCATTTATATCATCCTCTTACAATCTAAAACAAACATGTTTATATTCTACCCAAATTCTAAAATATAAACACTTATAAATATAATTAATTAACTCACAATTCCATGGAAAATCCTGCTTTTAAGGCATAAAAGCAATTGTTAATCAATTAGTCCTTCAACCGTTATAAGATTTAAAACCCTATCTTTTTTATTTTCCTTATCGTGGTGGCTTAAACCCTGTCTAGTCGTTCGTTGGACCAAAGACCCCTAAAAGCAATGGGAAAAGGGTTTTTATGTATCCTAGCAAGTCCTTAATTATACAGCATTTAATTTTTCAATAGTAATATAATATTTGGCAAGGGTGTTTTTTCAAGGCCGGAAGAACGGGATAGAAGAGAGCACCCAACTTTAGTAAGCAGTGAGTCTAAAACCTTTTCGGCTAACCTGCGGGGACAATGGCGGGTGTATATATCTGACCAAGGAAGAATCGTTATCTCGGCTTTTCGAATCTGCTCATACGAATAGACAGCGAGAGACAGCGATCGAGGAATATTAAGTTTTCTGGGATTTCGATTGAGGAATTTTAAGTTTTCTGGGATTTTCAAGCTTCTGCTGTTTTAACTATTCGGAAGTAGGGACAGGGTTCCTCAGGGTTTGCAGGTGATCAGTGATCAAATCCCCAGGCTAGTAACCATGTTTCCAAATTGGACAGTGAAATGCGTGTGCGAGTTCTTTTTAAAGAGGTTTCTTGGAAGATTCATACAGGGAGTGGTCAATTTGGATGGTCTCCAAGTAAAGCTGGGCGTGGGGAATTTTAAGCTGAATGATATTGCATTAAATACTGATTTTCTCAACAAATATTTGGGTGTGACGCCGGTCATTGCTAAAGAAGGATTTATTGGCAGCATATCACTCAAAATACCTTGGAAATTAGATCTGGCAGCTTTTGAAAATTGTGAGATTAATGTGGAGGATCTTGTGCTTTCTCTTGTTCCTCGAATTGGAACTGATGTCGAAACATCTACTGAAGAATGTTCTGCTTCAGAAGTGTACACAGAGCAGGTAGAAGGCGCTACTTACCTTAATGGTGTTCAGGATTGGGTAAAGAAGACGGTTGCCCAGATGTTGGAAAGGTTCCTGCTTGGTCTCCATGTTAAGATTAAGAATCTTATTATTGTATTTGAGCAGGGATCAGAGATTTGTGGTGCAAATTTGGGGGATGAAAGCAACTGTCAGTCTCAAAGCATTCTTGCACTTCGAGTGTTGGAGACAGAATATGGAAATGCAGAAGAAAGTGCGTCAGGTATTCTTGCAGAGAATGCTACTTTGACAAAATTTATAAACTTTCAGGGTGTAACTGTTGATATCTATGATAGAGTAGATAAGGTTTCACAACTAGGAAATTCAAAGCCTTTCATTGCATCATTCTTAAGTGGTCAGACAGGTAAGACCTCAATTCCAATTCCAATGCCATTAGTGCATGGGAATGGAGGTGGGTTCTCAGGATCAGTTCAGTTAAGCATATATGGGACAAATGGTTCAATGGATGTTCCCAAAATCAATGCCGAAATTCATTTTGATCCTTTTAAGTTGCAATTGCAGCCGTATACCATACATAGGCTAATTTCTCTACTGTACTCTATACATGAATCTGGAGATAAAGGCAGTGAAGCTCTTCTCTGTTCGAATAATGAGCAATCTATAGGATTTGAGCATGATGGGAGTGGAATAAGTCTGCATCTTAGTGAATCAGTGACAACCGATGTTAAGATTAGTTCATTTTTAAACATGCCTTCACAAGTCAGGAAAGAAACAACTTTGATTCCTGATTCCATGATCATATCTAACTGGGTGCAAAATGCTGATTCAAACATGCCTTCACAAGTCAGGAAAGAAACAACTTTGATTACTGATTCCATGATCATATCTAACTGGGTGCAAATTGCTGATTCAGTTGAAAGCGAAGATGAATTCTTTGACTGTTTGGATGATTCAACTAATTTGTCTGCGAGTCTGGATGATTGCGGCTCGTCGAATTTGCCTGCGAGTCTGGATAATTGCGGCTTGTCGAATTTGCCTTTTTCTGTTTTTGGTTTCATCGCTGCTGGTTGCAATCTGAACGTTAAATTGGATGGTATATCTGTAGTACTTGCATTTGAAGATCACGGCCATGCCAATGTTGTGTCATCCTTGGAAAGGTCAGGGATTCAATGCTTGGAACAAGAGACTGGCTGCGTGGAGGAAGAAGAGAGTTATTTAGAAGCTAATTTTGAAGATTTGGTTTTCTCTGTTCAAGTCTCTGCTAAAGAAGTTAGGTTCAAAACAATGGTGAAACAGTTCGAGATCTATGAGTACCTGCTTGAAGACAGTAGAAAAGGCACAAGGCTCAGCTTTTCAAATTGTGGGGAATGCCCATCTATCAGACATTTACAAAGAGCAGTTGAAGATGCACTGCCCTGTTTCCCTTTATCACTTTATGCTCCTGTGGCAGTAGATAAGATCAATAACATGATAAACGAAGATGTGGCATTACCCCATGCGGCTATGGCTAATAGAAGGTTGGAAAAGAAGCAAAGCACATCTGGCATTTTCAAGAAGTTTGTTAAGATCAAATTATTGGCTTCTAACTGTGATTCTGCTCATCATTTCTCTCTGAATTGTCATTTTGGTGATCTGAAGTGCTATGATTTTGCGAGTAGCTGCATAAAGTTTGAGTTACAACTTCAGCCATTTGTTTTGTGGGTAGATTTTTACGCGGCAAATAAACTGTGTCAGTTGATTGAAAGCATTGCAAATTCAGATGAAGCAAGATATTGTTGTTCTTCCAATGGTAGAAATGAGGCTCCACAACGAAGTATACAAGGTAATTTTTCTATGTCTTGTGCAAGGGTTATTCTGTGCTTCCCCAAGGAAATCAACAAGGATATGAGTCCATATTTCATGAGGGACAATTTCATCTGTATTGATTTTTCTGAGTCTGCAAGTGCTGGAAAAATGCAGCAAGAAGGGTTGCTTAAAGAAGATGTAGTATCTTCAAAAGACTGTCATTTTCCTTCATCTAGTTTTGTCTATCTGAAAATGGGAGAGAGTACCTTATTTCTAGTTTCCCCTTCGAGCCGAACTATTGTTAAGAGGATATCTGGTGATCTTGGTGAACCGCATTTTTCTGCTCGGAAAGCTTTTAGCATCTTAACACGAGAAAAGGGGGCTTATTTAGTTATTGGCATCCAATGGCAAGATATTCCTGGGATAGGGATGAGGATTGTGGAAAGAGCATGGGAAAAAGGCAATGAGCATTGGAAAAGAACTGGAAGTAGAGGAGTGAATGGAAGCAATTCTGAATTTACTGCTGCAAAAGCTTTAGAATTTACTGGTTCTTATGTTCGAGAGGAGATGATTCAGAACTCTGCTCTAGTGATTCGCTTCTTGTTACCACATGTACAGATTGATCTTTATGGCTCTGAGCATATTCTAGTAGCTAATCTTTTAAGTCTGCTCACCGATTGCATTTGTTTTAAAGGGCACAAAGGAACTTGTTTGAATTCAGAAGGAAAACTTGTGAAAGAAGCATGTCGTTCAAAGGTATCACAGTCCTCGATTCTCTTTGAGTGTAAGGTTCTTGATATTGCAATACATGTGGCAGAGCCAGTGAACATAAAGGCTTCCATGGAAAGGGAGCTTCGAGGATCTTGGGCCAGTTTTCGACTAACAGTTAGGAATGTTGATGTTCTGTGTGTATCAAATCTTGGGGGTGTGCCTGGTGCCAGATACTTTTGTCTAAATCATGACGAGGGATTTTTGTATGGATCGTTAAGTGACAAAAGAGAGCAGCCACAATCTGATGGAGCAATTAGAGAATTCTGTTTACTATGCCTCAAAACTAACGTTTTAGGTCGTGGTGATGGGGAAGGTACCCATGCATTGGCCAGAGGAAATGCAGGAACAACAATTATACATGTAGATAATCCAAAATATTTACACAGTCTAACAACTGTTACAATTCGTTGTGCTACACTTGTTGCACCTGGTGGTCGGCTTGATTGGTTGGGTTCAATCATTTCATTCTTTAACCAATCTTCTAATGAGAAACAATTTGCAGGTACTCCTCCACAACCAAGGCTCTTCAAGGATGCCAACTCCCGCTCAACTTCTTTTTCGCTGGAATTACTAGATATTGCTGTGAGTTATGAGCCTTTTCCTGAAGCCATAAGAGCAAGCAGTTTCGACAGTGCTGGTAGTTGTGTTGAAGAAGCACATGCACCAGTTGCATGCATTTTAGCCGCAGCAGCAATAAGGTTTTCATTTAAGGAAAAGCCTGAGATAGTCAACAAAAAGTACACTATCTTGCTGGAAGATGTAGGCCTTATGGTCTTGGATTCTTCGAAAGGAAGAAACCATAAGCATGCATACGATGCAGAATCCTTACAATCAAAAGGGTATGTGAAGATTGCTGGAGAGGCAATAATGAACTTGGATGTTGAAATGAATTGCCAGGACAAGTTGCTTTGGGAAGTTAACTGTACAAAATGTCATATTTGCCTGGGTACTTGCCATGACACAACTGCAGCTCTTAGCCACTTGGTTTCGCAGCTTCAACTGCTTTTTGTACCTGATTATGAAGAGTTTGCTGTTCACTTACAAACAAGGCTAAATAGCAGGAAGCAGGTTAGTTCAATTCAGGTGGATGAGACATTCGAAATTTACAGTAAGGATCATTCGAATAGCCATCGTGTTTCTGAAGCCATATCAGTTGGGTGGATGGATGACATAGTGGATAATGCTTTTTGTTCAGAGGACCTTCAAGCAAGGCTTGAAAATGAAGAGGGTATAGATACTACAGTGAATGGTCAGTCCCAATTTTTATTTAGTGAACTTGTATTTGAAGAAGGCTGTGATTTGGAGGGCAATGTGTCTACATCTTTCTGTATTGTAGATCATATAGTGAAAGAAAGAGTACCTTCTAAGTCTACATCAAATGTTCAAGCAGATGATATGAAAGATTTTCTTGAATCATTCCTTGTGTCACAAATACTTGAAAGCAAACAATTAAAGGTTGGAGAATCAGCTAGCCCCAGCAAAAGCACTATGGCAATAGATGAAGATATCTGGGATGGAAAAGGTGGATGGTATGAAGGAAGCTCCGTGAGGGTCTTGGAAAATCATATTTCAAACATTGAGCATGGCAAAGTGAATGGGTGTCATGGTAGCTCTGGAAATATCTCTTCGTCTGGCAAAGTCATTCATCCAGTTGGTCGAATTTCACTCAAGAACTTCAGGGTCACATGGAAGATGTATGCAGGTTCGGACTGGCCTTCCCACAAAACTCAAGACGAATCTGCAAGAAATGAAAGTTCTCTGTTCGAAGTTGAGTTGCATGGAGTGAACGTTAGGTATGATGCGTTCCCTGAGGGTGGTGGGCCTTATGCATCAAAACTTTCGCTGTCAATACAAGACCTGGGGATTTTAGATCACAGTGAACATGCCCCTTGGAAAAAGATTTTGGTTGATTATAATTCAAGAAAGCATCCCAGAGATTTGTTTGAAAAAGCATTGGAATTAGAGATAGAAGCTGTAAAGCCTGATCCTTCAATTCCTCTTGAAGAATATCGGGTCATCGTGAAGCTGCTTCCTTTACAGCTACATCTTGACCAGATCCAGCTTGAGTTTTTCATGAAATTTTTCGCTCAAAAAGGATCCTCCAGGGAGCTAAGTGAAAAGGAGGAGCTCTTCCTTCCATTCTTTCAGAAATGTGAAATAAATCCTGTCAGTATCCATGTGAATTATGTTCCTCGTCGAGTGGATGTGAATGCCATACGGGAGGGGATTTACTATGAACTTCTCAACATATTTTCTTGGAAGGGCATTCATTTGCATTTGAAAGGCGTACAGACTGGAGGAGTTTCGGGTGTGGGCAGTGTTTCAGAAATTGTTATTAGGAAATGGGTGGAAGATATTTGTCAAAACCATCTTCATAAGCTACTGAAAGGGGTTGCTCCGATCCGGCCTTTAGTTGCACTTGCTAAATTGTTTTCTGATACGGTTAAACATTATAGAAAAGATCGCCGTTTACTGAAGAGCCTGGTGAAAGAGGCGATTGCATCACTCTCGAAGTAGTCAGAAGTGGAGTTAATTTCGCAGCAGGAGCACAATTTTGGTAAGTAAATAAAATAAACTTTGAAAGTCAGTGCATAATGTTTGTATCATTACTAGTCCAGACTGCATGCCCATGTTAACATATTTATTTGGATGGTTATTATTGAAATAGTTCAAGAGGCGATGAATCAGTTAAAAACAAATTATTATTATTATTATTTTTATAAAAGAAAGTATTAGGAAGGAAGATGGAAATTATTAATATTTATTTAAAATAAAAATATGTAAATAATAAAAATTTATATATATTCAAGTTTAATATCAGTTTTTAAGTAAGACTTAAAATTACTTTTGATTAGTTAAGAACTAGTTTTTATGAGTAAATTATTATTACATGCAATCTGATTTTCCTTTTAAGAATTACTAACATTTCATGATAACAACAATTAATACTATCATATCCTCACTACCAGTTTAACAATTAAATTATACCCATCATAAATCCATCTTAAACCTGGACTTATGGAGCATCAAGATGGATCCAATTTCTTGAGATGTAGTTTTTTTAATCTTAAACTCAAGAAATTTGATATAGCCCGGTACTGGGAGATGTTGTAACTTAATTTGATTAATTGTTATTTTTAGTAAATGTTAAGTTACAACATCCCCATAATGAAATATATTATATCTTATCTTGTGCTTTATCTAGTAAATACTATTAGTTTTGTTTAACTAAACTATATGTTTTTGTTACTATGCAGATCAAACGGCTATAGAGTAGTGGAGTCCAAATAAAGTTTTGAGCGTTTTTGGAAAGTTACGTATATATAAACTTCTTGAAGTTATTTTCAGGAATTGAAATTAAGTTATTACTAGGATACCCACTTAATTTGTGGCAACTGAATGCGATAGCCACATAATTTGTGGCAACTGAATACAGATAGGTCAGAAGTTAAGTGCCACAAAAGTTATTCATGCATCATTACTTTTTCTCCATGCTTAGTTACATGAGTTGTACATTGTACTTTATTCATGCATCATTACTTGTTCTCCATGCTTAGTTACAGGAATTGTGAGTTAGTCATGATCATTACTTGTTATTGCTTAGTTAGTCATGATCATTACTTGTTATTGCTTAGTTACATGAATTGTACGTTATTCATGCATCATTACTTGTTCTCCATGCTTAGTTACATGAATTGTACCTTACTCATGCATCATTACTTGTTCTCCATGCTTAGTTATATGAATTGTATGTTTGTTCTCCATGCAAAGCTATCAATTATATATACATATATATATAATTGTTTATTTTGAATTTGGAATGACTGCCATAAAATCAATCTTGACAGTACACTTGGTCTCATCCTCATGCAATATAGGAAAACTGCATAGGAGTTAGTCCACCCCAAATTCTAAACTAGCACAACCACAAGTAAAATGAGAACACCTATAGTGGAAGCCAACCACTTAGTTTTGTGGAGATGGATGGTTGACTCTTAAACAAAGACTAAACATTAAACTAATTAACAAACCGTGATAGCTATCCATTTATGGTATACTATAAACATAAAACAAATACTATTTAATAAAAGAATATTATTGTTACCCTTTTCTTTAACTACCACTTAACTCAAGCTTATTTAAATGTGAATCAAAATGCATTTAAGCATAACAAGATACAACTACCATGAAATGAATCCATGTTGTACACTTGTTACACTTGAGCTAATCTTCTTGATTTGCTCAAGGCAGCCCAAAATATGAGATAATATCTAAACCCTATGGGCTTAAATATAAATACCGACCATGGAATGAATCCATGTTGTACACTTGTTACACTTGAGTTAATCTTGTTGATTTGCTCAAGGAAACCCAAAACATGAGATAATATCTAAACCCTATGGGCGTAAATATAAATACCTATTGGTGTCATTAACTTTTATTTTTTCAAAATGTATAATATACTAGCACAACCACAAGTAGAAGGTGATTATCGTTATCTATTTATGCTATAACATAAACATTAAACTAATTAATATAAACATAAAACAAATACTATTTAATTAAAAAATTTGATTTAAAAAACAAAAAACAAAAAGTGATATCCGCTTAACTTAAGCCTATTTAAATCTTAATCAAGATGCATTAAGTCTTCCATTAGTCTCCCAAGCTCGTGACTTTTTAATTCCATGACCACTGATTTTGAAATCTCCAACTCCTCGGTTTAAATGGCCCTATGAGGATGATGTGTTTAGTATAAAATGTTACATGCATTCTCATACAAGTTGGTGCAACTCCAAGGCCAGTGTTACTTAGTGGTCAATATGTTCATATAGGGGAGAATATTGAAATTAATGTGTGGATGATTGCTTACACAAAATGGAAATATAGTGATCCTTACATATTCATCTTTCTCTCTTTGTTATTATGACTTCATATTCCTCTCCCCTTAGCATTTACAAGTGTGGAGTGAAAATATTTCTTAGAGTCTTCAACTCTAACTTAACTTTGTTTCCTCACTTCACATGCTCTCTGCATGTGGAATGCAAAGATCTTAACCACCACTTTTCTGATTTTCTTTTCTCCACATGCACATTCTACATCGATGGCTTTGCATCACCCTCTAATCTATTTCTTAGCTTAACCAAAATACATTGCTTCACATCAAGCACCTTTGCATTTCCATATACTTAGGATACATAAGGATCTTAAATATTTTATGCTCTCCTTCCAAACTATTACACACAATATATCAATAACCAAAATTAATCTAGTGATGTTGGATGGAAAAAAATCCCATTGATGATATGCATTCATTAGAAAAACATGAGCACATTTCTAATGTGGTTACTATCTTTCTTGATATTTGGTTATTTTTATTTTTCTTTCTCTTCCAAATCCTATAAGTTCCATCATTATCCTTCTTTATTCTTCCAACAACCTTTTATCATCATGTACTCAATATGATTATTCCAAATCAGCCTTATTGTACACAAATGATAATGTCCAATGGGACTCAATACCTCCCATTTCTAGGTTCTAGTAGGACTTAATGTCTTTAGCATCTCATGCCCAATAGGGTTTATTATATCCAACCCGCCATTTCCAATACTAACCTACAACATCCCCATCCTCCCTTTTATACACAACCATCACCACTTGTCGCACAACCTTACAAACCACCCATCAAACTTACAAACCACCCAAANTTTTATTATACCCACCCCGCCATTTCCAATACTAACCTACAACATCCCCATCCTCCCTTTTATACACAACCATCACCACTTGTCGCACAACCTTACAAACCACCCATCAAACTTACAAACCACCCAAAAATAAAAACTAGGACTTGGGTTAATGCACCATCAATTATTTTGAACTACTAACATTAGATTACTGCAAGGAAAACACTCTATCATGAATCCCATGACCAGGAAAAGTAAAAAATTACAATTATCATAAAAAACAAAGTATGTAACTTGCCTTCGAGAGAGATTAGGTTGTAGAAGAAATTTTAACAAATATTTATGTTTGTTGTAGTCTTGAACTTGTTGATAAAGAAAGGTTTTGACTACAATCCCATCGTAGGTTTCTTTTCTGATATTGAATCCAGAGTATTGAATTTATAGTTTACAAAATGGACACCACTGGAAATATAACAAAAAAACCTGGAAAGCATGCAGAAAGAAACTCGGTTATGTGGTAGGTTGATCCGAATCATCGTTGATGACGAGTGGAGTGTCATGGGAGATCCTAGTTGGAGTAGAGTTTTGTGATAGATTTAGGTCAAGTCACCTCCTTATGATGCGCATTTTTCCAGCCATAATCTTGTTCATGTTCCTTTGGTCTTACAGAACAACAAGCTTTTTCATAAGGTTGAGTATTTTTGTGTTGCGCTCCATGAGGACCAGAATCATCAGAGTTTTGGTCACCTAGTGTAGGAACATTGAGTTTTTGTAGAAAATAACCCTACTCCTGATATCTCCTAGATTTTGTATCCAGTATTCCATTAGATTGAAGCATGCTTCCACTTGGAAGGAAACACCAATCTGCTCTATGTCTTGAACGTCCCTATTCTTATCCTCGTCTTCCTACTCATAATCACTGGGATTGATGGTGGGAGGGGGGGTTTGAGTGATGAATTCGAATCCTAGGAGGTGGCCAATTTGGATTATATTAGAGTTCAAAATGTTGGTCTTTCTGGTTAGCTCTGAAAGTATCCTCAATTCATCCTCTAGGCCATCAACTTCCTTCCTCTAGTCAGGTAGACTACGGTCAAGAAACATTTTTTCTATCTAGAAGGTTAAGGGAGAGCATTCATCCACCTCCTAGAAAATGATAGTCTCTTGTGAAAGTTTCCTCTCCATTCTTTCAATTTCCATTTTGTAGGCGAGAGGGATGGAATTCTTGTAGTAATTTGTAGTTGTAGCCCTTGAGTTGGTTAGTGGTGGTATTTTGAAGCTAGACTCCAACTCTCTTCTTCCCCCTTGTTACACATCATGAGCCTGACCTTGTTATTGTTCTTTTGATGGTTGTGAAGGCCAAAATATTTGTGAACAACAATGAGAATGAGAATTATTTTCAATCTTCCTTGGGATTGATGCACCAGATCATCTCCATGATTGGCCTATCCATCTTTTCATGGGAGAGCTCTAGATTCTTTATGCCATTGTATTGCATCCTCTCCCTCACTATGCTATCTAATATTCTTAGGTACTGTCGCACAGGTCGTTGTAGATAGGGTAGTGGAATATTAATGGTTGTCATTTTGGTCCATGTTTTTGCATGGATTGTTACCAACTCATGTCCACTTGTGGCAAGATGGCTCAACATGTCATCATGACTTGGGTCCCTCCTTGAGGTGTCTGTGAGATGAGCTAGGCCTTGTGTCTTCCATGCTCAACCTATGTCGGTGAACAAAACTTGTATTGTTGTTCCTCATTTGTAGTATATTCACTTGAACCCTAGGAAACTATCTTCGTATTTGTTGGGTAAAAATAATTTTATAATCCATAATCCATCCATCATGGAAGTGACGTTTGCAGATAATGAAGTGACTTTTGCAGATAATGAGGAGAATTTATGGCATTGAAATTATCTATTAATTTGTACCAAAGTTATACTATAAAGTCCAAACTTTTATAAAGACGAATTAATAAAACTTAGGATAAAATGAATATTAAGGATAATGACTTAACACAAGTCATTAGGGTCATCTCCTTTTTAACCCCCTTCTTATTCTACTTCTTGTGGAATTATACCCCCCATCTCCTCTTCGTCCTTTAGTCCGCACTAGTCATGGGTTTTATATTAAATAGTGATAATATACATATTTACATAATCTAGTCATGTTGGACCATTCATATCTGGCTTTTAGCAATTTCATCAATATTTACATATTTACATATTGAAGTAGAAAATAGGGTATTATACTTTCATAATTTACCAAATTCTTATTTATGCTTGTGATATTTAGCTTATAGCCTCCCACTACCAATTTGTTCAAATTCAACTATTCATATTCTAAGGTTAAAATGACTCATTAAATTCACTCCATTTGTAAATAAGTTCCAAAATATTCATCATATGGCCACTCATTCTTAGAATGCATGAATTAACATGAATTTGCGTTGATTTTCCCAATACCTAATTTTGTTGTTAAAACACATGGTACAAATACACGTGTAATGCTCAAATTAATAGATTATAGTAATCATACATGTATCCTTTCAAGATTAAACTTGTTTGTTTATATATTTTTTCCTTTACCAACAAAACACATTTTGTCAATGTTAAATTCACCTACATAGAATTTGCCAACTTTTAGCCCCAAGGGTTAGCTCAATTGGTAAGACGTGCGCATACTCTCTCGGTTTGGGGAGAGGTCACGGGTTCGAGCCTTGAGTCCTTTGGGGTTAGGCCTTCTGCGAGGATGACCGGCGGTTTACCACCTCTACCATCCACTAATGTGGGGAAGTATTGCTGGGTTTCCCGTGGATCTTTCCATCTGAAAAAAAAGAATTTGCCAACTTAGCAGCTTGCTTTTACAATTTTAGTGTTTCACTAAAATTGACCAAATCGACTTTCACTAAAATGCATTTCTATGTTTTATTTCTTGACCAATTTTCAATTGGAGAGTGTTTCTTTTGTCATTATCCACCTTTATACATTCAAAATTTCCAATTTTAGGCTTAAATATTTCTATTGTACAATAAGTAATAAAAATTTCCGTTGTTTTCCATTGTCCCAAATTATTTTGAGGATTTATCAAAATGCATGTCTAATCCATTTTTTTTTGTGTGGGGCGAGGAATCCATTTGATTTTGTCCATATAATGTTATGTTGGGCACAAAACTAATTTATTATATTTTTTTGATTCATCTCTATATGTAAAAAAAAGAGTATATGAAAAGGGCTATTTGTTAAATTTGACAATTACATTGTCACGTCCCCTTTCGTCAATTCAACCAGTGGAAGGAACATAAATGACATATGAGGGTGTTAGATATCGCCCCATGGCCAAATTACAAAGTTCATAAACATTTAAATGCACATGCATATGCATAAATATAAACATGGTGGAATTAAACTCTATCAATGCACACACAACATGCATATACCAACATGCTCATCATAGGCATAACAATAAAATCATGCACAAATATAAACTAACTCATGCTATGCACAAGCATCTAATTTGATCATTCGAATTGGTCATCTCATTCAATTTAGAATAAATAAATAATCATTCATAATACATAATTTTTCAGAAATAAACATTAAAGACTTATCTTTTAATTGGAATTGTTCAAGCAATTGGCTATGAAAGAGAAACGTTCCACCCAATTGTAGGTCTCTATCCATCCTATATTGTTTCAACTGAGATGCCACCCTCAATATGGGACATGTATCCACTACGGAGGAACTACGTAGGCTCACTCACAACCATAAGGATAAATATTCATGCTAAGCCAACACACAGTTGGGTTTATCAAGCATAAATGGAGCTAGGGAAGGAGAAAGCTAATCCAATGAGATCAACCATAGATCTACTGACATTTTAATTGGTCTCGGCTAACTTTGGAACCCACAATACCTACCACACCCAACATAAGGAAGGTTTCCTTATGTGTTGCGTAGTTCCTTAGGCACCCCTTCCCTCTGGTAATCTTCAGGGCGGGAATAGAAGGGTCCAAGCTGCTAAATGATCATGCATTCTTTCCTTCATTGGGTTTATCAAGCAATCCTAACCTCTGATCTCTCTCCCACTTCAATCCACTCTTGAGTTTTTCTGTTTTTCGGCCACACAACTTTCAATCATGAAACAACTTCTAGGCTTCCAAATCTAAGACTTCCTATGGATTTCCAGGCCTTCCTTTGAGAGTGTTGGTTCCTCTCCCACTCTCAAATTTTCCCCAAGGTTTATTTCCATGGATTTCCCACTTGATTTCTGTGAGAAATTCAAACCAACAAGTGAGTAATTTGAACCACAGGAGAATCTAGGAGCATTAGTGAGGTCCACAAATCAAATTTGGGTGCAAGATTTAGCAAAAACCATCAAATTACAGTTAAATTACACACAATGATAGTTGGAAACAAGATAATTTTGGATTGTCTAACTCTGAAATTGTTTTTTTTTTTACTAAAACATAGGGATAGAATATATTGATTCCGGTAAAATAGCTACCGCAAGCTTTGACCGGGTTACAGAGCTTCATAGCTGGGCTAGATTCTATTTCAAAATGGATCTTGGAATCCAAAGCCTCCCGACGGCTTGATTACAGCTTGACTACAATAATTTAAAGGGCAAAGAAACAAAGGTTGGTCTAAAGAGAAGGAAGCAGCTTGAAAGAGGGGAGATCAGACTTCCAGCATTGTGCTTTTCATTTGCCAAGTTTGGCAATCGGTTTAGAGACAGCAGTTTCCAAAGCACTGATGCGTTTCCCAAAGTCTCCTTGTGTTTTTGCAACGTCCTTGAAGCTGGTGCGAGTCTCTTCTTTGAAGTCTTCCAGATTCTCTGATGAGGCCAAGTGATCTGCGCGAAGCTTCCTGATATCTTCGTTGAGGATGTCCCAAGTTTGCTCTCCTACCTGGTTGGTCGCTTGCAGGAGCTTGTCTTGTTTTTCCAAACATGCTTTGACCCTCCCCATTGTGTTCTCCAATGAATCGATCCTTTCTTCCACTGATGGTCCGGAGTCTGAGGAAGATCCAAGTGATGCCATTGTGAGTAGCTTAAAGCTTTTTCCTAGTTCAGATTGTGGCAAGAGATAGCAGCGCTGGATTTGACAGAGAGTAGGAAAATCTCCTTGGTCGCGCAGTGTTTTTCACAGGGTATTCTATCCACAGAAACTTCAAATTCGCTGCTGTGAAGAAGGAAGAGGAATGCCAATCTTAAGTAACAGGATGGGAGGGAAACACAGTCACGAGAGGACCCTGACCGGCTGCGATTTTGCAGAGATTTCCTGGCATTGACAGGAGATGGAAAAAAACGTGGTTCACAGATGCTCTGCAAAGCAAATGGTATCGCTGGGTTTTGATCCCGAATCTGCAACAGCTAGGGGACGTCACATCGATGTTCAACTCCATCTTTGATTAAGATACCTCTACCCAATAGAGTCCCACGATTGGCTTCTTTGTGTGCCAGCGAGTTCAGCCCACGGAGCACATGGAAGAATCTTATGGTTTGAAATTTTTTACTTAGAATTCAAATTTTCTAGTAAATATGGGACATAGTAAGCTGAGAGGGACACTTCTTTCGTATTAGAGCATGAATCAGCAGTCTTGAGTCACCAAAGACCGACAGCTTGGCAATTCCTTTGGATAGCGCGATCCTTAATCCTTGCAGGAGACCACAAAATTCAGCTATATTATTTGAGTCAATGCCTAGGCCCCAAGAGTAATTACTGAGCACATTTCCATTAGTCGAGATGATCACTCCACTGCCACCAGCTAAGACTAGGTTACCCTTTGAGGCTCCGTCAAAGAAGAGGCATGGCTCATTCAAAGAAGCTTTCCAGCTGATGAAACCAAGTTCATCAAGCCTAACTTCCCATTGAGCAGTTTGAGGTTGATTTGGCAAGGTTTGATTCTGAAGATTGGATACTATCATGCTTAACCAATGTGACTCTTTAGGTAGAAGTTGAGTAGTGTCTTTCAGGGATAGGATGTGATCTAGAGCTTCCCCTGGTATTGCTCTTGCTTGGATTGCGATTTTAGAGGGTTGATTTTCTTGATCCCTAAAAATTCGATTGTTTCTCTCGATCCAGATTTTCCAGCAAATGGCTTTTGGAAGCCATTTCCAGGCGGTTTGGAGCAGAGTTTTCTTGGCCAGCTGAAACGGTGAAAGATTCATCCAATTTGAGAAAAGACCATGGATAGTGTCTAGAAGATTGATGCCAGGATTTAGTCTCATGGCTTCTGTCCACACCTCTTTGGAGAATTGACAGCCAAGGATGATGTGATCTGAGGTTTCTTCCTTGTTTTTACAAAGAGGGCATCGAGTTGGTCCTTCCATGCCTCTTTTCCTTAGATTTTCTCCTGAAAGAATGCTTTTGTGGGTTAGCATCCAACAAAATATGTCAATTTTTGGGATGAAGGCTTTTGAGCAGAGAAACTTCTAGACCACAGGATTGGGAGCAACATAAGGGACGGCTTGGATGTTCTTGTAACCTTCTGAGGTTGAGTAATTTCCTGATTTGTTTCCCCACCCTCTTCTATCTCTGATTTCTTATTTAATTGGAGATTTGCCTTGGAGGAGGTTAGTTAGAATTTTAGCTTCAGTTTTTAGATCAGGGAGGAGATCGCCTAGATCCCAGCCAATCCAGTTGTTATCTTCCCATGCTGACAGGTCCCACAACGAGGTAGCTCCTTTATCCAAAAGCCAGTGTTTGATGTTGTTCACTTCCATACGTAACCCGAGTGGAGTTTCTCCCAGGATGGAGTCTTCCCAAACTTTGATTGTTTTCCCATTCCCGAGTATCTAGTATAGATTCCTTTTGAATGGATCCAACGCTTTAATACATAAGTTGTAAATTGGAGAACCATTTCTGAGTGGGGGTTGCTTGTCCAGGCACCTCTTCCTAGTTCCAGGAAAATATTTTTTGCGGAGAACTGCCTTGCTCCAGCTTTCTTTTCCTGTGATCATTTGCCAGAGCACCTTAGCTCCTAAAGCCAGATTTTGGGTGGTTAAACTCCTCACTTGAAGCCCTCCTTCATCACGAGGTTTTTGGATCTTATCCCATCTGACAAGGTGGAGTTTCTTTTCATTCCCTTTGCCCCCTTCCCAAATGAATTTTCTGAGCAATCCTTCTATCTTTCGAATTACTGAACCTGGGGCAAGCAGAATTGAGGATTGGTAAATTGGCATGCTGTTTAGAACAACTTTTATAAGAATAGTCTTCCCTGTTAGGTTGAGCCAATTAGCGCTCCATCTTTGAGTTTTGACTTTGAGTTTGTCTAAAATAGGTTCCCATTTTGCTGGTTTGATTTTGTTTTTGCAAATCGGGATGCCTAGGTAGATGAAGTTGTCCCAGTCCATCGTACCTTCCATCCCAAGCATTCTAGTAATTTCCCTTACCTCTCTTGCTGAACACTTCCAGCTGAAGATTTTTCTTTTTTGGAAGTTTATTTTACTTCCGGACACATCTTTGTATAATTCCAGCTCTTGTTTAAATTGTTCAGCTGAATGGATGTTTGCTCCCCCTAACAACAGAGTGTCATCTGCAAATTGAATGTGGTTTATGTCCTGAACATTATTCACTATTCTTAGACCTAGAAGCATATGTATTTCCTGACTAAGATTAAGTTGAAAGCTGAGCATTGATGCTTGGATGGCATAGAGGAGAGGGGACAACGGGAAGCCCTGCCTTAAGCCTCTAGATGCTTTGAAGAAACTTGTGGGCCTTCCATTAACTAGAGGGGCTATCCATGGATCACCCACACATCCTTTGATCCAACTTATAAAGGCGAGAGAGAAGCCAAATTTTTCCATAACTGCAAACAGAAAATCATGCCTTACACGGTCAAAAGCATTAGCTAAATCAAGTTTAATGACCATACCTTTCTCATTGCGTTGATAGCTTGAATGAATTTCTTCTTGGATGAGAATGATGTTGTCAAAGACTTTCCTTCCTTTGATGAATCCTCCTTGATTTTCCGGGATAATCCTTGGCAGAATTATTTTAATCCTAGTGGCTATAATCTTGGTTATAATCTTGTAGCTTGTGTTGCACAAAGAGATTGGCCTGAAGCGATTGAAGGTGATGGCACATTTTTCTTTCGGGATCAGAGCAAGGAAGGAAGAATTGGTGCTGCCTCCCAGTTTGTTGACCTGTTGAGAATACCAGATCATTTTTAAGAGATCAATCTTGATTATTGACCAGCAGCAAGTGAAGAATTTTGTTGTGAAACCGTCAGGACCGGGGGTGCTGTCTGGTTTCATAATAGGGAGGGGGTCTTTAACCTCATTCATGGTGATTGGAGCAGTAAGAAAGTTATTTTCCTTTGGCTTGATAAGATGAGGACTGAGATCAAACAGGTGGGAGGAGGTGTCTACCGGATCTTCTATGGGAGATGTGAATATCTCTTTGAACGTAGCCACGGCTGCCTGCTTTATGCCCTCAAATTCTTTGATCAGACCTCCTTGAAAATTTATTTCAGAGATTGCTTTGTAGTTCTTTCAAGCCTCGGCCTGCTTATGGAAGTATTTTGTGTTTTTGTCCCCACTTAAGAGCCAGGGATCTTGGGATTTTTTCCTTCAATATTCTTCTTCTAGCCTGCAGGCCGAGAAGAAAGCTTTCTGATGAATCTCTTCCTTTCTTAGGAGGTAATTTGAAACAGGAGAGGTGTCCATGTGGGTTTGGTGAGTTTCCAGCTCAGCTTGAGCTATTTTCCTTCTTGATATGGGAGAAGTAATGAGCCTTGCCCAGTCTTTCAGGTCATGTTTGAGCCTCTTTATTTTTGCTTCCCAGATGAAGGACGGCGATCCTTTTATTTGGGTTTTCCAGGAGTCAGAAACTACTTGCAAAAAATCCTCATGTTGGATCTAGAGGGGACTAAAATGGAAGGGAATCGGGCCATGGTCTTGATCTTGATCCAACTCAAGAAGGATGGGCTTATGATCGGAGGTGCAGTGAGGGAGGATTTTGGAAGAGGCTAAGAGGCCCATGGAGAGAAAGGAGGAGTGAACAAGGAACCTATCAAGCCGGGATGCAACATGACCAGGTCCACTTCTCTTATTAGTCCAAGTAAACTTTCCTTTAACAGGATTTATATCAATCAGATCCCATCCGAGGATGATATCTTCAACCCATTCCCTCGATGGATCTCTAACCTGTGTGCCTCCTTTTTTCTCATTGGCAGCAAGGGTGACATTCAGGTCGCCTGCTACTATAATATTTTCTAAATGCTGCAAGTTAAGAAAGGACTCTAATGTATTCCAGCAATCTTTTTTTTCTGAATGTAAGACGGGGACATAGAGGTTGAACAGACTTACAATTCGCCTAGATAGTTTGTGGATGAGCTTTGTGAAAACCCAATGCAACGCACGTTCCTCAGCTTCAATGTCATACAGAGTGGAGTCCCAGAAGGTGGCAATGCCTCTAGAAGCACCTCTAGAGTTGTTGCCAATTCCAGGACCTTTTATCCAAAACTTTTTCCCAGCTTGAAGGATAGCAGTTTCCTCCATTTTTGTTTCCTGGACTAGCAGAATCTCAGGTTTATGAATTTGGACCAGATCTTTCATTGCTTCTTCTTTTAGAGTAGATCCGAGGCCTCTGCAATTCCAGGAAATGTACCACATTAATTACTGTGGGAGGTTGGGTTGGCCCCTTTTGAGGCCGGAGCTGTTCCTTTTTTAGATCTGGTGTGCATAATGCCTTTTAGAGTTTTTTGGGATCCTTCAAGGATGGCTAGGTATGTTGCTTCCTCTCTTTTCTTCTTTTTTGATTTCCTCCCTCTTGGATTTTTGATGGGCATAGCATGCAGACTGCTTGATGAGGCTCCCTCATCCGTTTCTTCACCTGGGTCCGTTTCTAGAAGCAAGGGGTCTTCATTTGCTTCTTTGGAGGTTCCAAGGGCCTGAGCAGCCGTCGAAACTCTTGGATCGGGTTGGGGTATTTCCCCAGACTCCAACGGATCTGCAACCTGGGACTCGACCTCTTTACTGCTAGGCTGATTTTCCATTTGATTTCCTTCAATGCTTGCAGAAGTTGGGTCTTTTCCAGCTGGATCTCTGCTCTTTAATGGTTCCTCATCATTTTGAATAACGATTGGTGTAGCTTTTGTGGCTTCCTGGTGAGATTTATTTGAGCTTGATGGTTGGTTCTGCATGTCCCCTACAGCCTTTTCTTCCTGGTTTTTGGTATTTGTTTTCCCTTTCTTAACTTTTTTCCATCCTTCTCCTTCTTCAGGAGCCTGTATTTTGGGGCAGTTTCTCTGAAAATGTCCATGTTCATGACAGTGACGACACTTGAATGGTAGCTATTCATAATCCAACTTTTGGTAATGGTGCCAATCTCCAACTTTTAGTTTAACTGCCTCAGGCAGCCCTGCTTCAAGATCGACCTCTACACATATTCTGGCACAGGAGTATTGGCCCTTATTTTCGGCTTTATCAATGTATCTCCCAAGAGCATTCCCCACTTTTTCAAGGGTTTGTATGTTCCAACAGTGAACTGGGAGGTTTGGAAGCCTTACCCACACTGGAACTTCCTTTGGAACATCAACTTTAGCATTGAAATCTGGAGTCCATCTATTGAGATACAAACCTTGGGACCCATGAAGTATGGGCCACTTCTGAAGATAATATCTCGCTCTTCTTTGGCTATGAATTCAAAAATGAAGAACCCTCGTCCAACTGGGTAGCAGGTAACACTGTTCTTGAGCTGAGGCCTCCAATTTCTTTGAATCCAATCATCTGTGGTTCTTGTTGAGGGCCAAAGCCCCATGAACTGGCCTACCAATCCTTGCTCAGCTATAGCTAGAGCAATCTTGATGGGTTGTTCACTTGGAAGGTCAATTTCAGGAACGACATCTAGTTTCTTGATGAACTTCGGGATGGAAGGGGCCACCGGTTTGAATCCAGGTGACCTTAGTAACCTTATGAATGCATATTCGACGAAGGAAGGATCAGAGGGAGGGGAGAGCCCTCCCCCAGGCGCATCCATGGGGGCGGCCTGAGGAGACTCGAGCACCAGCGAAACCCTATGAAGGGCAGGGCGGCGGCAGCTTGAGCGGCTCGGTCAAGAAAAAAATCCGGCCATTTTTCTATCGTTTTGTCTAAATCTGAAATTGTTATTAACAGGTTTATAAATACATCATAATATTTTTGAATGGCTTTGGAAGCCAATTGTGAGCAAAAATCCCAAAATTGCCAAATTGGCATCAAACCCCCCTAGGTGGGCCAATCTTGTCCCAAATCTCTCCAAATGGCCACGAATTGATGAAGTGGCATGG
This sequence comes from Pseudotsuga menziesii, assembly GCA_001517045.1. Taxonomy (NCBI): domain Eukaryota; kingdom Viridiplantae; phylum Streptophyta; class Pinopsida; order Pinales; family Pinaceae; genus Pseudotsuga; species Pseudotsuga menziesii. Next base: position 30,239 of record LPNX011192122.1, read on the forward strand.
ATGATGTGTGTTGGGTCAATGATTACACTTTGGATAGCGTGGGTGTGGTAAAATGGATGGTTTAGACTCTTAATGCAACATTAATTGCACCAAATCAAGCCAAATTTGGGAAAAATCCCACTCTAGCGCCCCAAGTCAACTTGCCTGTCCACATTCAATGAATGGGAGCGCACCAAAAATGATGGATGTGTATATGTGTTTGGATGACTAGGCTGGAGTACCCATGTGGGTCATAGAACCTCAACTTGACATGGCTTATGTCCACCTAAGCACCCCTAGTCCACCTCATAGTGTATTAAAGCTTAAAAAAGAAATAAAATTGACTAGTTAGTGTAACTAAGGTACTAATGATGGATTACTATTCTAACACCCTCCATTAATCCAACAACTAAGTATGCTCACAAAATGATGAAGGCCTTGGCAACAATGACTCAAGCACCTCAAGTACGTAATCAAAAATTTTGAATTTTATTTGTCCATGTGAAACCGAGGAAAGAAGGAAAACCACATGGGAAAAACGCCCCCTCAAGAATGGACATGGGGCTGGACCTGAAATGATATAACAGAAAATTACCATCCTTCACTCACCCCAAGCAAAGATCTCAGGTAAGTGAAGTATTCTCAGTGAAATCCTTGTTAAAAATGTCAACAGTTTGCTCGATGGATGGGCAATACTGCAGTGAAATCACCCTGTCATGCACTAAGCCCCGAATGTAATGCATGTGAATATCTATGTGATTTGTCCTATTCCTCTATATTGGATTAGTAGATATCTTGATGGCACTCTGATTATCCATCCAAATGTTGGTTGGAGAATCAATTGTGACACCAAACTCCCGAAGAATTCCCTGCAACCAAACACACTGAGTTGCAGCATTGACTGCTGCTTTGTATTCGACCTCTGCTGATGAAAGTGAGATGGTGTGATGTTTCTTACTTTACCAAAAAATAGGACCCTCAAAAAACATGAAGACAAAACCTGATGTTGACTTTCTGTCAATTGGATCATCAGCCCAATTTGAATCAAAAAATCCAGCTAGTTGAAGTGAGGAACTAGCTGTGTAGTGCACTCCGAACTTCTTAGTTCTCTGGACATATTGAAGAATTATTTTAGAAACATTCCAATGGATCCCATGTGGCTGGTGCATGTGTCTTTCTACAACACTCACAACATAAGACAAATCAGGTCTTGTATGAGTGAGGTAGAGCAAGTTGTCCACTAGTTGCCTGTAGAGTGTGATATCCACCATTGGGGAATTGCCAAATTCACGCAATTTAATACCAGAAAGAAAGGGAGACTTGGCTGCCTTACACTCAGCCATATTAAACTTCTTCAGCAGGTCTGAAGCATACTATGGCTGACTCAGCATGATGCCCTTACCATTTTGCTCAATTTCTAAGCCCAAAAACTGCCTTAGCAATCTTAGGTCTGTCATAGCAAATTCACTGTGCAAAGAGTTCTTAATTTGGCCAATTTAATTGGTACAGTAACTTATAATAAGAAGATCATCAACATAAATAACAATTACCTGCAATTTAACATCATTTTTCTGCAAATACACATTAGGGTCTGATTTGCATCTTGTGAAGCCAATTGAAAGCAAGAAAGCATCCATTTTTGCATACCAAGCCCTGGGGGCTTGCTTGAGTCCATACAGTGATTTTTTCAGGATGCATACCAATGAAGGATCCTCCTAGAAACCTTTAGGATGGTGCATATAGATCTCCTCCTATAGTTCACCATGCAAGAAAGCACTCTTTACATCCATGTGGTGAACCTCCCAACACTTACTAGTTGTTAGTGCAAGAACTAGTCTAATTGAGTCCATCTTTGCAACCGGTGCAAAGGTCTCTGTGTAATCAACTCCATGGACCTGAGAATAGCCCTTAGCCACTAAACTAGCCTTATGTTTTATATCAGAAACATCAGCAGCAATTTTGTTCCAGTCACGACCCATTTACATTGAACAACTTTCCTCTTGGGAGGAAGGGGAACCAATTCCCATGTATTGTTCTCTTGGAGGGACTGAAGCTCATCTTCCATTGCTGA
>LPNX011192122.1:33505-61552 GCA_001517045.1 Pseudotsuga menziesii
TCATAAATTGATAAATATGGATCTGCAATGCTAGTAGAAGCTATAAAAGAAGTATATGCAATGATTTTACCTTCCCTTGCAAGTGGCTGCTGAGAGTGCGCTGGTTCTGAAGGAGGCATGAAATGTGAGAACTCATATGCTTTTGAAGCATGATTTGTAGCACCCTTCACTATGATGCTCCCAGTAGAGATATATGTGATCTCCACTAAGTCAGGACCAAAGATCACTCACTTTGGAGATCCAGTATGGGTCATCTGATAGACAGATAACAAGTTTGAAGCTAGGGAGGGAACAAATAGCACATCTTTGAACCTTCCATGTTCAAGCTTGACATAGCCCTTCCCTTTTGTTTTGACTTTACTGTTATTTCCCATCTGAATACTAGGACCATCAAAGGACTGGAAATAAGAGAATGATTCTTTCGATGCAGCCATATGGTTGGAAGCTCCAGAATCAATGAGGAATACATGTGCTGATGTGCAGCAAGCCTTCAGTGCATGGCCTTTCCTTTGGTATTCTTCATCTTCTTCTTCAGAGCCATCCTTCCTTGCGCTAGCAAGTACATAAATGTTATGTTTCTTCAAAAGAAGAGCCATTTCATCAAGTTGTCTTCTCTTACAGGATCTTTCTGAATGAAAGCCCCTTCCACAGTAAGAACAAAGGTCCTTGCATTTGCCATTATTCTTGCTTCTCTTCGAACCTGAAGGCTCATTTGACTGCTCTTTCTTCATAGGATACTTATATTTTTGCTTCCCTTTATCATTCGCTCCCTTAGGTCCTCCTGCAACCAGTGCTTGATCTCTGGAAGATTGAATGATCCCCATTTGGATCAGCTTGTCATGCTCATAAGTGAGAGATGCAATGAAAGCATCAAGAGTGGGCATCTTCCAATTTGGAGTAGTGATCCTCATGGATTGAAAATTTGATACAAAGACTGAGTAGTCTGCACTGATTTTTAAGAGAATGGAAAGGATGAGCTAATCATCCTCCTTCTCCACTTTGCATTGCTTCAACTGATATATCAGGTTCTTGAAATTTGTGAAGAATTCATTCAGTGATTCGAAGTTGGATGGATTAAGAGAGATTAGTTCATTTTCTAGCTGATGGACCCTCATCTCATCCTGCTTATCAAATAAGGAAGCAAGCTTGTCCCAAATCTCCTTGGGAGTCTTCAATCCTTGGATGTGGAAACGAAGATCTCGAGAGACTGAGAGGGACAAGTATCCATGAGCTTCACCAAGCCTATTCAAGTACCTTTCTTTGTCATGATTAAGAATTGGCACTGCCTCTGTTTCTTCTATGAGTCTGAAGAGCAGCTTGGTGCGAAGGAAGCTCTCCATGTCTTCTTTCCACTGGTGGTAGTTGAAGGGGGTGAGCTACTCCATTTGAGGGAACATTTTGAATGCAGTAGAGAGGACTAATCTGTTGTAGCGAATGCAATGAGAAGAAAGGGTTGCTTGTAGCGAATGCTGTAAGAAGAGCTGATAACCTATCACACAATCAAACATACAAAGTAAGGTTGACAGTCTGCACTTTTGGAATTTCCTTAACACTCAGCATAGTTGATCAAGCAAGCGTGATCAGCAATTTCCTAACTTGGGATATTAAGTGGTAAATTCTCCACTTCTGGTGCAGTACTGGAAGGAGAAATTTTGCTAAAAAAAATTGATCCAGCCGAAGATATGAGGAGGAGAGGTGTCTTGTCCACCGAGGCTCTGATACCATATAAATTGAGCACATAGATCTGTAGACAAACACACAACTCACAAAATAGATCTCACAATTTACTTAGCAATTGAAGAATGAAACAGTGAAAAAATGGCTTGCAACTGCGAATGCTTTCATTAATCAAAAGTAATTAGATAATAATTACAATGAAGTACAATGGCTTTAATAGCCACATGCAATTCGAATCCACATGAGGAAATTCGAATTGATTAGACTCTACTTGACTGTAGGTAACTAAGACCTTGTCTAAGTCACTATTGGAGGACTCAATAGTTAACTGACCTTGTATAAACCATAACCGAAGTTCATCGGAGTTCTAAAACACAACTCAAGTGTTACATTCAGTGTTGAATAAGGCTAACTGACTGTGGTAGGTGAGAAATGCGCCCCTCCTGAGTGCAGCCATGTAAACCTAGCGCTAACTGAATGTAGAGGACTAGAACGGAATGTAACTGACTCCTAACTTAGCTTGACTAGTCATCAACTGAACTGAACTGACCTTGGTTGGTTTCGGCACTCCCAGTGGCTCCTAAATTGTAGGGATTGGTCTAGGAGGCTCCTATACTGATGCAATCAAGTGCAATCAGTGGTAGTAGACCTCAATTAGTGTTCCCCACACTTTAGTAACTAAAACATGTGCCCCAATTAGGCCAAGTGGACCTAATGGTGCTAGTGACTAAAAATAGACTAGATGGACTCCCGATTTAGACATGACTCCTAATTTAGACATATGACCAAATTGGACAAAGGAGGATTAATAATCCTAACAAGGTATAATCCTAAAAAGGTTTTGTTATGAATGTGAGTAGCACAACTGATGGCTTTAGCCCATAGCTTGGGATTAAGTTCCCTCACTTCTATCATGCAAGTTTCCATCTCTTTGAGAGATATATTCTTTCTCTCTGCCACACCATTTTGCTGTGGTCTGTAGGGAGTTGAGTGTTACATTTGGATGCCACACTCCTCACAAAGTTGCTGTAGATTCTTATTCACATATTCTTTTCCATTATTAGTCCTAAGGACTTTGATATTCTTCCCACTCTAATTATCTACTAGTGCTTTCCAAACTTTGAGTTGCTCAAACACCTCATATTTTAATTTCAGAAAATACACCCAGCAAAATCGAGAGTAGTCATCAATAAATGTAAGCACATACCTAGATCCACCATATGAGGGAGTGGGTAGTGGACCAATCAGATCAAAATGCACCAACCCAAGTTGTTGTGTTGCTCTCCTTGCCTTCCCCTTCTCGTAGCTCTGCTCAGGATGCTTCCCAATCACACATCCAATACATGCTCCAATAGATGGCTGAATTTGTGGAAGACCTTCCACCATTCCTTCTTTGTGCAATGTTTGGAGATATCTATAATTCATGTGGCCAAACCTCTCATGCCATAGTTTGGATACTTCATTGGCAACTGATTGAAGTGCTTGATCACTGGAAGTAGGGAGGAAATTAGATAATTTGTAAATTATCTCATGATGATCAGCATACCCAACTACAACAACTTGGTCTGTTGAGATTTCAAAAATCTCTACAGAGTCAAGAGTAATGATTACTCTCTTTGGCTCATCTGTTAGACTGACAACAAATTTTCTGCAAGGTCCAGTACATACAGTACATCACTGAAGAACCCATGGTCTAAGTTAGCTCTCCCAATCCCTTTGGTGTGGAGTACGGAATCATCTCCCATTCGAACTGCTGGGCCAACATTCAAACTCATGGAGGAGAAGAATTCTCTCATGGATACCATATTCCTAGAAGCACCTGAATCAATAATAAAGGATGAGGAATTAGAAGTACCTGCCACCAATGCATGACATTTCTCCTTGCCTTCACTTGAATTGGAGTTACCATCTTTCTTCCTAGCGCTGTCAGGAACTAGAATGTTGTTCTTCTCAAGCAGCTACGCCATGGTGTCTATGGTTTTCTTCATGCATGAGCTCTCTGAATGCCATCCCTTGTGGTAATAAGAGCATTTGTCCTTCTCTTTCCCTTTCTTCCCCTTTTCTTTGGGTGGATTCGTAGCTCCCTCACTGGAACTGGGTTTTTCTGATTTCTTCTTGTCCGACAACTTCGAATTCTTGGACTTGGGTTTTCCCTTTGCTGAATTCGAAACCCCCACTGCTAGTGCTTGATATTTGGTCTTGATGGAACCCATTTGGACCAATCTGTCCTGCTTTTGAGTGAGTGTCTCCATGAAATTTACCAGACTTGGCATTTGCCAGTTTCGAAGGGTGAGTTTTCCTAAGTGAAATGTGCTCACAAAGACTGAGAACTGTGGCTCTAACTTCAAAAGTATAGACAAGTTCAATTGATATTCCTTCTTCTCAATCCCACATTATTTTAACTGCAATACAAGTGATTTGAACTTGGTGAAGAAGTCCTAGATTGTGTCATAGTGTGTTGGGCTCAAGCTTATCAACTCATTCTCAAGATGGTGACCATGTAGCTCATCATTTTTGCCAAATATAGACTCAAGTTTCTTCCAAACCTCCTTTGCTGATGTCAAATTGTCAAGATGGAACAACAACTCTCTTGAGATGCTCAGACACAACAAGCCATATGATTCATCCAATTTGTTAAAATACTTGGCTTTTTCTACAGCAGAATTTGGTTCCACTTCAGTGCCCATAGTAACTCTGAAAATCCCCTTGGCTCTCAATTGAATCACCATCTCTTCCTTCCGTTCAAAGAAGTTGAAAGGTGTTAGCATGATGTGGGTAGCCTCCATTACTTCCTGCGCTGATGGTTGTGAAATTGCTAACTAGGTTACACTCAGCAATTCGATTTTATTTGGAATTCACTAACAAAGCAGCTCAAATCCACTAAGAATTTGGTCCGCAACTCAAAAATCTCCAACCAAATCTGATACCATGTGAGAAATTCGAACCAACAATTGAGTAATTCAAACCACAGGAGAATCTAGGAGTGTTAGTGAGGTTCAAAAATCAAATTTGGGTGCAAGATTCAGCAAAACCCATCAAATTACAGTTAAATTACACATAATGATCATTGGAAACAAGATAATTTTGGAAGCTAATTGTGAGCAAAAATACCAAAATTGCCAAATTGGCATCAAACCCCCCTAGGTGGGCCAATCTCATCCCAAATCTCTCTAAATGGCCATGAATTGATGAAGTGGCATGGTTGATGTGTGCTGGGTCAATGATTACACCTTGGACAGCATGGGTGTGGAAAATTGGATGGGTTAGATTCTCAATGCAACATTAATTGCACCAAATCAAGCCAAATTTGGGAAAAATCCCACTCTAGCGCCCCAAGTCAACTTGTCTGTCCACATTCAATGAATGGGAGCGCACCAGCAATGATGGTTGTGCATATGTGGCTGGATGACTAGGATGGAGTACCCATGTGGGTCATAGAACCTCGACATGACATGGCTTATGTCCACCTAAGCACCCCTAGTCCACCTCATAGTGTATTAAAGCTTAAAAAAACAATAAAATTGACTAATTAGTGTAACTAAGGTACTAATGATGGATTACTGTTCTAACAATTTCGTTGCTCACATCAAATTCTGGGCATTTTTTATACTCTAAAACATGGCTTCTTTTCTGGTTACGATTTCTGGAATTTTTCGTTGATGGGAATGCATAACAAGTTGAGAATTGATGTCTGGTTGTATGGTTGTTCCACAATGGAATGGGGAGGATGGAAAACAAATTCTCGTGAGGAAATTGACTTCTCTATCAAGCAATCTGAGCCCATACTCAACCATACAAATTTATGAGTTTTCCCATTCTCCATTAATGCATGAGTTGATTCTTGAGCTACCTTCTTACAATATAATTAAATATCAACAAGGGAATTCAATATGGGTTCTCAAGATGACACTTGGAAACAATGCATTCAATCCCACAACCCATCACCTCTCCCTAGTGGATACACACAACCCCCTCATTTTAGTTGCTTTCCATAGCTAGTTGTTAGACTTTTATTTGCATTATACATATTTACACGCTTTTATAATTTCCCATGGCACCCTAGCACATGGATCACAATAATAAATTACTTTCCTTTAAAAACTAAGTAGTCAATATTGGGGCCTTGGCCTTGAGCTACATGCTAAGAATCATACATCACATCTACACAATATTTACATATCAATTCGATAACTCCAAGGGTCAAAATGGGGGTATTACATTCCCCTTCCCATTAGAACAACACCATCCTTTGTGTTTACATGATTTCTCTGCCTTGGAAAATTCTTTCTTTAGCTTCCAACTTCTCACATGATGCCTTTCTATCTCTTCATTATCTCCCATTGGATTTCTTTCCAATCTCTAGCTGTTCATACAGATCTTTTTAGAACAACCACATGCCCAACTGCATCCTTAAGATGTCTTCAAGGTCCTTGCATCCCATAATACCTATGCTCAAACAATGAGACAATTTACATGTCAAAGTCGTTTTCATGGGATTGATCTCTTAATAGGATTTTCAAAACCATAACCCAATAATATACACAAGACCTTCCCCACACAACACAAGGATCATACCCCTTCTCTGCTATACAATCCCTTAAGTGTACCCACCCCTTCCAGTGTTATTCAAGGTGTGCATCGAAAGGTAACCAAGTTTCTGCAAGCCTCAGATCACCTATATATATGTGTGTGTATGTGTGTGTGTGTGTGCGTGCGCGCGCGCACATGTGTGTGTGTGTGTGTGTGTGCGTGCGCGCGCGCACATGTGTGTGTGTGTGTGTGTGTGTGTGTGTATGTATATGTACATATATACATATACATATACATCTACATCTACATCTACATATACATACACACACACACACACACACACACATATACATATACATGTATACATGTATACGTATACATATGAATATAGATATATACATATATATGTGTGTGTGTGTGTGTGCGTGTGTTGGCTTGGAAATGGTTGTAGTATGCTTGATAAAACTAGTCGAAGAGTTGGCTTAGCATACTAGTTAATGGAATTCTAGATAAACCCAATCAACATACTGGCTTGGAATTGGTTATTTGAATGTTGTGATACAACCAACATGCTAGCCAAAAAATATATATAACAAATGTTTGGCTAACACGTTGGTTGCATCACAACATTAAAATAACCAATTACAAGCCAGTACGTCGACTAGGTTTATTAGGCATTCCATTAACTAGTATGCTAAGCCCGACTATTTGACTGGTTTTATCAAGCATACTACAACCATTTCCTAGCCAAGACCTCTACTGGGTTTATCAAGAAATAAAAATGCATATGACTCCATGGCCCCTTCTCCTATGAAAACCAATGGTTCCTCTAGGAACTCCATAGGTAACTCACTTGACTACAGGCTAGCATGGCCCCACAATATCCATGCATCTATTCATTAGCACCCATTGGATTTATTTCCAATCCTTAGTTGTTCATACATATATTTTTAGAACAACCGCATGCCCAACTGCATCCTTAATATGTCTTCAAGGTCCTTGCATCCCATAATACCTATGCTCAAACAATGAGTCAATTTACATGTGAAAATCATTGTCATAGGATTCATCTCTTAACAAGATTTTCAAAACCATAACCTAAGCATATACACATGTACTTTCACATTAAATAAAAAAGATGCAAAATAAACAAAATACTTATCATCATAAGCATCTTCATGCAACCCAATAGGTATCCCTCTTTGATTTCAGACAACTATGGAACCAACAAGACCCTCCCCACACAACACAAGGATCATACCCCTTCTCTGCTATACAATCCCTTAAGTGTACCCATCCCTTCTAGTGCTATTCAAGGTGTGCATCGATAGGTAACCAAGTTTCTGCAAGCCTCAGATCGCCTATATGTATGTATGTATGTATGTATGTATGTATGTATGTATGTATGTATGTATGTATGTATGTATGTATGTATGTATGTATATGTATATACATATACATGTATACAGATATATACATATATATATGTATATGTATATACATATGTGTGTGTGTTGGCTAGGTAATGGTTGTAGTATGCTTGATAAAACCAGTCGAAGAGCTGGCTTAGCATAAAAGTTAATGGAATTCCTGATAAACCCAGTTGACGTACTGGATTGGAATTGGTTATTTGAATGTTGTGATAACACGTTGGTTGTGTCACAACATTCAAATAACCAATTCCAATCTAGTACGTCAATTGAGTTTATCAGGCATTCCATTAACTAGTATGCTAAGCCTAGCTATCACAACATTCAAATAACCAATTCCAATCCAATATGCCGACTGGTTTTATCAGGAATTCCATTAACTAGTATGTTAAGCCTATATATATATATATATATATATATATATATATATATTGGATAGCACGTTGGTTGTGTCACAACATTCAAATAACCAATTCCAATCCAGTACGTCGACTGGGTTTATCAGGCATTCCATTAACTAGTTTGCTAAGACATCTCTTTGATTGGTTTTATCAAGCATACTACAACCATTTCCTAGCCAACACTTCTATTGGGTTTATTGGGAAATAAAAATGCATACGACTGCATGGCCCCTTTCCCCATGCAAACCAATGTTCCTCTAGGAACTCCATAGGTAACTCACTTGACTACATGCTAGCGTGGCCCCACAATATCAACTCACACAACATAAGGATGGTACCCCTTCTCTGCTACACAGTCCCTCGGGCATACCCATCCCTTTAGTTCTCTTCAGTGGGAGACTAGAAAGGTTACCAATACCCATGCAAGCCTCCTGATCACCCATGCTCTTACTGGGTTTAACAGCAATGCAGAGAGATAATCACATGCAATGATCTCTTCAAGGTTTCTCAAACCCAAACTACTCTTGCCATTTTCTTTTCATTTTCAACTTCAAAAACCAACAAATACCCTGCTAGCATATTTTATCCATCTCACCTGCATTGCATACAAGTATGCATTTCTCATGAGATATCATCAAAATTTAAACAAAATTTATAGTTGAAGCAATACATGTTCCATCTCATTGTCGTGAGATATTTATCATAATAATTTCAATTAGAAATTTTCAAATCTGTTTTCATTTAAAAACAAGATTTCCCAAACATTAGATCCTCCTCATGGTGTTTATGCATGCCATAGCACATGGTCTTCATTGAATTTGTCCTCTTGACACAATTCACAACAATCAACTAGTCAATAATATTAATAATCAAACTCAAATCTGAATCTATAATTTCGTCTCCCACATAAATTAGATTTATTTAACCATGAGTCCATGCCCATATTGTTTGGCTCTTGTAAGTGGAAACATTTTGTCCCCTGCGGTTTTGCACTAGCTGCCATGGCCTGGACATTCACCTACAATATGTTCTCTTGAGAAAATTGTATATTAACCAAACAATCATTAGAATAATTCCAGATATGAAATTTACAAATCTATTTCCTATGGAAATCATATTTTGCAACCATGAGATCCTTCCCATAAACTTAAATAAGAAAATTTCAAATATGTTTCACATTTATGTGCCTTATACACATGTGTCTTTCCATGGTGAGTCAAGCATCAAAGTCAATTCTTCAACACAATACTCGACCATCTTCCCAATCACTTAGTTAATTATCTGGATTCCCTCCTTCACCTGAACACAACATCGAGAGTTCACTCATTCTCTTCTTGTTGGAAAAGAGGTTTCATCCCATATTAACAACAATATGGGAGTTCATGGGATACTTGTGCAACACGATATAATTCACAACTCAACATCCTCATGATCTCAGATATGGCATGCTCTTATTTATTATGAGTGCATTCACAATTTTAAGCGGTCACATGGTATAAGGTAGGATTTCTCTTACTACCCCATTTCTCACCATACCTGGTGGAATGTCATTCACATGAATATATTCAATATTACATGCATACCATTTTATGATGATTAAAACATGGTTGAAGGGATTCTTACCCATCCTCTTTCAACACTTATACAACCAACATAAATAAAACTTTACTTGCATGGTTTCCATCAGCATTTCTGACGTTACTTGATCAGTTAGCCTCTTACCAAGGATTACACAATCCTTCCACCAACCTCTTGATCATATATTTATTGTTCCATCTTCTCTTCATAATGTTGATGGTCACATGCATTAGCATCATCAACATTTTCATCCATGATTTAACCATATGTGGTCATATAATTATCATCAACCACAATAATAGTCATTAGTGGCTCATTGCATGTCTAAAACCATACTTCCTTTACCAATATGCAATATCATATGCACACATAAACACCTTCACATGCACTATATATTATCTCTTAATTTTCCCACTAGTGCATATGCATTTCACCTATTCAATTCCCTCATTTTCAACATTCATATGCCATAATACACACACACACACACATAACAACAAAAGAATAATTGAATAATTCTCTCTTTTCCATTTCTTATCATAGCATGGAATTCCTCTTCCACATCATATCTGATCTAATTTCATGGCTTCTCTGCCAAGCACACAAGGTGTCATTAGCTATGATTTTCTCAACAAGCAACAATCCAATACACATATGCATGTATGACATTTATACTTGCTACTTTCCAAGCATGCAATTCTTATGCAATAAACAAAGATAGTTTAAGGTGAGAAATTTCTCTCTTTAACAACACTTCCTTATAGAGATTATTCTCCAATTTTTTCTACAATCATCTTGTCAGCCCTTTTATCTTTCCTTGGTCACTCAATTACACTATGTTCACATTGCCTTGTTGTTTCATTTGCTTTGAGCAATTTTGGCCAAGTCCACTTGACCTTTCTTAAATTCCCTAGCACTTAACAATGTTGAAACTGAATTTATTCCAACTCCATATGGAGTCTCTTCAAGGTCCCTCATATGCCTGCGTGCATCATTCAACTTATGATACTTGCTTTCCTTTCCCATGCAAATATTTTCCACAATTTTAAACCACACAACATACTCAAACATGAGAATGCCTCATTGCTTAATTAGAAGCATTTACATTGCCACTCTATTACTATCATTAACCACATGACATGTCCACATAATGGAATGTATTATTCCATTAGTGACAACTCCTTAATGAATGAAATTTTCTTATTCTCATTGCTTAAACATTAGTTGTTAGTTCATATCATGCAATGCATCTTGTAACTTCCTTCAGCATACATGCACTTTCCCACAAGGATGATTCACCAATCACCTTTACAATATGCATGTCCTTTACCTGCTTCCCTATGCCTTACCTAGCTAAGCATTGGCTTGTGGAATGGAACACCCATATCCAAAATCAAGAGCTCTCATGGGTCTTCCTTGCAATTCAAATTGTACATATTAGCCACGATAATACTTGGATGTATTCTTATCCATTCAACATGTTTTCCACAAGTTCACGGGAATTACCAGAATACTATCACTTTATTATTCTTGTTCATCAACAAAATTATCATGCATTCTGGAAACTATCCATATTGACAATTTTTTATCAAATCAAGGTTACAAACACTTTTTTGTTTCAATCATAAAAACATATGAATTCTCATTGCAGATTTTTACGGTGCACTGTTGTTCCCTTCTGGATAATTTTTCCAACGCCTATCTTCAAGCTTCATGTTGATCTTGGATACATAATTTACTTTCTCGCCAAAATGTCGATTTTTCCCAATTCTACTCTTTTTCCACATGCAATTTAGCTTTGGAGGTCAACTTCAACAACTTGTAGAAGAAAATATAGAAAGAACTAGAAAAATTTTAATACTTGGAGAAGTTAGTAAATATAACAATGATCATTTAACAAGTTTTATATCTCTAATTTGATGCACCATTCAACCTATATACAATTCTTGGTTTGACTACTTTTAGCTTTTACACTTCGGAATTTTCACCAAAATAGGCTCTCCCAAACCAAGCCTTTCTGGAAATTTTTTATCTAATGGAAATTATCTGTTGTAATGAGTAGATAAAATGTCGAGTTCAATATTTTTTCTCGTTTCGACATCTAGTGGACCACTTTTATCTCCTTTAATCTTTTCAAAATCCCCCAAAAGTGCTATGAAATAGTGCATTTTGGCCTTCTTTCACAACCCGACTTCACACCTTTTGGAATTTGGACCCAAGATTCTGAAGTTAAACGTGTTTCTATTCCATGACCACACCATAAACATTTCATCCCAAATAGATCTCCCATCATGTCCATGGATATCGATTTGTAAAAGTCATTATTTCGAAATTTCTGCCAAATTGGAGAAAAATGGGCCTTGGCTTCTCATTAATGTTTTTGTGACATTTGTCAATGCCATCTAAATACCATATATCTGATCCAATTTTGATCCAAACTGCTCCTATTATAAATGACACAATTTTCAGGCTCCAAACGTTTTTTCGGTCATCGATCCTGACTTTTCCAAGTCTTTCTGACTTTTCTAATTAGAAATTAGAAATTGGAACACACATTTGATCTACAATGAGCCATTCCTAACTTCCCGGATTTGACTATTATCTTCCATACTTCAGGATTCAAAACCACCGAACAAATATCAACAAACCAGACCCAACTTCTTGACTTCGACTGCTATCTTTGGTACGTCATGAGTCACAAGTCAAAAGTGCAAAATGGATTCCAAACAAGACTACCCCGACTTCCTATCTATGATTATAACCTTCCTTATGTTGGGAGTCAAAAGTCAGAACCAATAAATTTCAACCTTCCATGATTGCGGCGATGTTTATATCAACATCGAGACTTCAATGGTCAACTCGTACCTTGGGATACCACTCTCGAGTTGGGATTCAAAATTCAAAAATCCATTACTGCTCTACCAAGTAGTATCGATCCCTGACTTCTGCCATCAACACCACAGGACGATCCTTCCACGAACAACTTGTCGATATCGACGTCGACACTTTGTTGTCAACATCTCAGCATTATCTAAATAATAATAACATGAACCTTCCAAGATTCTAATTCCGATGTCAAAATTCGAAAGTCGGCAATATTCCTGTGTTACTGCTAACTTATCTTGTTGATGTCTTTCACGTCTGGAGTCCATTTTTTATGAAATGAACATCGCTGGAAAACTATCAACGAGCTCTATACAATGGTATTCTCCTCTGTAGCATTTGAATATTTCAATTTTTGTTCATTAATTTAACCCATGATTTTACCAAACATCTATCAACACTCCCTGCACATTTCTGATTTTTTGCTTATAAGTGTAGATTTTGGCCAAAATAGCCCCGGTGCTTCAACCATTTAATTTGATACCACTCTGTCACCTCCCCTCCCGTCAATCCTACTAGCTGAGGGAACATGAACGGAATTCATGGTGCTAGATATTTCCCCATGGCTAAATTACGAAGGTCATGAACATTTAAATGTGCATGCAAATGCATAATATAAACACAACGAAATTAAACTCTATCAATGCACACACAACATGCATATACGAGCATGCTCATCACATGCATAATAATAAAATCATGCGTAGAGATAAACTAACTCTCATGCTATGCACATGCATCTAATTTTATAATTCAAATTGATCATCTCATTCAATTTAGCATAAATAAATAGTCATTCATAATACACAATTTTATCATAAATAAACAGTAAACACTTATCTTTTAAATGGAATTGTCTGAGCAACTGGATATGTAAGAGAAATGTTCCACCCAACCGTAGTTCTTTGCCTAACCTATATTATTTCAATTGAGAAGCCACCCTCGAGATGGGTTATGTATCCACTAAGGAGGAAGTACACAGGCTCACTCATATCCATAGGGACAAATATTTGTGCTAAGCCATCACATAGTTGGGTTTATCAAGCATACAGGGAGACAGGGAAGGATCAAGTTGATCGATTGATATTAACCACACAGCTACAGGAATCTCAATGGTCTCATCTAGATTTGGCACCCACAATACCTACCACACCCAACATAAGGAAAGTCTCATTCTTTGCCACACAGTCCTTCAGGCACCCCTTTTCTCCAGTTCTCTTCAGGGTGGGAATAGAAGGGTCCATGATGCTAAACCTTCATAGATTCTCGCCTTCATTGGGTCTATCAAGCTGTTTTGACCTCTGATCTCTCTCCCACTTCAATCCACTCTTGGATTTTCCTAATTATGTCAATGTGACTTTCAATCATGAAATTCAATTTCCAGGCTTCCAAATTTGAGACTTCCTATGGATTTTCAGGCATTTGAAACTCAAATTCACCCAGGGTTTATGTCCATGGATTCCCCAATGGATTTCACTTCTCACATAAAATTCTAGGCATTTTTACACTCTAAATTGTGGCTTCTTTCCTGGTTGTAATTTCTGCAATTTTCACAGTTGGGAGTGCATAATAGGATGAGAATTGATGTTTGGTTGCTCCACAATGGAATGGGGTTGATGGAAAACAAATTCCCATGAGAAAATTGACTTTCAGGTCAAACAAACTGAGCCCATACTCAACCATGCAAATTTCTGAGTTTTCCCATTCTCCATTAATTCATGAGTTGATTTCTTAGCTACTTTCTTACAATAGAATTAAATATCAACAAGGGAATTCAAGATGGGTTCTCAAGATGACACTTGGAAACAATGGATTCAATCCCACAACCCATCACCTCTCCATATTGGATACACACAACCCCCTCATTTTAGTTACTTCCCATAGGCTCTTGGACATTTATTTGAATTTATAAATATCTACATGCTTTTACAATTTCCCATGGCCTACTAGCACATGGATCACAAATATAAAATATTTGCCTTTAAAAACCAAGTATTCACTAGCGAGTCCTTGGCCTTGAACTCCATCCTAAGAATCATACATCACATATACACAATAATACATATCAAGCCAATAATTCCAAGGGTCAAAATGGGGATATTACAAACATGCACACCCTCAACACTAAAATGTGTGTCCAAAGAAACTTAGAGATGTGTGAATCCCATAATTTTATCTAGAAGTTCTTCTAAGGCTTGCATACCTATGCATGAGTTCAAAATGAATATAGGAAATATTTCTTAGCTAGGGATGATCCTGCATCTATTTCATAAATTTACATTTTATGGCACTTTATTATTTCATGTAACTAAACTCCATAGGGAAATTTCCAAGTTAGTGAGTGTTTTATAAAATGTATTGTTAATGATCTAATTTATAGTTTTCATTCTTGTGACAATTATGGCCATTACTTCTCCATCATGTATTTACACCTTGAGGGAGATATAATATATTGAATCCCAAAGATGTCTAAATATTTATAAGGTCATGATTCTTGAATATGTTGGAAGACCTAGGGAATCCTTAAGTATAATGCCCATGCTTTAAATTTCCTTCAGCATGCCGTGCATGATTTTCCTTTGTTGTACTTTTTGTCAAAATTTTGTAAAAGTGTGAAAAATAGGCGATTTTTGCATGGTACATAGGTTTAGTATTGTGTAATTATGTCTTAGTCCAAGTTTCATACCTTGGCTATACTTGGTTTTCCCTAGAGTGCATTTTTGTACTATGAGAATTGGTACAAATATCAATCGTTTATTGGTAAACTTGAATTTTAATTAGAAGATTTATTTTGGAAATTTTAGTATGGGAGGTTGTAGAAAAGGTTGGTAGCTCAAGGTTGGAATATTTTTTTTCCAATTACTATTAACTATAATTCTTAATGTGCATTTCATTCAGGCCCTTGACCTTAATTTTTACCTCAATGTGGAGAAAAGAAAAAAATGGAGTATAAATAATTTATGTGTCAAATTAAAATTTTAAAACGGTAGAAAAGTGTGTAATGAATAAACACACACGTTTCAAGTTGAATCATTCAATTTGTCCTTAAAATGAAAGTTGGGCATGGATTTTAATGAAGCTAATCAATTTTGGTAATTCCATGGTCCGAGGTTAACTCAATATATCTCCAAATAATGCATGAGCAATGATTGACTGATTTTGGCTATGTTGGATTCTCAAACAAAACTAAGGATTCAAGAAACAAATCTCCTTTTGATAATAGGACTCCCACGCACTCTGTGATGTACATTTTTAAGGAAAATTGTTTATTCCCGCGCCTTATTTTTGAATGGTAAAATCTATACTTGATGGGTAGTGGGTGATTTAAATCTATTTGTAACTTTAGAATGAAGGAATAATGGGTCATATATATCATCAAATGTATGTGATTCCATAGATGAAATTTTATGGCACTTGTGCATTGCTTCAAGTAATTAAGCTCCATGAGACAATTTTTGAGTTAGTGGTTTAAAATTTTGAACCATTGTATGAGTCAACTAAGCATATATAAGATTGCTGAATGATAATGGAATGAAAAAAATCATTATAATACTTTAGACATGCATTTTATATAATGTAAAGTATTAATTTCTTATACTTGTATTGACAAAGTTAGGAAAAATAACATATATATTTTTAATTAATGAATTTTAATCTACTTTTTAATGCTAATACTATATTTTTTACAAGTAAATTATCAATAAATCATTCAAACCCAACCATATAAACAAAATATTTCTAAAAAACTTAGATGCTAAATATTATTCTTCCAACTTTGCAACCACATAATATTGTCATTTAATTTCACATAACATTATCATTTAATTTCCTCAAATTAGAGGTCAAAGGAATGATATATATGTGCTTCCCATGGATAACATTAAATATAAATGTTTGTGGATCAAACTTCCACACGATTGAATACAATTATTGGTTTTCCTCAAACATTATAAAGCTATAAGCAACCTTTATTTAAAATGGGCATAATGAACATTATTTTACATAAAGATATCCTAATTTCCCCTCAAATATCAATCATTGATGGCAACATCTATGTTTCTCGACAACTAAGGAAGTTTTTATCTTGAATTATAGTGGAAGGGAATGATAATGCCCAAAATAAAAATCATTAGCATAGAATGAACTTTATTTCATAGAATAAGGTTCCAAATTTCTTTCAAAGATGGTTCGTTGATGATGTTTCTATAAAGATATAAATGTTTACCTTTGTTTTTAATTATAGTTAAAGAAAATGGTAATGTACAAGATAAAACTATGTACAGCATAATATAGTTTGTTTTACATAATAAAGTGCCAATTTTCCCTTAAATATGTGTTCACAATTACAATTAAATATGAGTTGACAATTAAAAATAACGTGGATCAAATTTCTTATCAAAGTAAAAAGAGTTGTTTCACAACAAAAGGGAAGCATTTCAATCCAATGAATATGGAAGGGAATGAAAATGTTTTTATATCCAATGTACAACAACTGAAACATGTATGTCTTAAAAAAACTAAATGTAATTGGATGTTATTAAATAATTGAAAGAATTGCATTTTATAAATGAATGTATAGAAACTATATACTTATACAAAAATTAAAATTATATAGATGTGGAAGCTAGAAATGCTTAAAGAGTGTTTAACGAATAAAACTATACATTCTACTAGAGGTCGAAATTATATATATGTGGAAGCTAGAAATGCTTAAAGGGGTGTTTAACGAATAAAACTATACATTCTACTAGAGGTCATGAGGAAATCCTTTGAAGGCAAATTTATTGGTTCCTAAGAATTAGTCAAAATGGTATGGTAATAGACTAAATGATAGTTAAAAAATTAAGGTAATTAAGAGATGGTTATTTGGAAAGCAAGTTTATTCTTTGGTTAAATAGGGTACTTCATGAGAAAAATTATAGTGAAGATTATAAAATTAAGGATATTGTTAAACATGTAGGTGGAGTTCTTAATAAAAATCTAACAATTGTTGTGAAGGATATCTATGATGATTTTTATAGCTAGGAATATGGATTTAATATTTATTGAATCAAGGATGGAGTATATGGATTTTCTATGTCTAAAGAGGATTCAATCTCACGACAAGGGAATTAGACCAACATCAATTCCAAGGAAATGAAGGTGGCATTGGAAAAACGAGCTAAGAATATTGATATGGATTTGGAGAGAACTAATTATTTCACAATGAATCTAAATTTAAATAGGTAAATCCATATGCATCATTTATTATTGAATCATATGAATAGAGATTTGAATTAAAAGCTAATGAAGTTTGTTTCAAACTTGGTATTGATTCTCATGTACATTATCATCAAGGTGGCTATGTATATGATATATTATTTGAGCTACTAGAATATAACGGATTGATGACGAATTGATGTCTTGTGTGAGACTTGGAAAGTGGGTTAGAAATGAATAATTTAAACATGTTTTAATACTTGTTGTTGATCTTAAATATAATGAGAACTTATTGAAATAATTACCCAAGATTTCATGAAATGGAATCTTGATGAAATATGGAAAGATATATAAAGACAAATTTATATGATCTAATGAATATATACATTTTAGTATGCAATAACAATGTTTCATTAATAGGAAATATTTTTTTACCTTAGTGCACATTCCATAAGAAATATTTAATAATAGTTACAGATGAAATTAAAATACAAGGGGATAATATTGGTAGTGTTTGCAAGTTGTATGCATTATACCAAACTTGCTCTTAGTAAGGTGATCCATTTGATTTTATGACGAGATGGAGAAAAATTGGGTTTCATGCTTATAAAATCAAATGGGTCAGCAATTTGACAAAATCCTCATTCAATATAAGGAAATTCAGAGGTTCAATAGTTATGTTGACATATCCAATACTTTTTTATGAGACTTTGACTAATATAAATTGTGGTGATGGGATAATAGTAAAAATAACTCTTGGTTATATGAAATTTGAAGATAAATATTAGTAATTAATAATATGCACTAAGATTTATCATTTATAAGTTATTGAAGGCCTATCATACGAAGGAAAGTACTATAAAAAAATTGGTGAAAATGTCAAAGTGTTATAAGAAATTCCATAAGTGAATGATACATATCCATATAAGGAAAGGCACTTTAACTTCAATTAAGTTCATTATGTTATACATCTTAGAATTGTGTTATCATTTGAGCCATTGTCACTGCAAGATAAAAAAATCCTTTCAAATGAGTGCTTTTAGTTGTGTTTTTATTGTTTAGGAGATGAGATGGTTTCTTGTATACATGTACATGTTCAATAGGCCCGTTGTCGTAAGATGACTAAGTCTATTCATCTTTATACACTATTTTGGTTAAGAAATTAAGTAATGGAATGTTATAAGAAAATAAAAACTTAAGTATAAACCAAAGGGGGAAGAGAGAAAAATTTTAAAAATATAAAAGTACATTTAAACATGACTCAACGCGTCTCGTATGAACACAATTTTCAAGATTGTTATGAAGTTAGAACACAAATTCCAAAAATTTATAAAGAAAATTCATTCAAATATTATAAGTCCTCTTAGTATTAATAAAGTAAAGACTTTATACTCAGTTAAGAAATCAACTTAATGAAAAAACTATATCACAATTAGCATCATATTTCCTTGAGGTCACTTTTCACTGAGTGAAACATTTTTTTCACTCAAGGCTAAAATAGGTTTTCTTTTTTTTTCTCTAAGCTTTATATTTATAAGATTTTGCTTTAAATAAAACAACAATCTTACATATAGAGGCCATAGTCTTATCTCAGCTTAAACAATCTTATCTATCACCAGGATTCACAAAATAGTTGTTGGTGGAAGAACCATACCCAAAGCCCCAGACATAAGGGAAACAAGAAAATATGCAATATGCTCAAATACATTTCATAAAACCTACTTGAATAGAGCAAAAAACCAGTAAAAAAGCCTTGAGATCCATTTGAAAAGAAATGGTACAACACCGCAAAAAACCTCTGCCTGTGTTGGGCCGCAAACAAAAAGAGAGGGATCACTGCCACCCATAGCTATGACCTCCACAATCCACACACAAGGTATAGCCCAAGAGGGCCTCCATAAGCAAAGGGGAAACAACAGACCATGTCATCTGTCACCAGCACAGTTGGGAAATCCCACCCCTCGAGCATAAAGGAAAAGCCCAAGCGGGAAACTACACCTCCACCACGAAAACCACCACTCCACCAAAGAGCGATGCACACTGTGGATACAATTCCTCCACCACGCAACAATACCGTCCGTTAAACTCCGGATATGTCGCTGCCACCACCACTACAAGCAATGGGTCGTCGCACAAAGGATCTACACCACACAGAGGAAAGCCTAGTGTACAAACTCTTAAACAACCCCAAGCACAAAGCTCCACTAAAAATGGGTACAACTACAACTAAGGATGAAACCATAGCTGCAACAACAAAGAACCTGGTCGACTCTCAAAACCCTGGTTTTTGCTTCCTGCCTTTCGTCCACCTCACTAGTTGTGGATTCTTTCTAAATAGTTATCGAAAACATTGATCACACCATCAACAATACAATAAATATGTTCTTATTTTAAAGGGTATATTATTCTAATTTCATTTTATAGATCATGTAAATTCTTGATATGTGTAGTTCACTAAATTCTTAGTATGCTTGTTTAACTATTATTATGTCCTCACAATTTAGTAATTATATTGCAAGATGAAGGACCTCCCACAAACAAAAGAGATCTATTCAACATTACTGTAAATACCTTGTGAAATTCAAAATACAAGTTTTCGATGAAACCTGAATTTTCATATGAAAATCAGCATGAAAAGTGTTTAAGAAAACACAGAGGCCTGTACAGTGTCATCAAAGTCTTCAGATAATTGGGCAACTACTCCCTTTTTCCTTCCTTCCTACGGAGAGGAAAAGCAATCCATGAATTGATCGGCGCCCTCTGTGGCAACTCTCAGGAATCTCGCTGCATTTCTGCGGAGGCACTCCTTCTTCCGCTTCTCCCGTATGCGCACCAGGAGAGAGGCCGCGTCCAGCGGCTCCTTGAGAAAGAGGCACTCGCTCACTTCCAGCATTCCACTGTTCTTCTCCTGTTGCTCTTCAGTTATTTTATGCTTCGCCAGCACATGGCTAAACTCGGCAGGAGCTGCCATATTATTTTTCCCCTTGAAAACCTTGAACGCAATTCAGACTTTCGAGCGTGCGCGATTCGATCCCGGTACCTTCGATTGCAGATAATTGAGTGCAAGAAAGAACGCGAGTAATAAGAGGGCTCAGCGAATCACGACTGTTCGGGAGAATTGCAACTTGGAAGGGCAAAACAGGGTGCTGTCGGCACCAGCAAATGGTTTTTCATTTAGTGGTACCTATTACCATGCACTCTGAGTTTACTATTGTTATTATTTTTTGTTTCCGCTGTTTGTTTTTTAAAGTTGAAAGCAATCAGCCTGTAGGACGCCTTTGATGATGGCTGACGTATGAAGATCAAGATCATGATGATGATGATGGTTTATTTATTAAAATGATTTATCATGATGATGATGATGGTTTATTTATTAAAATGATTTATGCGGGGAGATTTTGTTTTCAGGAACAGAATGGTGGCAACATCTTGTTAGCTGGAAAATAGTTTCTTCTAGGAAATAGTTTTTCCTAGGAACCTTAAGTTAGGTTGATTTTTGTCGGAATTTGGTGAATTTAATCTATAAGATTTGTAATTTTTATGGTTTTTTAATTGTGAAAAGATTTTAAATTTAAAAATGAAATCAAATAAATAGAAAATATTCTACTCTTTGTAAGATTTAACAGTAATTTTAGAAGTTTTGAAAATTCCAAAAAAAAACACTCTATCCTAAAACAAAAGTAAAAAAGTCACCTACTCTACTCTTTGTAAGATCTAGACGTTTTGAAAATTCCTTAAAAAACACGGTAAAAACCAGAGTAAGATCATACAGTATTTTTAGACGTTTTGAAAATTCCTTATAGAAACACGGTAAAAACCAGCCGAAAACAAAGGTAAAAAAAGAGTATTTTTAGACGTTTTGAAAATTCCTTAGAGAAACACGGTAAAAACCAGCCGATAGCAAAGGTAAAAAAGTCCCCTGTCTAGGGGACTCGAAAGAGTAACGTGGATTGCACTTTCCAATGTTGAAATGGAAATGACGATGACGAGTTGCTTTCACAGTAGTTGTCTACATCATGGTAGGTAACCACGTAGACAAACCACCACTAACGAAGAGGCGTGTAGGCGTAATCGTCTCCACGGCTTACCGATGACGTGTTCTCACAACGATACAAAAGGCTTATGACATCACCAGCATTGTCATTACCGAGTTTCCTAGTCACAAGGCACAATAATAATGATGAGGAAATAGTGAATATACATACTCTAGAGATGTTTTGATATTTTGAAATAGTGAACAGATATTTTGTTGTTGTTAAATTGGTGTCGATATTATTGGGGAAAAAGAAAAATCAAATCATGCCACTTGAAGAGTAGAAATCATGATTATTAAAGAAAATCATATCTACGGATAAGGATAGATATTATTGGTTATTATTTTTTTTTTATATAGAAAAAAATATACCTTTTTATTAAGCAAAGATATTACATTTATGAGATAATTATAGATATTATTGGTTATTATTCTTATTTTCTACATACAAAATGATTACTTTTTATTAAGCAAAAAATGTAATAATTATATATGTATTATCATAGATACACTTCAAAATACTTCCAAAATTTAGTCTTAATGTTGATCTTAAGAAAATCAAATACTAATCTCAAAGGATCTTCACAAAATATGTGTCTAATATATCAAATAAACCATATTTTTCTAGTGCTCAAAAACTTAATAAACTTGAAACTCAATAGATAATATGTTGTTGAAAATAGTCTTCAAAATTTTGATATTCTTTCTTTTATGTCCTTTGAAATCCTTTTGTACCAATACTGTTATATATCATGTAAGGATCCATGAATGATTGAGTTGTTATTTTCAGCTATGTACCAGGCATCCTCCTGCATTTGAGCACCAGTGTTTGCGAGTTCACCTCCCTTAACATTTCTTACCATGTATATGTGTTTGACATCCACCTGTTCCATTTGTCTATGCACCTCTTCGAGTAAAGGAACAAGTTGAATATTGTGAATCCTGTTGATACCATTTGTCCAATTGATGATGATTTGAGAATCCACAAAAATATGCATTTTTGTTACATGTTTCTCTATGGCCAAACATCAAAAGTTTGATAGCACTTAATTCCGTGAAATTATTGGTTTCTTCACCCAATCCAACTTTCAAACTGAATCAGTGACTATCAAATAAATACAAATAACCCCCAGCTCTGCATGACCTCTGCTCCCCTTTGGCTGCACCATCAAAATACCCCTAAGGTCTGGTTTGACGAATATCTTCTTCTATCACCGATCTAGTTTTTATATTGATATTTTCTTGTGGAAAATATCTCATAACCCCTAGACTATGAAAAGCACATTGTATTGGATAAATGAACTTGTCCTCAAAGCAAACTAAATTTCTGGCATTCTAAATATTCCAAGAAACAATCAATGGAAGAGATTTGAAATCATTTAAGTCTGTCTTGTTGCTCCACTCCTTCAAGCATTGTTCCACCTTATCCCCTATCCATAGATTATTAATTTTAAGTTTACTTTCAATATCATTCCAAACTCTTCTGGTATAGGGACAAAACACCACCTGATGATAAGTTGATTCTTCTTCCTCTTTGCACAAATAACAACTTCCAGATCCCTCTCTCCCTTTTCTTCCGAGTACATCCGAGGTGAGTTCTTTATTTGAAAGTAGGAACCACATTATATTTTTTTGTCTTTAATGGAAACTTAAATTTCCAAACATCCCTCCACAACCAAAACAGTTTAGGATCCTCTCGGTCATTTATCAGCTGAATATAACCATCTAGTTTTTGAAAAAATCGAAGCTAAATTATCCTTGTTTCCATATAGCCTAATATGTGAAGATTTCAATAAATTTGATAAACTTTCCACAAGATCCCATATTTTGATCAACCAAACCAATATCTTCAACTTTTACCCATCCTTGATTCATAATATTGGTAGACCCCATATCTACATCATCTTTTAGGAAAAAAATACCTTGTTGGCAAAGTTGTTCCATAATATGCATGGGACGTAGAAGATGTCTCTATTTGCAACCTACCCAAGGATCAACACCCACTCGAACAATAGAACCATCACCAACCTTCTAGGATAAACCAATATCCATCATATCAAAGGCCTGTAAAACCGCTTTCCAATATATAGAAATATTCCTGCATCCCTTTGATCAATGCCTGATCCGAACCAAAACCGTCATAGCAGAAATACATTTTTGCACAAGAATATGAACCCATAAACCCATACCTTGTATTTAAGTTTCCAAACACATTTTGCTGCAAGGTATTTTAAGAAACTCATAGGAATCTTTAATCCCCAACCTCCATATTTCTTGGGAAGAGCCAATTTTTTCCACTTAAACCAAACAAAACCATATTGATCCTTTTTTCGCATTCCATAAAAACCTGAAGCATAGTTTTCTAATTTTTTCAAGGATACCTAAAGGGATCCAAAATTACATCCAATAAACGAGAATAGCCTCTAAGATACTATTGACCATAACAAGTTTCACACCCTTCGACAACCATTAATGACTCTAGTTTTTAATCCTTCTTTCACATTTAGCCACAAGCCAATCCCAGTCCTTATTAACATAACCATTCGACTTTAATATGAACCCCGAGTACTTAAGACCCTCCTTGATCAGTCTCAATGAATAAGGAAACATATTGCTAATAAATATGTCTTCCCCTTCATCCATCCCAACCAAAATAAAATTTTATTTTACTTCGTTTACATGCATCCTAGAGGCTCTACAAAAACCCTGTAAAATTCTAGGCAAAATTACCAAATCCCTTCTAAATCCATCAGTAAACAAAATAATATCATCAATAAAGAAAATATGAGTAATTTTAATTTGATCCCAAAAGTAATCCTCGCTAACTCTTTTCCATGCCTAGCTGCAAGGATAGTTCTCCCTAATCCTTCAATGACAATGAGCAACAAAAGGGGTGCCAGTGGACATCCTTGTCAGATTCCCCTACTAGGCCTGAAAAAATAAGAGGTGTATCCATTAATAAGAATAGACAAGTATACATAAAAGAGACTCCCCATTACCCATGAGATGAAAGGAGTATCAAACCCCGTACGAGATAAGACAACTCTTAGATTAGTCCAATTGACTCTATCATAGGCTTTTGTTAAGTCGATTTTGATCATAACAACCTTTTGCTTCCTTCTCTTTATGGAATGCATTGCCTCTTAGACAGAATCCACAACTTCATGTATCTGACGTCACGGAAGAAAACCAAATTGTTCATTAGATATGTACCGACTTAAAACCACTTTAATTCTAGAAGATAAAACTTTCCCAATAATCTTATATACACAGTTGCAAAGCGATATTGGTTTAAAGTCCTCAAAAGTCTTCGGTGAGTCTTTTCTTAGTATTAAAGAAATGAAAATTGAAATGAAAATAGCATGGATATTTCCACTTAAATATGGATTCTTCAATAACCTGAATTAAATCATAAGCAATCACATCAAGTAGGCTAGTATAAGACTCCACGGGTATCCCATCTGGTCCGGGACTCTTATCTTTTTAAAATTGAGCTAAAACCCCTTTTAGTTCATCAAGGGTCAATAATAGTTGACTATGACTAATAATGGTTGTTTACTGTTAACTATAATGGACCATATAGAGATGGTTTGACCATGCTTGACTTAGGTTAACCATGTTTGACTATAGTTGACCATGATTCAATATTGAATAACACTGTGACAAGAGGATATTGACTTCAATATTATTCACACGAGTCGTTATGGTGATTTCAATATTGTGTCAAATTATGACATGAAGAGGTCTATAATATAAATATTATATGTATTGTGGTGTTCATCTTGGTTGACTTAAGTCAACTTGTTATGTTTCTTAAGAGGTTATTTTGCATTACGATATTCAGTAAAGGTTATGCCACATCATGAAATTCTTCGGGGTTATCTTAGATTGTGACATTTCTCAATGGTTATGGCACATTGTGACATTCATTTGGGATAGCTCATGTGGAATGTTGCATTCCCTAATGACTATGTTGTATTGTAGTGTTCATCAAGGGTTATGTTGCACTATGACAATAAGATGTTGACCTCAATATTATGTCATATTATGACATTATGAGTTTTATAATATAATTATATTCATTGAGATGTTCATATTGGTTTATTTACATCAACTTGTTGTGTTCCCTAAATGGTTATATCACATTACAATGTTTACCAATGTTTTATTTCGCATTGCAAAATATTCATAGGGGTGAGTCTATATGTGCAACACTCTTTGGCTAAGAGTGGTGGTGAAATTTTGGTATTTTACTCATTTATTAAATCAAGGCACTCAAAACCCATCTATGCCTTGTGAATTTCAACATCCAATAAAAAAAACATATTGTACGGAATTATGTTTTCTTATATATATATATATATGATTTAATGTGTCAAAATTGCATTTAATGAAATCTTTGCCCTTGCAAATTTAATGAAATGTTAACAATTGGATTGTGTGCATGTAAAATAATTTAATGATAAGTATATAATTTAAGAAAACATATATGAACATAATCTACATAGAATGCACTGGGGCGTACATTTTTTTTTAATTTATTTTGAAAAAATCATATTTTTTTTTATTAATTTTAGAAAATGACCATTGAAAAATTGAATCACATTTTGTATACATTTGTGTGCACGTAAATTTGCTTTTACCATTTACAAAATTTGAAAAACAAAAATACCATTTTGAAGAGGATGTGTCGATGTGGGGTGTATATATATTTTTAAAAATTTTGGTTGTGTACTTTTTATGTTGTTGATTTTTCTTTGAGCTCCTTCGGAGTTGTGAACATGATTTTTAAATGTAAATTTTAAAAGAAAAATAATAACATACAAACTCAAAAACACATAAATTATATGTTAGTGGATAGGTGATTCATTGATGAATCCACTAGCATCACATCTACCACCTAGGGTACAATTAATGATAGGGTTTATGCCTTTCAAATAAGATACTAAAATTAAATCTATAGTAAAGGGAGCTGACATCCTATTTGTAAATCCCTCGATCAAGATATTAGCTCGATTCAGGTCTTAAAAATCCTTGATTGAAGCTTTGCGCATTTTTGAAATTCCTTAATAAAAAAGTTTATACGTGGTTAATAAAATAGCTCGATTGAGCTATTTTCTACAGTTTCATTGTTATACCTTTTTTCATGGGTAACATGTCAATCGAACTACTTTCTAAATACTTCACTTTGCATATTTTATTACCTTTACAAAAAACCACGAACTACCTACCATCAACACAACATTTAATAAATCCACAAACCAAACCGATTATCTTAAAGAAAAAAACGTAAATTGCAATTCATTCTATCATTACAAGTCTCTTAACTGTTCAATGATGTACATTATTTTTAAAATTTTCCACATAAGGATATATATTGTTTCAAAGGATATAGGACAATTTAATTTGGTATTAACCAATCAGCATGGGAAACAAGAAATGTTAAAGCAAGAAACATGATTGTGATCAAACTAACAAAGATGAAATACGAGAGAACAACAAGAAGTCGAAGATACAAGTCAACCTTCAGTGCATCCATCTCCAATTGAGTGTAATATCTATAATTCTTACCTCATTCTTCAAATGATAATTATTTTACCTATTAATTTTTGTGGGTGCCCACATGAAGTTCTTACCCATTTCCATTGCAAAAGCAATGTGTGGGCGCTAAAATTGTAAGAACATGTGTGCGTTTCTTTGTGTGGAAGCTCAATAACTATCAAACCTCCACGCAGGATGGACAACATGGACAAAATCGCATGCGCATTATAGAAACATGTCCATGTTATAGAAATGTGCATGTGTTTCTATAATGCATTTGCATTTTTAAAATAATATACATGCACACATTTCTGTAATGTGCATGCACACATTTCTATAATGCACACACATTTTAAAAAATAATGCACATGTTTTAATTTTAATATAAAAAACAATTCTACTATTTTGGCTATAACTTTCTGTACATGCATTAGTTTTAGGAGTTCTTTAGCTCGTTGGAAAGGTCTTCAAGAGATCTACATCATTATGTTATGATAATTGTATGTTTCCACATATATATTAAGTTTCTTATTTTCAAATTAATATAAATTAAATGTCCGCAAGACTCATTTCCCCCATTCTTCATCCTCTAATGTCTTCATCCATTGCAACAACATGAGTGTGTCTTGGTCATGGTCACAACCTCCTCTTCTCTTGCATATATTTTCTCCGAGCGAGAGAGGTAAGATGGTCAATAGTAGGGGGAGGGGGATTATCTTGATATAGAGAGGGGGGGTCTGTTAGTGGTAGGAGTAGGAGAGAGGGGGGGGGGGGG
>LPNX011192122.1:61862-144335 GCA_001517045.1 Pseudotsuga menziesii
GGAAGAGGGGGTTTGGGGGAGAGATAAAGATCAAGATCAAGGGGGTTTGTAGAGGAGCATGGAGGATAGAGAGAATGAGGAATATAAGTGAGGAGTGGGGGGTTAGAGAGAGAGATAGGTTGGGGTTGGTTAGTGGTAGGGGGAGGAATATTAGAAGAGATAGAGATACAGGTAATGTTAGGGGTAGGGAGAGTCGAAGATAAAGAGAGGGGGAGTTAGGGGTAGAGAGAGTTGAAGACAGAGATAGAGGGGGAGTTAGGGGTAGGGGGTGTAGGAGTGGGGTTATAGATAAGGAGAGGGGGGTTATAGGGGTAGAGAGAGAGAGAGAGGGAGTGTAGGGGTATGGAGGTGAGGAGTGAGGGGGTTGTAGAGAGAGAGAGAGAGAGAGAGAGAGAGAGAGAGATGGTGGGTTTTACGGGTCAGGGAGAGAGGGGGGGTTAGGGGGAGGGAAGGATCCAAGAGAGAGATATAGGGGGGAGGCTAGTGGTTGGGAGAGGATGAGAGGGGATAGTGAACGAGAGGGATAGAGATCATGGGGGGATGGGGGTGGGGGGTTAGAGAGGAGTGGAGTTAGGGACAAAGTGAGAGAGATTTTGTTTTTTGAGAGAGAGATATGTGGGAATATGTAAAGGGGAGGTAGTGTGGTAGTGATAGATTAGGAGAGGGAGAGATATAATTGGTAGGGATGGATAGGGAGATTATGGGAGGGATGTACTAGGAAATGGTGGGAGGGATAAATATGGGTAGGGCCATTCTTATCAAAGATATACTATATATCAAATCAATCATTCCCAAAAACTTGAACCGTATTGGGACCTGAAAAAATAGGAAAAAAATCAGACCTAGAAACCAATCGACAAAAAAAATAGATAAATATTTAAATTTAAATTTTGAAAAAAAAAATTCATGTTCATCCATAAGAATCAAAACCATTATACACAAGTATGCAGAGTTTCTCATGTACATAGGAAGGAAGGGTGCATATAACTAAAACTGCATCAAGTGCAATCCATATGTGAGCCAAAATACATAATAAAATAGGCTCTGAATGGCCACTAGAATCCAAAAAAATTCATACTACAACAAGTAAATACATATCACAAAAAATGTTTCCTATATTGGGATCATATTGATCAATAATACCATAAGGCCCCCACCTCTAAGCTCTAGCCCTTGTCTCTTTCTCAAATATCAAAGTTGATCCTCCAAGGACATTAGTTGACACCCTAAAATTTTAATGAAACCTCCTAATCCAAGCATTAAGAAAAGGTAGAAAAAACTTCCCATGCCTAATAAGTAAATTTATTTGAGTGAAGGGTACATTTTTACTAAGGCAATGACAAATGAGTTAAAAAATCAACACCACTGACATTGAGGTAGACTGGTAAGCCCTAAATGTTGGCGCATTTCCCCCTATATTGTGGATCATTACACACACACACACACACATTCATTTGTAAATAGTATAGTGCAAACTACATTCTTCATGTGCTATTGTCGTAATCTAATTGTTTTTTTCAAGTTTTCAAAACTCACTTATATTTGAAACCTACACAATAAGGGATATCCTCTTATCACTCCACTAAGAAAAGAAATCCCTTAAAACATCAATCACAACAACTTAATAATTTCTCATCGGAAACATAGTTGTTGTCTATCGGGAGCTTTCAAAAGCCCTTAATCAACAAGTGGAACTAAATTCCTGGGGAAAGAAGCATTGTGCCAATAGGAGGTTTATATTAAGGTAACATGTTTATGTTATATTAAGGGGGATACCCACCACTTGTTTAAAAGAGGAAACACAATATTGTTTGAGGGCCAACTTCTTTCTCCCCAATTGATGGAGGTTCTTAGTGGCCAAAACATAGGATATCTACCCTATAAGTGACCATCATAGAAAGATGATGGTATCTGGATCAGATTTAATTTTCCATTGGTACTTCTCCCACTGCTCCTTGTTATAATTAATTCATTGTTACCTTCGTGGGAATCCTCTAATGGTTTTACAATCGTTAGCACAAGATATTTAGGAAGGACCAATCACAATTTGAGTGGAAGGATGCTAGGTCACAAGGGCCTATTTACAGTTTATGTTGAGAATATGTTACCTCTCAACATTATTCCTTGCGCATTATATTGAAACTTAATTGGAAACCATTATATTGACACTTAATTTCAAGTTTGTTGCTTGTTTGGAAATTCTACCTTTGATGGGATTCTTTCTTTGATTGTATTTTTTTTCATTCAAAAGTACCTTATTTGGTCAGAGTTGGCCTTTCAAATTTTCAATTGGACTATGCAAGGATAGATTTTGATCAACCATCATAGGGCCTTATGCAGTATCACGTTTCAAGAATAATTTATAGTTGCATTTGGTTTGGAAGGGGTGGAACTGTTTAGAAGGTTTGGATGTTGTCACACAAGAAGAGTTTGGGAACTCAAGCCCTATTCGGACAACCCAAGCCCTTTTCAGACAATTAGAAAGCATATTAGTAACCTAAATTAATTCGTATTTTGAAAAACACTGAGTGATTATAACACTAGGACAAATCCTACATGGATTGATAAGACATAAAAAACCGAAACATGCCACAAACTTGTTGCATTTTTAAGATACTAAAAGTAAAAAGGAATGCACAGTTGTAACAAAAAATATATCAAAGGTGTTATTTCGTTTGGAAAATCAAGAAAAACTAATATCCAAGCTACTCATGGGGAAATTACAACTAATGTTATGGAACCAAGAACCCCAAGAAATCTAATGGTGGAAAAAATGTTGAAATTAGTCCATGTTTCAAGAAGAACCTTGCATAAATACACTAAATTTAGGATCTGGCTAGATGAAAATTATGAAGCTTCTTGTTGAGATCTTATTTGTAGGCCCACCTTATTGAGGCAGGATTTCTGAAGGCATTAGAGAGAATGTGGTAGAGTTTTCGTACGACCATTCTTACATTGTAATGGATCAAAATAATGTCCTACAATAACATTTATGTAGAGGCATTTATGTTGGCCATTGCTATAAGAATGTTATGGAGATGTCAAGGGGTTTCATTTTTTGAGGAATTTCAAGAAACCAATAATGGCATCGACATATCAATTAACATATTTGATAAACCAAAACCATGGTATATTTGGTTGAACACAATTCGTGACATATGTTATTGTTGATACCATGTTGAATTCCAAATATATTATGACATGTTTATAGATTTTTGCAAAAGGGAATTGGCGAGTTGAACTAGATCCTCCCACGATGCAAGATTTTGTTTCTATGATATTGTGCAAAAGGAATATGGAAGATGTGTTTCTCAATCAAACATGTGTAGGTGGAAGAAGATGCCATGAATGTGATAATTTGACATGTTCCATAGAAATTTCCATATCAATCGAACACAATATGGATTGTCATATATCACAGTTATGTGGAAGATATATGAGTATGTTACCATGATTAATCCATCGTATTATTCAACTATATTGTATAATAGGATCGACTTTCTTGAGGTTGAAATTCCTATTTCAGAATTCATGGAGAAGTTTCAAAATTAGATTTATAAATACATTAAACACTCTCACAGGTCTAGGTGGCAAGCTTCCTAATTCAAAAATTATCTTGAGGTATTCAAGTTGGCCACAATATTATTAGTGGTATACTTTGTCGATAACTAAACATTTTCTCCCCAAACTGAGGTCCAAAATGAGTACATAATTCCTACCAGGTGTCTATATATGATAGATGTATTATACAACCATGATTAGGTGAACATTAATGGTAGGGATAACATTCTTTAGTCACACAATATGATTAAGGAGTAAAATGTATTGGTTAACCATATCAAGAATAAAATCATCGACCCACTATAGCTTATGCTCTATAGGTCCAGGGCGTGGTCTATATCTCTCCCTATGCATAACATGTGTAGCACTACTCAATGTAGTGCACATGATGCTTACCATATTATTCCACATCTTTACTACAATATGCAATGAATTATTAATGTCCTCTAACCGAACAATACTCCTATGAGTAATGGGAGCCAATCTTGAAGAGGAAGGTACATGTAGTAGTAGGGTAGCTGCAAGTCGAAGGGCATTCATAACTACATCCCATATCGATGCCATACAAAGTTATTGGTGTAAGTGTGCAGTCGAGACACATGCCTAACATGAACTCTGCATATATCTGCTTTCAAAGTACAGTGGAACCTGGACACAATGGGGGAGCATGCCCCATGCTCCAATGAAGATGATAATGATGATGATAGGTAAGGTCCACTTAGAACTTTGGTCTGTTGGACCTTAAGCCATTACTTTGTTTGTTGTAGTCAATTATAAATATATCATAATATATATATATATATATATATATATATATATATATATATATATATGGCGTAGAATCCTCAAGCTTAAAATCTTTGTGTCTAAATGGATGTCTGCTCTCACGACTAGTGGGGATATCAAACAATGCACCCCTCACATCCTTGCCTTTCATCGTGGCTTTAACCACCTCCCATTTATCTAAACCCAATACTTGATCCTTCCTCCTCATACATGTAGTCTTCCAAATGTCACTGAGTAGTCCCACACTCTAGTAGAGGGACAACAACTCATTGAAAATCTCTAACATCATCCACATCAATTGTTTGATGGGTCACTCATGTGGAATGGCCCTAATTTATGTGTGCATATAATTGCGTAGATGTGATGTCATCAATAGTGAACCATGTGATCTCAATATCCCAAGGATCAGGAGATGGAGTCACAAGATCACATCCACTATGGGTACTTGATAATTACATAAAAAATAAAATATCAATCAAATTATGTGTAACAAATTAAATGCATTGATAACTAAATATAATGACACTTATACAAATTAAATATATTGATAATTGAATGAGAAATATATATGCATTTAATGTACTTGGATGGTGATTAACCTCCTCACTATGTTCGGAAGAGGTGTGGGTAACCTTGTCATCAAGGGAGACACTAGCCATCCTTCTAGTAGAACCTCGAGCACTAGACCGTAGTGTCACCTCATTCCTAGAAGGCAGGGTTCCTATGAAAGTAGAAACAAACATTAATAGTAACATGTATACAAAAATGTACTTATATCTAACTCAATAAAAACAAAATTATATGTAAGTAACACATATGACTCATCTTGCAATCTAGGGGGTTTCCACAAAACAAGACCGTCCTACGCCTCTATTAATGGAGCGAAGAAACCCATGAGGAAGAACGATCTATGTGAAATAATGAAGAGAAATTAGATGACATCGTTTGAATATAATGAAGAGAAATCATATGCCATCCTTTGAATATAATGAGCAGAAATCAAATAATTCTAGACATATTTCATGAAAGTAGTCATCCTTTGAATATAATGTGTTTCAACTTTGTATTAGGTTCAAATTTATACATGTTTCCATTAAAAAATGTTGTAAACTTAAATAATTGTAGTACATGTTTAAATGACAAGAAATTATCGCTTTATCTCTAAGTAGGTCAATCTTTACTAAAGGTAAGTAATCAATTTCTTGAATAAAAATATAAGAAGAAATTTCTAAATGTGAATGTTTTCAAGAAAATTTTCAAATCACTCAAGCATTGGTCTCCTAAAATAATCTTAGGTGATCTTAAAAATACGTAGGAACACTTTATATTTAGAGTTGGAGTGTATTTTTTCTCCAAATAAGATCCTCAATGACTAGGCTAAGTCATATTACTAATAAGATGTAGGAATTCTTATTACAAATGAAAAAATCATCAATGCAACTTGACTAGATAATAAAAAACCTGACATTAGCTAAGAAATGTTATGTAGGTATTAGCATGAGTCCACAAAGTGTTTAATGAATTAAAATAGGGTTAAATGTTAACTAAGTTAATATTTAACTCAACTTAATGGTGTCTACAAGCCAATGCATCGAAATTGAAAAGGGGATACTTATTTTAGGGCCAATCTATCATAGAATATGTAG
The DNA here is from genome assembly GCA_001517045.1 of Pseudotsuga menziesii. Lineage (NCBI taxonomy): Eukaryota > Viridiplantae > Streptophyta > Pinopsida > Pinales > Pinaceae > Pseudotsuga > Pseudotsuga menziesii. Next base: position 67,856 of record LPNX011192122.1, read on the forward strand.
GTAGAGGCAAATATCACTTTATCCAAGGACTTACAATTTCAACTCTCAAGCTATGTTAAACTACTACAAGAAACGATCCCATAGACTTGCATGGAATCTACTAAAAAAACTTGGTACTAATACCTATGTGTAATGTGTAGATAGTTTCATTTTAAAAATTTTGTTTCCTTTTGAATTATCTATGTTTTCTCATTTCATATGCTTATTAGGATAATATATTGTTCACCAATACTAGTATACCCTATAGGGAAAGAAGACTTGGATAGGGCTATTAATCCCTACCTTATAATATATCTTATCGATGTTAATATCCATTTTCAAAGATGGTAACAAAGTTCAAATGTATCTTATCTTAAATACATTGACAATTTTTATATCCACATAATTTACTTTTAATTTTATCTAAGGCGGTATAGGGACTAGGGCTAGTATGATTTTCTTGCATTAAAAGGGCTATCAAAGTTATGGTCAATATTTTTAATGTTAAAGATTGAACGGTTTACAAGTGGTTTGAATTTTGGAATTATCATAGGATTATAGTTATAATGTGACAGCTGTGCTTAGAATCATAATGTTTTGGTGTTATCATTTTAGTATTGTGAGGGTTAGGGGTTTTAAGTATTAGTGTTAAATGTGAATAAAAATTATGACAATGTTGATGATGGCGATGGAAAATACATGATGATGGTGGTGATGATATTGAAGATTATTTTGATGATGGTAGTGGTGATGATGATGATAATGATGAATACGATGGTGATGTTGATCATGGCAACAATGACAATGACGATGATGTTGATGATCAAGATGATGATGCAAATGATGTTGATGATCATGATGATGAAAATGACAAGAATGAAAAGGATGATGACGATGACAATGATGATGATAATGGTGATGAGAATGATGATGTGAATGGTTTAGATGGTGTCATTATATGACAATGTTTTCATGAGGATGAGGAAGATCATGATCATGACAATGATGATTATGATGATTACGATGATTATGATGATGATGATGGTGGTGACAATGACAAGGATGATGATGAACATGACGATGATTATGACTACGATGTCGATGATCATGACAATGGTTATGATGTGATTATATTATTATTAGTATGATGATGATGATGGCGGCGACCACGATGATGATGATTCAATGATGACAATCATAATGATTATGATGATGATTTTGATAATGGTGACTAAGATATAGAAGATGCAGATGATGATGTAGATGGTATTGATGATGGTGATTCTAACCCCTAAATCCCTATCCCCAACCCATAAATCCCCTATCTAATCCCTAAATACATTAACACTAGCCTCTAAGATCTTAACTCCAACCCCATAACTACAAGTATAAGTTACCATAATTTCATCCATACACATTGAAATTTATTTTTGAGGAGAATAAAATATGGTATGAAATACCTTACAAAAGAGTATAACAAAATATATTTTTTACCAATATTAAATTTTCATATATATTACACTTACTATATAAACTCCCAATTCAACACTTTCTCGTTCTATTTCAATGCATGGTGACACAATCAATGGACGTAAATTAATATATAATTTGTTGAATATTATGAATTTATCATATAAATTTTGATTATTATAAATATTTTTTTATTGTGTGGAGCGGGGGATAGCGCGGGTAAATAAATAAGAGCTCAATTCAACATCAATTAAATTTAAATCATCGACTAACTTTCTTTGAGACCCAAAATTTAACATTCCAACATAGGGTGACAAGGCGTGTAAATAAATTAATGCAAGTATTATATAATTTAATGGATTTCATAAGAGTTTTCACGCTGACAATATGTTTTATTAATATAGGTACATGTATTTTATTACCATGAGTTGATTGATTATAAAGTATTGAGTATTATTCATTATCCTTTGATCATATTGTAGCTAGCTAGGACTATATGCAAACATCCTATGCTAGAAACTAGAAGACCCATGCATACCATTCTTAGAAGAGTTAATGTTTTCTGAGAGATTCTTTGTGTGATTTTTTAATTTTAATTTCATATAAAAGTAGTATATGCAAAGGTATATGGAGATAATAATCAACAACTTGCCTATGAAGCATTAATAGTTTGTGGTTGTGCTTACAAATGCAAACAATTAAGGGGATTTAAATGCCATTTTTCAATGGAACATTATCGATGTGATGAACTTCTTTATATTAATTGATATATTCCCCTTACAATTGGTCTCAATCCCATACATACTATAGAAAACACACTTTGAATTTGTTTTTTTTGTTACCATCTAAGAAGATTAGTCCTACTAGTCAAGTACTATCTAAGATTATTTATATTTCCCTATAAAGTGCTCATCACCTTCCAATAGTATAAATGTTGGTCAAGTCACTAAAAGGACAAAATATATATGAACACATATATTATCCAAGGATTTCATTACTTTGAATGTCCAACTTTGTGTGAGAGAAACGACTAATGAAAAATATATTCATGACAGGAAAAATCACCTATATCAAGTGCTATACAATATATACCTGTATAATACATGGTTTGCATGTTAACCTATGAGATTTTAGGAGTTCATTTCTCATTTTGTGTAAAAAAATTCATAATAGGTCCTCATAAAATCCCAAGAGGGATCTTAGGTCTATTTATTACAACATCAATGCATGTACCTTTTCTAAAAGAGATTACATAATTAACATATTTCTATGGGCCACAATATTTTAGAAAAGATTATGTATCTAATTAGAACCATACCAATACTCCATTATTAAAGTTAGAATTAATTAAAAATTGTTCAAGTTCCTTATAAAGTATGTCCAAGGCTCATTCGGTGTCAAGTCCAAGGTTCATTAGGTTCACTTTCTATTTGACTAAAATAATATGTACATGTAAATTTATTGAAAAAAATAGAAACATTTATGTTTCTGGTTTTGTTTTCAAAACAAGTGTAACTTGTGGATTTTTTTCAATCCTCCATGCATTGTCGGAGGATTGAAAAAAATCTGGCAACATTTCTGCTTTCTAATACACACTTGAAAATAAACCCCACAGCATAAACACTACTAGTTTAGGGTTTATGGCGGATGGAAATTTAAAGTTTATGGGTGTCGGTTTAGGGTTTATGGTTTTCAAAATTTAAAATAAACTAGTTCTAATTCAATTTTTAATTTTCAATTTATATTTTCATGCAATTCATTGAAAAAAAACTGGCGACGTTTATGTTGTTGGTTTTATTTTCAATTGTGTATGTGTTGGATTTTTTTCAATCCTATGTGCATTGTAGGAGGATTAGAAAAAATATGGCAGCATTTCTTCTTGTTGATACACATTTTAAAATAAAATCGATAACATAAACAACATCAGTTGATAAAAACTAAATTGAAATTATTAAAAACATTAAAATGAAATGAAATAGAATTATGAAATTAAAACTTTGTGGTATAGGTCAATGAATAAACTCTTGCTTTAGATGTCGTTGGTCGGTTTGATGGGTGGTAGCTCCTGGATGTTGGTTGGTTAGTTGTGGTCCTGATTTTGCACACAAATGATCGATCGAGGATTTAAAGGTTTAACAGTCAGGTGGTCAGATTGTTGAACAATTTGCTCGTAGATTGTTTTTTTTAATATTTATAATAGCTTGATCAAGGTAAAATATTGATTGATATTTATAAAAAAAAAGCTTGATTAAGTGCTTGGTTAATCCCTTAATTGAGATTCCAAGAGCTTGATCGAGGACTTAACCAAAGCTCAATCGAGCTCTTGTTTTTTTCATTGTGTGCTTGCCTCTTACCAAAAAAGTGTTACTCATCGTCAAAGGAACACCCATAGATCAAGGGTTATATTGGATTACAATGTTCCTCAATGCCTATGTAAAATTATGACATTCATACTGGTTGACTTGTGTCGAACTACTATGCTCAAGTGATTATATTAAATTGTGACATTCAACCTGAGAGTTATGTTGCATTGTTTGGTTGTCCATAGTTGACTATGATTAATCTTGCTTAACTATTGTTGGATATGGGTGGTTGTTGATACGATTTAACATGGTTTACTATGGATGACAATGTTGACTATGGTAGAACATGGTTTTTTGGCTATCCATGGTCGAATATGGATGATAATGGTTAATTATTGTTAACTATAGTATACCATGTAGACATGATTTGACCATGGTTGATTCTTGTTTACCATGATTTTGTGTTCAATCACCTTGAGACATGAATAGGTTGGCTTCAATATTATGTCACATGTGTCATTATGGTTTACTTCAATGTCCTGTCAAATTGTGACACTAAAAAGTTTATCATATGGACATATCTAATGTAATTTTCATCTTGGTTGACTTATAATGACTTGTTTAAAGTAATTTTTAAAAACAAGTGGAATGGAAATATTTGGTGAGCTAGCCATATTTGAACTCTTGTATGTGCCATTAATTAAAAATCCAAGAACCTACTCTAGCTATGTAATTATGTAATGAACAATGTCCACATTTTTGTCCAAGTGAAAAAAGTGTACCTTTTATTCTAGATAGAACCAAAAATACATTCACAAAGTGACCTTGACACAATTCTCAAAAAAGGTGTCTCCTACATATCAATGTATATCTGTAAGCTACAAGCATAATATTTTAAAGGTAAAAGCAAGATTTTAGGAGTTAAACTCCTTTACCTTAAAAAAGGTATAAAAACAATCTAGATTTCATCAAAACATAGATCCGTTTTCATGTGAAGAATCAATAGTCCTCCATAGAGGTATGTTTGGCCTCCATTAACTCTCCATTGAGGTACTATTGTAGAATCACCTAATTTTCCTAGAGATCAAGACCATTCTTAGAAAGAGTATCAACTAGAATGTTTGATTCTCTAAACGTATGCTTGAAAACAATATACTAAGAGATCCTATATATTTACTTCAACTGCTCTACTAGAGCGTGTAAGAAGATATCTCAAATATGCAACTAATCATTCGTCCGATTAATACTCATGAGAGATTTTCCATGTACATGTATTTAAAATATGCCTCTCTATATATCATTTTTCAGAAAAAGTAATAGTATTGTTGATTCCCCACATTGTTTGTTCCTCTTCCCAAGTTTACCTTGACTTATATGTAATGAACATGTAAAAAGTGGAGGATACATGGTCCAAGAACATATATCTTTATAGGGTTTTGGCATGCCCAATCAAAGATTTCCCATGCAATATATTTCTCAATGATCACCTCCTCCAAGAACCTAACAAGTTTTAGGTTTGGAAATTCTTTGGAACGCTAAAGTAATGAGTGTATATGAGTGATAATATGAAAGGATTGACTAGATTTTTCTTCAAAAAGTTGGGAATTCCTAGCCAAACAAATGATCCATACCACCAACAAAGGAACTATGTTTCAATTTCCTTGATGGAAGAATTTTTGAAGGCTAGAAAAAAAAAGAGAGACACAAAATATAAAAAAATGAATGATGCAGGGATTTTCGAGGGTCATAAATTTTGATTGGTTATCTGTTTGGGCTCAAATTTAATAGGAAGTTGCATTTCAAAGTGTCCACTACAGTGATCGATCATATCCTTTTGATCGTATTATTTTTTACACTTTTTCAGGGCCAAATTCTTTCATATACGGCCTCGAATTGGGGTTTTGGTATTTTTGCAGGATTTTTTAAAATTGTAATTATCAATTATCTCTTAGTTTATGCACCTAATCAGAAAAGCGAGTTGAAAACTAGTGTCTTTTTAGTTAGCTCTTAGTCAATGGTCAATTTTAGAGTCATAACCCAAAAAAACCACGAGGAAGAGGATGTGATGATGTCAGAGGAAGACCTTATTGGTGTTTTAGGTATGGTGTAGAGTGTCATCGATCATTTGAATGCTCAATCTATCACATGCATGAGTCGAACCAAGGAAAAAAACCTAGTTTAAACTTGGTCCAAGCTGAGAATGAAGAAGGAGAAGCTAAATATGATGTCTCTCCTAATATGGGGGGAAAGAACATGATACAAAGGTCAATTTTGATTCCCCAAAAAGAGAAAATGCATAGTAATGGAATTGAAGATTCATGACTTCATACAAATATTTTTTCAACTAGGTGAAATTTCGAAGGAAAGGTATGTCAAGTTATTTCTTATTGTGGAGTTCGTGAGAATATGGTTTCCAAAGAGATGGTAGATAAGTTGAAATTACACTGTGAAACACATCACCATCCTTACTGAATTGCGTGGTTCAAAAAATGGAATCATTAGAGGAAATTTGAGGTCTAAAATGGGCCTCCTAAGGAAAATGATAAAATAATAGTTAGAATAATAAAATAATAAAATAATAGTTATTAATTTTGGAGGAAGAATGAAAAAAACTACTTTTTTTGTTCATATTTTTGACATATCTCCCTATGTTTTTACTCAAGTTTCAGGCAGGAGAGCTCATTGGATGCAGAATTTAATTCCGCATCCAACAAGTACCCACATTGCATACTTTTAACGGACCCCGCTACACCAAAAATAAGAAATACCTGAAAAATGTTATGATGACATCATCATCACTTTTTTTAGGTATTTCTTATTTTTGGGGTAGCAGGGTCCATTAAAAGTATGCAGTGTGGGTACTCATTGGATGCGGAATGCGGAATTAAATTCTGCATCCAACGAGCTCTCCCGCCTCAAACTTGAGTAAAAACACAGGGAGATATGTTGAAAATATGAACAAAAAAAGTAGTTTTCTTTTATGACAAATGTGTCAATTCAACCATTATGGTTGAATCATTTTGTTGAAATTTTATTGGTTCTTATAAGGCCCATTTTAGACCCCAAATTTCCTCTAATGGAAGTCACCATCAATAAAAGATGTTTGATCAAGTTTTCCATGGGTGAGACTTATAAACATGAAGCATAATGTGATATGATTCTGATGAATACATGTCATCTGTTATTGGGGAGGACTTGGCAATATGATAGAAAATTCATGCATGATGGAGGAAACAATACCTACACCTTTTGGAAGGATGGATCAAAAGTTGGATTATTACCCCTAAAGGATGAAGCGAAAGCTAAGAATATGTTGTCAGAAAGATAGCTTGTAAAGGAAATGAAGGAAACGATATTTTTCTATGCATTAATAGTGAAAAAGGGAGTCGAGGAATACATATCAATACATACTAAAGTAGATAATTTAATAGAAGAATATGTTGATGTTATCCTTGATGAACTATATGTTGGTCTTCCACCAAAAATGGATATTCAACATCACATTGATCTAATCCCATGAGCATATTTACCTAATCAAGAAGCCTATGTTAGACACATCAAGCACACTGAGAGTGGGGGGTGAACAATGTGTATATCTTTTGTTACTTTTTCAACATTAACAATCATCAATAGCTTATTCAATATTATGCAGATTATGTTATTTTCATTATATAAAAATTATAGCTCATCGTCACATATCAACATACCATCATCACACAAGAAGCATAGAAAAACTCAGTACACTGGATTTTTATGTGGAAATCCAAGTCCCAAGGGAAAAAACACAAAATCCTTTATAATAATAGTTTTCTAGAAACAACTAGAAGGAGGAAACAACCCCCTTGTTACAATGACTTCAATTCTCTAGCTACAACCATAAGGAGGCTAAAACCCCCTCAATAACAAGCTAAACCTGTACCACACTGCACAACAACTGTCACTACTGACCACTGCTCATCATCTGATAAATGCTCATCATTTGGCCACATCTCATCAATTGACCACTGCATCACACCTATACCAATAACATGTACCAACAACATCATCCAAATCAATCAATCTGAGTCTAACCAACTCCATACCAAATTCAGTCGTCCCGGGTAAAACTACCTACTCATACAACTCAATCAACTTGTCTTTGTCGTCAACTTGTCACTATCATTTTTCATATCAAATCAGATTATTGTCATTGTCATATGAATGGATGCCAAATCAATCAATTGTTGACAATAATATCTTATCCATCAATTGTCATCAACCTGATGTACGTGTCATGTCAAATCAGGCTATTATCACTGTCAAATAATCATTGTTATGCCAAAATTGTCACAGTGAAACTATCTGTTGTCAAGTCATATTGTTCTAGTAAAGTCAAGCTCCATCACTTAGTTACTGAGGTCAATACAATGTTCTGTTGCTATAAGTATTTCCACTTTAATATTCTTCAAATATATATAAGACATTAACCTCCCGTGGATATCCTTATCTTGGATTAGGCTTTCGTATAAATGATTACTAATGCACATGTTCCATATTAGAGTTAAAAACAATGCTAGAATTTTGGCACCAAAAAGATATAAGAATACTTATCTTTCTTACTTCTTTTGTGGTTTGATCAAAGCTTCAACAAAACTCTTGCAAATGCCTTCAATACTTCTGTAAATGAATTCCTGTTAATATGCCTTGTGTTCCTTTAACTTCCAATCAATTCAAGTGTGTAAACTAATCATACTATCCCTGACATCAAAACTATCAGGTCATGATCATGCCATAAACTGATCTATGTCAAGTACATATTTGATTGTTTAGTCAAGTCCAACCTTCACTTTAAATGCTTGTGTAGGGAGATAGGCTACCTCATAATATATTCTTCAATGAATGATGAGAGGTTTGGGTCTGTGCTAATGTCTCCTTATGTCAGCAATTCAAATTAGAATCAAGTCTTCAAAATTTGGTCTATATGTTGCTACACCTTTGGCTATCCTTCACTGAATTGTTCAATTTGAATGTCTTCAAATACCAGCTGCCACAGATCCCTTCAATTCATTGTGACTATGCAAACATAGAATACAACCTCAGAATATTTTCTTAAACAATATCAAACCATGTCCTAGATGTCTCATTTTTGTTGTCACCATACAACCTTAAAACAATTGAGCATCATCTGTAAAACAAAATCAGGGATCTCATCAACAAAAATAAAATAGCATACTCTTATTAGAGTGTTCAGAAATTAGACTATCGAATTGACCACTGAAATTAGAGAAGAGAACTGAGGTTCCCCTATAATTAATGCACATGAAAATAAAAGATGACAAGGCTTGGTACTTTCCACTGGAAGATTACCCTGCAGATGTATCATACCTCTTTTACCCGAAATTTTAGAGCTTGTAAACTTCAATATCTTACTCCACTACGGCTGCTTTAGAATAATACCATCCTCCCGAAATCAGATATCAACAAGCAAGTATTTTAGCCTTCTATTATTCGCTATTGCTGCTGTTGCATACTCAAATTCAGAGCCAAAACAATACTTCACTTCATCTTTAGTGTGGCTGCATCAGAATGAATATCTGAATTTCATAGCCATATTTTTCATTACACTATCTCTTAAATGGCATTTCATTGGTATTTGTATTTGTTTCAATGTGGAATTTTCAATTTTGACTGGGTTGACATACCATTAATTGAATTTTTAATTTTTATTTAAATAAAAGTGTTATCTTATAACTGCATAAGTTAGGGATTTAAATCAAACTTGTGCTTTATTAAAATATTCTTTTTAGGAGATTAGGGAAATAAAGATTGGCCACATCACCATATTGAAGGGTTTCACATGTCAAAGAGCCATATCAATATTTAAAACACTGTCATATGTTTGATAACTGGTTCATTCCCCCAAACTTGTGGGATAACGATCAATCAACATGTTCCATAATGGAAAGGAACCATGTCAAACACTTCATTATTAGATTCCATGGAGTATGCAAGAGGACTTCTTGTGGGATTCTTTAAACTTTATCAATCGCATACATCAAGTAGCTTACAATTAAGGGCTTCTTCTTTTACAAAAGGGCTTCTTCAATGGGCCATACCTAAAACACCATGCCAAAGGATTTTATGCACAAATGATCTCTTCATCATGAGAAAATACAAAGTAAATAAACTTATACTTCTTTGGGACCTCTTTTTGGCACCAAGGACTACAAGGAATTCAATGAGATCTAAAGAATATCAAGTATTCCTTCAGGTATATCATCTCATTATCATCAAGTGGTAGCATGGACCAACAAACCACCAAGTGTGTATTTCCAACACCTTGAACCATATCCAAGGGCTCCATGACCCCATCAAGCCACAAATGACCACATAATGGGTCATTTGGACCACCTAGTTCTCCAAATCACACACCAACAAGATAAGACATCAAGTAAGGGCATAGGTCAGTCGTGTGTGGGTTCCAAGGCGTATGCTACTACATCATCCATCAACTAAGAGGACCACTACAAGTGAAATAGACTTAGAGATCATCAACTAGATTTAAATGGGACTAAGATACAACTTAGGGTTACTCAACTAAATCAATGGTTAACCAGGGATTTTTCCAATGTCCATAGGCCTCCAAGGGATTCAAGATTAGTCTTGGATAAGGTCAAAAGGGTTCCTATGACATAGACAATCACAAACTCAACACTAACCCTTAAGGGCTCCACTAGGGGCACCAAGACTCAATAATTGGCATCATGACCAGACACTGTTCACATCAATGAAAACTTAATAAACAATATCCCCCTTTGTCATTGATGACAACACAATAAATCCCCTTTAGAACAAGATTTCCCCTGTCAACAACTTCTATTCCCCTTTGCCATCAATGGAAAATGGAACATCCTTTGCAATACTTCTCCCACTCAAGGCATGCTCCTCTTGCCATCACCTTCTCTGCATTTTCAAACTTTTCTTCATGTTTGCATTAATCAAAATAAGAACTTCCTTTGGAAATACTATTGATCCCCCTATCACTAGGCATTGTTGGTTCTTTGATGGATTTGTATTATGTCACATGGATACTACTGGAATAACTACTGTTGATATTGATAATCAGGTACATAGCTCCTTATATATATATTTTTTACACTTCATATTACTGCTAGATAGTCTTATTGGAAATTTCATCGTTTCCGTTTTGATCAATGGGGAAATCTATTGAATTTATTCTCCAGAGTTTGGTAGACTAATTGTTGTTCACGACATTTGATTGAAATTGCTTTCTTCTCCAATTTTAACTTCTCCTCGTATCCTGCAATGTTTTGAAAATGACCATAATGATAATAGTTATAACATTGAATAGAAAATGTACCTTGATTTCTTTATGGAGTGATTATTTCATGAGCTCTCCAATGAATCGATTTATTACCATAGTTGTTACACTTGTAGCAGTGGACATGGTACATTATAGGATATCTCTAAGCAGTAGCTTCTCTTTATTCTTGCTGATCATGGGATCTTCTAAGAGTACATGTGTTACTGCTATCTTTTTCTTCTTTTTCTATGAATATTTTACTTTCTTCAATGTTCTTCTCGATCTTTGAGTTTTTCTGCAACTGAGCAGTTTTTTTGTCTAGGTCTTCCTTCAGAAAGAGGATCTTCAATTATTTCCTTTGACAAGTTTCTATCTTTTATTGGAGTTGTCTTGTTATGTCTTCTTCAATTTTCTTGACTTCTTCTACCTGTCTTTTTAGATCAACAACACTGTCTTTGATCTCTCCTTTTGAGTTCTGATCTTCCTCATGAAATTTCTGCAATTTTATTTTTAGTACTTGATTTTCTTTTCTGATTTTCGAGAGTTCCGTTTCGAATTCAAAATTTGATAGACATACCTTTCGTAATTCTATCTTCAAGGATTTGATTTCAAATTATTGTTTTCTTCTTAGCTTCTCTTCAATCTCATGACTGAAATGAATTCCCCTTTTGTCACTTGGATCTTCTTTCTGATTGGCAGTACTTTCCTTCTGCAATTTTTCAAGTAAGGTAGCGATCTCACTATCTTTGTCTTGAAGCTTGCGAGTCAAATATTTCTCCTTCTCTTTTAGCTGTCTTTTGAGCTTGTCAATTTCTTCTTATTTCCTTTTATCTTCAGCAGTAGACTTCTCAAGTTCATCATTCACAGAGTTGGATATGGCTTCTTTGATTCTGGTAGCTTCTATGACTTGAAGATTTAGATTAATCATAGTCTGTGTGGCCTTCTCATATTCTTCTTGATTCCTCTTCTCAGATTTGTCCAATTTCTTTTATAATCTTTGGTTATGTTCACAAAGTTTCTCAACTTCTTTTAAAACATTAGTAATATCTTTGTCTAAACAAGCATTTCTATCATTTATCAAGGAACAATGAGATTTATCACATTTTGAAGTATTACATTCAATGAATTCAAAATATTTCTTATCTTCCATACCTAATAAACATTTCTCTTTAAAATTATTACAAACAGAGTGTTCAAGGGACTTACCTTCATACTTACATGGATCTTGTACTGACCTTTTAATGGGGCTATCTTCTGCTTTTTATTCTTCATCTGAGTTTAGTCAATTTAATTTGAGAGACATTTTTTCAATTGAGTTGCACTTTCCTGTTTTCTCCTTTTGGAGATTTGTTAGGTCTTAAGGCATAAATCCCATAACCTATGCTTCTTGTTCTGTAGTGATTAAAGTTGCTCTAATTTTACCCATAATTTCTTAGATGTGTTGCACTTCCCTATCTTCTTTTTCATGAGATCTGACATAAATTCTAGAATGGAATCTATAGCCATTGAATTATTTTTCTTTACTTCCTTCTGAGTTGTTGTTTTTACTTTATTCAAATGATTGCAACCTAAAAGCACTAACTACCATATCCCAATACCTTCTGCTTCAAGATAAGCATGCATTCTTATTTTCCAGGTTAAGTAATATGTACCACAAAAGAATGGTACTCCATTCACTGAGAACGCCATGGTGTGTGAAATATCTCCTTTAAACTGATAAGGCTTTATGTGAAGGAACCAATCTGATACCAATTGTTGGACACACTGAGCACATTGAGAGGAGGTGAACAATGTGTATAACTTTTGTTACTATTTCAACATTAACAATCATCAAAACCTTATTCAATATTATGCAGAATATGCTATTATAATTATATAAACAATTATAGCTCATCATGACATATCATCATCACATATGAAGCATATCAAAACATAGTACACAATATTTTTACATGGAAACCCAAGTCCTAAGGGGAAAACCCACATAAACATTTATAATAATAGTTTTCCAGCAAAAACTAGGAGGAGGCAATAACCCCCTTGTTACAATGACTTCAATTCTCAAGCTACAACTAGAAGGAGGCTACAACCCCCTAATTTCTAGGCTGCAACCTGAAGGAATCCCTACTTCCCCAGATTTACTTACCCCGTCTTGCCACCCTAACATGAATATAGAACCGTTGAATCACAACCGCACTGGTCCTGCGGACCTATTAACCAACACATATACCACACTTCACAAAAAATGTCACTACTGACCACTACTCATCATCTGATCACTACTCATCATCTGACCACCTCCCATCAACTGACCACTACACCACACCTGTACCAACAACATCATTCAAGTCAGTCAATTTGAGTCTCACCAACTGCATACCAAATTCAGTCGTCTCAGGTCAAACCACCTACTCATACAACTCAATCAACTTGTCTTTTTCATCAACCTGTCACTATCATTTTTCATATCAAATCAAACTACTGTCATCTTCATATGAATGGTTGTCAAATCAATAAATTGTTGATAATAATCTCTTCTCCATCGATTGTCATCAACCTATTGTACTTATCATGTCAAATCAGGATATTGTCACTGTCAAACAATCATTGTTATTCCAAAGTTGTCACAGTCAAATTGTCGATTGTCCAGTCATATTGTGTTAGTCAAGTCAAGCACTATCACTTAGTTACCGAGTTCAATACAATGTTTTGCTACTATAACTATTTCCACTTTAATATGATTTCAAATATATATAAGAATTTAAACTCCTGTGGATATATTTGCCTTATCTTGAATCAGGGTTTCATACTTATGCTTACTGATGCACATGTTCCATATCAGAGTTAAAAACAATGCTTCAATTTTTACACCAAATAGAGATAAGAATACTAAGCTTTCTTACTACCTCTATGGTTTGATCAAAGATTCAAAAAAACTCTTGCAAATGCCTTCAAGACTTATGTAAATGAATTACGATTAATGTGCCTTGTGTTCCTTTAACGTCCAATCAAATCAAGGGTGTCAACTAATCATACTATCACTGTCATAAAAAATATCAAGTCAAGCTGTTGCCATCAAATAATCTCTGTCAAGTGCATCTTTGACTATTTAGTCAATTTCATCTTTCACTTTAAATGCTTGTTCAGGGATATATGCTTCCTCGGAATATCTTCTTCAATGAATGTTGATAGGTTTGGATCTGTGCTAATGTCTCCTTATGTCAACAATTCAAATTAGAATCAAGTCTTCAAAATTTGGTCTATATGCTACTACACCTTTGGCTATCCTTCAATGAATTGTGCAATTTGAATGTCTTCAAATATCGGCTGCCACAGATCCCTTCAATTCATTGTGACAGTGAAAACTTAGAATACAACCTCAAAATATTTTCTTGAACAATATAAAACCATGTCCTAGATCCCTCCTTTCTAATGTCACCATACAACCTTAGAGAAATTGAGCATCCTCCATTAAACAAACTCATAGATTTCATCCACAAAAATGAAGCAGCATATTGCTATTAGAGTGTTTAGAAATCCAACCATTGAATTTACCATCAAAATAAGAGAAGAGGACTGCGGCTACCTTAGAATTGATGCACACAAAAATTGGAGATGATAAGTCTTGGTACTGTCCACTAGAAGATTACCCTGTGGTTGTGACAGACTTCTTTTTCTCAAAATTTCAAAGCTTGTAAACTTCAAGATCTTACTCCACTACAACTTCTTTAGAATAATACCATGCCCCCGATCTTACTCCACTGCAACTTCTATTATTCAGTGCTACTGCTGCTACATATTCAAAATTTTAGACCAAAAAAAATACTTCTCTTCATCTTTATTGTGGTTGTCTTAGACTATATATCTGAATTTCAAATCCATATTTTTCATTACACTATCTTTTAAATGAGATTTCATTGGTATTTCTATTTGTTTCAATGTGGAATTTTCAATTTTGACTCGGCCAACATACCATTAATTGAATTTTTAATTTTCATTAAAAAAAATTGTTATCTTATAACTGGGATGACATAAGTTAGGGATTTAAATCAAACTTGTTCTTTATTAAAATATTCTTTTCAGAAGATTAGGGAAACAAAGGTTGGCCACATCACCATCTTGAATGGTTTAACATTCCAAAGAGCCATATCAATATTTAAAAACTTGTGGGATAATGATTAATCAACATGTTCAATGATGGAAAGGAACCATGTCAACTACTTCATTATTAGCTTCCATGGAGTATGGAAGAGGGCTTCTCGTGGGATTCTCGTGGGCTTCTTTAAAATTTATCAATCACATACATCAAGTAGATTACAATTAAGGTCTTATTCTTTTTCAAAAGGGCTTCATTAATGGGATAGACCTACAACACCATGCCAAAGGGGTTTATGCACATATGATGTCTTCATCAAGAGAAAGTACAAAGTCAATAAACTTAGACTTATTTGGGACCTCTTCATGGAACCAAGGGCTACAAGGACTTCAACGAGAACTAGGGAATATCAAGTATATTATCTCATTGTCATCAAGTGGTAGAATGGATCTAAAAACCACGAGTGTGTGTGTCCAATTCATTGAACCATATCCAAGGGCTCCATGACCCCATCAAGCCACAAATGACCACATAATGGGTCATTTGGACCACTTATTGCTCCAAAGCACGCACCAACAAACTAAGACAACAAGTAAGGGAAAAGTTCAACTATGTGTGGGTTCCAAGGACTATGCTACTACATCATCCATCAAACAAGAGGACCACTACAAGTGAAATGGACTTAGATATCATCAACTAGATTCAAATGGGACCAAAATACAACTTAGGGTTACTCAACAAAGTCAATGGGAAATCAAGGATTTGGCCAATGTCCATAGGCCTCCAAGGGCTTCAAGGTTGGCCTTGGACAAGGTCAAAAAGGGATCCTCTGACATAGAAAACCACAAACTAAACACTAACCCTCAAGGGATCCACAAGGGAAACCAAGACTCAACAGTTGGCATCAATGAGGAGAAACGATTGGCATCAATGACAACTTAATCAACAACCTATAGGATGAGTCCTACACAACATGCAGAGGTCAGCGAACAAGTAACAAAGCTTATAATGAAAGGTTTGGTAAGAGAAAACACCAATCCATGTGATGCACTAGTATTGTTGGCTCCAAAAAAAGATAATACGTGGAGGATGTGCACAAATAACATAGAAATCTATAAAATTTCCAGCAAATATTGGTTTCCTATGATGGATGCACTACCAAGAGATAAATATTCTAAATTGATTTTCGAAGTGGATACCACCAGATCTAAATTTGCAAAAGCGATGAATAGAAAACTACCTTCAATCCTAGGGATGGACTATATGAATGGATAGCGATTCCATTCAAGTTGTCCAATGCACCTAGTACCTTCATGCGGTTGATGAATATTGTGCTTCAACCTTATATTGGTAAGTTTTTTTCTGTTTATTTTGATGACATTAAAGTTTTCAGTAACAACAAATAATATCACTTACAACATTTAAATATTATATTGGATACATTGAGAAAACATCAACTTTATGCAAACCTCCAAGAAATGTAGGTTATTGTAAGAAAGTTTGGTATTTTTGGGTTTTGATGTGATCTCAACAAAAGGAGTTAGGATGGATTTAGAGAAGGTCAAATAAACTTTGGAGTGACCTAGTCCTAGGAGCATAACATAGGTAGGGAATTTTCATGGGATGGAAACCTGTCACCGAAAATTTATTCAAAATTTTAGCAGTATTGTAGCACCCATAATAGATTGCACCAAAGTAACGACATTCAAGTGGACCAATGAAGCTAACGAAATTTTTAAGTTTCTAAAGAATAAGGTAATTGAGGCACCTATTTTAGCCTTTACCAAATCTTGATAAAGTGTTTGAGGTAGACTGTGGTGCCTCATATGTAGGCATTGGAGCTGTACTTCGCTAAGTAGGTAGACCAAATGCATTTTTTGCAAAAAGTTGAAAGAGGTAAGAAAGAACTACTCCACATATGATGTAGAGTTTTAACTGTGCAAACATTACGAAATTGGAGGTATTATTTAGTGCTAAAAGAGTTTGTCTTATTTACCAATCACATTGCATTAAAATATGTAAACACCCAAAAGAAATTGAACAATAGACAAGAAAAATGGGTCTCTTTCTTACAAGGATACACCTTTGTTCTAAAGCACAAATCAGGAAGGAAAAATCAGGGTATAAATGCTTTGATTCAATGCACTAGTCTTTTAACAACCATGGAAAATCAAATAAGTGGGTTTGGTGTATTGAAGGATCTCTATGCATCAGATAACGATTTTTGGGAGATTGTGGAACAGTTGAAGAATCTAGTTGTTGAAAACATGGATCTTATTCAAAGTGAACATTTTATGCAAGATAGATACCTCTTCAAAGGAAAACAACTATGATTCCAACTATTTTTACGAGGAAAAATATTATCAGAGAACTTCATAGTAGTGACTTGGTAGGAAATGTTGCAAAGGATAAGACACTAGCCTTAGTCGAAGATAAGTATTACTCGTCAAAGATGAAAAATGTTATAACTAGGTATGTGGCACGGTGTAGAATTTTTAAAATGGCTAAAGGACACTCACATAATTCAAGGTTGTACATGCCATTACCAATTCCCACCGGCCCATGGACATATCCGAGCATGGATTTTTTGTTGGGGCTCCCAAGAACACAATGAGGTAATGAATCTAATTTTGTGGTTGTTAATAGGTTCTCTAAAATGGCTCATTTCATTGCTTGCAAAAAAACTAGTGATGCATCCAGGGTGGTAGAATTGTTTTTTTCATAAATTGTTAGATTGCATGGTGTTCCAAAAAGTATTACCTCTAATAGAGATACTTGGTTCATTTTCGGAGGACTTTATGGAAGAAAATGGGGACTAAATTCCAGTTTAGTAGTTCCTATCATGCCCAAATAGATGGGAAAACCAAGGTAGTGAATAGGAGATTGGAAACCTAATATGGATCATTATCGGAGGTAATCCCAAGCAGTGGGATTTGGCCTTACCTCAAGCAGAACTCTCGTACAATAGTTTGGTGAATATATCTATAGGTAAATATCCATTTTAGGTTGTTTACGGTGTTAGGATTATTAATCCTCCCTTGTCCAATTTGGTCATATGTATAAATCAGGAGTCATGCCTAAATTGGGAGTCCATCCAGTCTATTTTTAGTCACTAGCACCATTGGGTCCACTTGGCCTAATTGGGGCACATGTTCCAGTTACTAAAGTGTGGGGAACACTAATTGAGGCCTACTGCCATTGATTGCACTTGCAAGAATTAGTTTACGAGCCTCCTAGACCAATCCCTACAATTTAGGAGCCACTGGGAGTGCCAATACCAACCAAGGTCAGTTGAGTTGAGTTGGTGACTAGTCAAGCTGAGTTAGGAGTCAGTTACATTCAGTTCTAGTCCTCTACATTCACTTAGCGCTAGGTTTGGATGGCTGCATGCAGGAGAGGCGCATTTCTCACCTACCACAGTCAATTAACCTCAGTTAACACTGAATTAGACACTTGATTTCTATTTTAGAACTCCATTGAACTCCAACAATGGTTTATACAAGGTCACTTCACTATTGAGTCCTCCTATAATGATTTAGACAAGGTCTTAGTTACCTACAGTCAAGTAAAGTCTAATCAATTCGAATTTCTTCACATGTATTCGAATTGCTTGTGGCTATTTAGCCATTGTACTTCATTGTAATTATTATCTAATTTCTCTTTGATTAATCAAAATCATTCAAAGCTGCAAGCCATTTTTGCACTGTTTCATTCTTCAATAACTGAGTAAATTGTGTGATCTATCTTGTGAGTTGTGTGTTTGTCCACAGATCTATGTGCTCNATACAGTAGAAATCCTATGGGTTTCCTAGATTTGGTGTAGCTACCGCTTGAATCTAGAGTCAATGATGATTAGGAAGCATTTGCAGAACACAGTCAATAGTTATAACAACAAAGTGACACAAAATTTGCAGGCCAGTGACGAGTAGAAAAAAATTATAAAAGATGCTCACCGAGGACATCAGGTATTTAATGAAGGTGATTTGGTGATGGTTTATTTATGGAAAGAGTAATTTCCTATAGGAACATACAACAAATTGAAGTATAAGAAAATTTCTCATCGAGAGATTCTCAAGAAAATTAATTCCAATGCTTATAAGGTCGATTTACCAGCTTATCTTGATATTTCCCTTATGTTTAACATTTTTTATTTATATATATTCCATGGGGAGGATCTTGGTGATGACAGTTAGGCGAAGGTTGATTGACAACATGCCATTCCAAGAAAGAAAAAGGAAAATATTGTGCATGGTTTAGATAAGGAGACCCTTCATACTCAGTAAGGTCAATACAATCGATGTCTAGTCTAGTGGGATGCTTAGCACCAACAAAGAGTACATGGATTACAAATGGGGACTTGCTGAATCTAGATTCTGTTAAGTGGCACCAATTTAAAGAATGTAACTTGTAGGATCTGTGTTCTTTTCAACCAAAGGACAATGATGCAGGGATATTTGAAGGCTGAAAAAAAGAGAGGAAGAGAAAAAAAAGAAATAAAATATTAAGAAATGAATGATGAAAATACTTCCAAGGGTCATAAATTTTGACTTGGTTATCTGTTTGGGCTCAAATTTAACAGGAATTTGTATTTTGAAGTGTTCACTAGAGTGATCAATCATATCCTTTAGACCACAGTTTTTTTCTACACTTTTTTTGGGCCAAATTCCTTCATATAAGGCCTCAAATTGGGGTTTTAATGTTTTTGTGGTATTTTTTATAGTAGTAATTATTAGTATCTCTTAGTTTATCTGATTAATCAGAAAATAAATTTGACAAGTAGTCTCTCTAGTTAGCTCTTAGTTAGTGGTCAATTTTAGAGTCAAATGAGAATTTACTAAAATTAGCAATTTTTAAAATTCTCAGATTTTGAAAATCTCATATTGTAGTTATAAGGGGTTGAACCTTCATTGTAATAGATGGGATGGAAAATGAATAAAAAATAGTTATTTGTTTCCACCCCATGTGTTTTCATGGCTTTTAGATATTGTGAATGAATCAAAGTTTATTGGCTACATCATCCCTTATAGTATACCACTCATTCAGAGAGTCTTCTATGGTAGGATTTCTCCATAATTTTTGAAAACCAAACCACTCCATTTTTTTCTAGACTTGGTGTGAAAATAAATAGTTTAAGAATAGGTGCAAAGTGTTTTCATTATTATTCCTACAAAGCATACAAATCCCAGGCCCAACCTTTCTTATTGTTTTCATCATTCCCAGGTTAAAACCTTGTTATTTAAGGCTAACATATTGAAGAAATTCCTCTTAATTAGAGGGGCATGAACTTTCAAGAGTTCCCCCCACCACAATTTTACATATTTAGGGGGTGGCCCCAAAGAGAAGCCTAACCTTTTTTTTTTAGTATCCCCCCCTTCCTTATTCATTACCCAAACCATACTCATCTTCATTCCTATATAACACTATATGTTCCTTTTTAAGCTCATTCAAGTAGGGAACCCATAGATGGGCCTCTTCTCCTTCTACCCCAATGTCTTGATAATTAACCTAACCTTGCTTCCATATTGTATTTTCCATTGGTTTATCCAATAAATTAAGGATGTACACTTTCCAATTGATTACAAATGAAAAATAAAGTTTCTAGGAAGAAGGATGTCCCTTCCATGCCCCTTCAATGCATTTTCTCCAACTCTCACTTTATATTCATCCCTATCTTCCATATTAGACAAGAGCTAATAATTGGAAAGGCCAGAGTAAGAAATTCCCACTAATTTGAGAAATTTTGAGTGTTTTTCCTCTCTTTCCTAATCCAATCTATAAGATTATCTGGAGCAATATACTTTTTAATGATGATTCTTCTCCAAAGACTCTCTTTTTTTTCTCAAATTCCACAATGATTTGGATTCCAGAGATTGACCAAATAGGTGAATATTCTTCGGGCCCTAACCACCCAAGGACATTGGGGATGCTATTGTTTGTCATTTTTCTAGATGTGGGTCCTTTTATTCACTATTTCGCTTCCAAAAAACATTTAAGCACATATTCTATGTTGTTTCCAAGATATATTTTAGTATGTGTTCTAACATGTGTTAGTACAATAGTATTGCCTCTATAAAATATTTAATTAGTATCAATTTTCATCCTCTCAATCTCCACCTATTACACCAAAAACTTATGTGCTTTTCAATCTTAGAAAATAACCAATGCCAATATTCCTTCCCGTAATTTTTAGGTTTCAGGATAAAAACTAGGTATTTCACTCCATTATTTATATCTAAATGCTTGAAAGGGAATATTCTTCCCCACCATATGAACACTTTTCCAAATTCCATGTACAAGGTATATAAATAAGACTCACACACATTCACTTCCATACCATTGGTTGTATTATATAACTGAAGGATCTGATGAAGAAATTCACTCTCCCTCTTAGTCCCAAAACAAAACAACAAAACATCATAAATAAAGAGGAGATGAGTAGGGGACTCTGTTCTTCTTACCTTCAACCCCTAAATACTTCTTTATCTCTTGACCTCTTGGATATAGACCTGCTATGACCCTTAGCCACTAGAAGGAATGGGTAAGGTGATTAGGAGCATCGTTGTGGAAGCCCATGAGATACCTTGAAGAAATTAGAGGTTGAGCCATTAATGAGGACACCAAAAGAGATATAAGATTGATACGTTTGACCACAAGGATAGAGAACCTATATGGATTAATAAGAGATGAAGGTAAATCCAATAAACCCCGTCATAATATTTTGATAGATCAAGTTGGATCATTGTATAAGTTTTATATTTGTGAAGTAAAGCAATGAACACATATTCTTAAGAAAAACAAATATTAAACAATGGCACACATATAGTACACATAGATTTATCTTTGAAACCCTTAATAGGAAAAACCAATAAAAATTATTGCCGCACCCATATGTTTCTCATTGTGTTTCTTAACCATTAACAATACAATATTTGGGTATTCCACGACATCTAAAACCCTAATTCGTTAACTTGGACTACTTTTAGACCCTAATCCCTTAACCAAGGTTAATTGCATATTGTCCAATAAAATAAAATAAAACAAAAAAAGAGGTGTTTCCCCAAAGTTTTCTTTATAGGGCACAGGGGAGGCGTCGATGTCCTCCACCCCCAATATGACCCCCTTTGAACCCACGTGCAATTAATATAGCACACACCCAACACATTGGTGTACAGTCCCTCGTGTTCTTCATTATGTGCATTGCTTCTTAAGCAACTCCCATTGACACATCAATTTGGCACCCCTCAACGAACCCACATTGCTTAGGTGATATAAAACCATAAAGGATTAGATTTAATTTAACAACAATGTGTTTATAGAGTACCTGTTAGATACAATTACATAAAAAATTATGTCTGAATCAATCATAATATTTTTGGGAAATTTACTTTTGGTACTTCCAGGTAGTCTACCAACTTCATAGTGCAATGAAGGAAGGCTTGAAATTCCCAGGTACTCTACCAACTTCTTATCTCATCAACCACCCTTAATAGGCCATCCACAAATAAATTTAAAAAATACATTAAAAAACCCAATAGTTCAACCATCAAGGATGAGGATCTTGTCCTTTTGGAAAGACTTTAGAATTATCAACAAATCATGCTTGGAGACCGACTCCATCATCTTTTCATTATTTTCATCTTCCACTAGCCTAGGGAAGTATGAAACCACCTTGAGTATCTCTGCCATGTTGCCACTTTCAAGTTCTATGTACAACTCTTATAAGTGAAAAAACCCTACTCTTCCAATCCTTGAAAGGACCTAATCATCCTTCATTGCTAAGCATTTCCAAAATTATATTAGTTCTCTCCCTATGTATTGCATAGCTATGGAAGAATTTTGTATTTTGGTCACTAGATCCAATCATATACTCCTACTCAAAATTTTCCTGATAGAGTAGGGGGGATTTTTTGGTTCCCCCCCTCCCCATATGACCCCTTTGAGCCCACATGAAAATAATATAACACATACCAAACATATTGTTGTAGGGGGGCATGTATTCTTCATTATGTGCATTCCTTCTTAAGCAACTTCCACTGCCTCTTGAATTTAGCACCCCTCAAGGAACCCAAATTGATTAGGTGATATAAAACCATAGAGGATTGGATTTTGTTTAACAACAACGTGTTTATACACTATTTTATAGATTCAATTACATAAGGAAATAGGTATGAACCCAATCCTAAGAGTTTGGGAAATACAATTTTGGTTTGAGTGTAGTGAAGGTACAATTGAAATTCCCAAGTACTCTACTAAATATTCTTATCTTCTCAGCCACCCTTAAGAGGCCATCTGTGAAGAAATAAAAATAAATTAAAAAAATCCATAAAAAACCCAATAGTCAACCATCAAGACTAGGGATCTTGTCATTTTGGAAAGACTTTATAATAATCAACAAATCCTCTTTGGATACTAGATCTATCATCTTTTCATTATTTTCGTCTTCAACTAGCCTAGGGAATTATGAAACCACCTTGAGTATATTTTCCATGTTATCTCTTTCAGGTTCTCTATACAACTCTTCAAAGTGAATCGCCCCTAACGTTTTTATTCCTTGAAAGGACCTAAGCATCCTTCCTTCATTGTCAATCATTTCCTAAATTACATTAGTGCACTTCCTATGGCTTGCAAAACTATGGAATAATTTTGTATTTTAATCACCTAGCTCCAACCAGATAGCCCTACTCTTCATTGTCCAAAAGTAATTTATACTTCATAGCTTCCAACTACTTCAAGTATGTCTATGTCTCCGTATAAAAAATCCCCTCCTTATTTGAGAAAATAGGTCTTCCAACTTTTGTTCAATCTTTTTAATAAAACAATCCCTTTTCCTAAATACTTCACTAACCTATCCTATTACTTTCTCCTTGTCTTTATTCAGGTCTGCATGCAAATTGGTCACATGTTGTAAGACCCAATTTGTCATTAAAAACCTTATATTTACCCTTAAAAAATATTTAAAACTCATCTTCTAATAACCATCCAAGATTGAATTTGAAGGGTGTCCCTGTTTTAGGAACATATGGATCCAATTCCAAGACAATTGGATGGTGATACGAGCATCTTCTGGGGACAACCAAATACCTAAACTATCAAATTTGGAGAGCAGAGAGATGTGTACCAGACACATATCCAAGAATTTTGATACACCTTCTACCCCTTCCTTATTGTTGCTCTAGGCTGGGAACCTCTTGATGGGTTCAATATCCACCAACCCTTAATTTTCAAATAAATTTTGGAAACTTACTCTACCAATATTTCAACCCTTGTTGTGGATCCCCACACTTCCCCTCTATTTAAATTTATATTGAGCTTATCAGTTATTGTTATAATGATTCTCAATTTTTAGGTATTTTATGGATAATAGCCTATCCCAATAAACTTGCTTCCTTTCATATAGTCCATAGATGTTCAGAATAGTATGTGTTTTCCCTAATATTGTAAAAAATAATTCAATGCAAACACCTGAACCAATAGAGAAAACATTGGTTAGAGACATGGACTAATTCGGCCCCATGATGAGTCCACTTCGGGAACTAATCACATCAAGCAACAAATGCACCTAAAAAGGTATTTTTTACGAATATTGAACTTGACAACCTCCTTATAGAGGTAAAATGTAGCATTAGTCTCTCGCTGTTGATATTGATTTTTACTAACCCATAACAATGCAAACCAGAAAGCCACAAGGAAGTAAGCTTGCAAACTAAGAGTCGACATGCTCTGCCCATGCAACAAAAGTAATCAACAATAGAAACTATGAATAATGGAAAATATTATATGTTTCTTGAGCATCTCGATAATCACTTAAAAAATTGTTAAGAGGAATGTTTCCCAGTTCATTTGAATGCCCTCAACATACTATTCAACAACTGCAATAATAGGTGCAAGAACCTTGTTCGATCGACATTTCCTTAACAATTTATTAGAAAGCATTCACATTGTGAATCCAACATCATTGTCAATCATTTCCTAAATTACATTAGTGCTCTTCCTATGGCTTCCATAGTTATGGAATAATTTTGTATTTTGATCTCCTAGCTCCAACCAGATAGCCCTACTCTTCATTGTCCAAAAACAATTTATACTTAATAGCTTCCAACTAATTCAAGTATGTCTCCTTATCAAAAATCCCATCCTTATTTTGAGAAAATAGATCTTCCAACTTTTGTTCAATCTTCTTAATAAAACTATCCCTTTTCCTAAATACTTCACTAGCCTATCCTATTACTTTCTTGTTGCCTTTCTTTAGGTCTGCATGTAAATTGGTCACATGTTGTAAGACCCAATTTTTCAATAAAAACATTATATTTCTCCTTTAAAGTATTTAAAACTCGTCTTCTAATAACCATCCAAGGTTGAATTTGAAGGGTGTCCCTAGGTTAGGATCATTTGATCCAATTCTGAGACAATTAGATGTGATCTGAGCATCTTCTAAGGACAACCAAAGACCTAAACTATCAATTTTGGAGAGAAAAGAGTAGTGTACCAGAAAGATGTCTAAGAATTTTGATACACCTTTTAGCCCTTCCTTATTGTTGCTCCAGGTTGGGAACATTTTGATGGGTTCAATATCCACCAACCCTTCATTTTCAAATAAATTTTGGAAACTTACTCTACCAAATTTTCAACCCTTGTTGTGGATCCCCACACTTCCCTCAATTTAAAGTTAGCTTGATCTTATCACCTACTAATAGAATGATTCTCAATGTTTAGGCATTTTAAGGACAATAGCCTATCCCAATACAATTGCTTCCTTTCATATAGTCCATAGATGTTCATAATAGTATGTGTTTGCCCCAATATTGTACAAAAGACTTCAATGCAAACACCTTAACCAATAATGAAAACATTGGTTAGAGAAATGGACTATTTCATCCCCATGATGAGTTCACTCGGGGAACTAATCACATGAAGCAACAAATTCCCACCTAACAAGGAAATTTTTTTAACTCTGTAAAAGTTGTTCCCCTCTACCCATGGTTTATTGAATCAACATGACTTTGGGCCTGCCTATCTCTACATATCTCATGAGGGCCAACTTTTTGTGTTGAATCCTTGATTCCTTGATGTTAATGGATATTATCTTCATGAGGAAATATTAGATGGGGTTTTTCCTACTCTAAGGGCACCAATAATAATTTTCTATCTTCCCTCATTAATTCCCTTTAACTCTCTCTCATGAGCATGTTCTAAAGGAAACTTCCTAACTACCCTAGAAACATTGAGGACTTTCTAATGATCAATCCCTAAACCCCCACTATTGATTATATCATGAGGGATGATTGTCCTTTTGGGTTTGATTTGATAATGACCATCCCCCTCTATACAAAGTAGAGGAAGTTTCTAGTCTACACCCCTCATCTACTTGTTTATGACTAATTGGAAGATGGTTTGAGTCTCCATACAAGCCATAAGATAACCCCCCTTCCTTGGATTAAACGAAACAAAACATTTTCCTGGATATGAACTGGGGATAATATGAATTTCCTTTAATATACCCTTAGACAAAATGAAACTAGATAATCTATTCTTTTGAGATGTTGATTTTATAGGAGAATGAGGGGAACAAATGTTTATAAACTTACCCAAGTTGTCATCTCCTTAGGTATTTTGAATCCTTGAAACTTCCATCATATGCAAATGAAGTAGGGATTGGGGGACATTTCTCATTTTCTTTATAATCTCTTCGCAAGTGCATTAACCAGCAATTAGGTATATGGGTAGATCACCTACCATTAGGCCATCCTCCATTGAAGAACCTTGGATGATTTCTTCTATAACTTAGGAGGTAAGCCATCCTCCTTTTTAGAGGAAATAAACATCCCCTCCCTATTGATCTCTACTACTTAAATATGAGTACATTCTTACTCTCTACCCACACTATTATGGAATTTCCTTTGCCAGATTCTCTTCATAAATGATATTTCATAGACTTTGGCCAATGCCCATACTCATGGCACCACGAATAATAGAGAAATATGTTAACATTGTCTAGGAATTGTGAATGCACAGAGCTATTGACAACCAATGTTACTATCTCATACAACCCTTAACAAAGCAAAAAAATTAAATAAAACCCTATCTAAAAGTTGGCTCAAATCTAGTGGATGTACCTTCAAGGTTCATAAAGCCTTCCCCTCTATCAACAAAAGGCCTGCATTTTTACCCATGGTTTCAATGAGTTTTCATGGGGGACCTCCTACCAATCCCCGCCTAGACCTTGGTATCTCTTTAACTAAGATTTCACTACTACTAATTCCCTATCCCTTGATATCTCTTTAACTAAGATTTCACAAGTAAGGTAACTTCTGGATTTTTTATCCTACCAAAGTGTATCATCATAGTAATCTACCCATTGTGGATTGTCTTCCATCCTTGCTAAAACTGACATTCTAAGCCTAATAAATTACCCTCAAGAGAAAAGGTAAGCTCCATCATCACTAACATATGATTCTTGAGTCAAATCCTAGTGACCATTTTTTTAAGACAAGGTCCACTATTACATATTATTAAATAAAATTGATGAAATAAATGTAATTATGCCATAGGCGTTTTCACAGTGAAAGAAGTTGTCACAAAATATTCCTCATCTCCCTAGCCACTAACCTTCCGACACGTGCCTCCTGGTATTTGTCAATTTTTGGTACATCATGCTGTGGTTAAATTTCTTGGTTCTTCTATCTCGTGATCCAGTAACGACGGAATAGGGCGGCACGAAGTTGATTGGTTAAGTACACGTTCTGAAATCCTGTTACAGGTGTTATTGCTCATGATTGATTGATTGTCCTTAACTTTTGTGCACTTGAATTTGGTCCTTGATTCTTGATCCTTGTTCCTAGTTGGTGTTATACAGGCTTTTGTTGTAAAAATATCAGAAATAGGAAGTCAGAACATGCGCACTTAGGACAAATTTTGAGGCTGAGCAATTAAACATAATGCAGAGCGAGTTCAAAATAACAGCTTTCACAAGCATGAGCTACTACTTCCAATTATATACAGTGATCGTGTAGAATACGAACACTCAAAATAAAGCCTGAAAATTGAAGTTTTCCGGTTTCTGATAAACGGGCATCTCGATAGGGAAATAGGAAGTTCGACATTTATTTATTTGAAAACAAAAAAATTCTGAGATCGAAATGTCAAAAATAGAAAATTGATATATGCGCACTTCTTTATTTGAACACTTAGCATTTCCGATTTGCGAAATGTCGAAAATTGAAAACTAGGTTCTTGCACAATTTACAATTAGACATAGGACATAAGATTTTCATAATCTTGTTTCTTAATGCAAAATCGGAATCCCAAAAATAAAAAATTGGTTGTCGGAACATGTGCAGTTTATGATTTGAACACGTACAATACTCAGAATCCTCATTATCAAAAATCGAAAATGCACAAATCGAAAATTGGAATATTGCTTTTCCTTATTCCAAATCATAGTATTTTCCCAATTCCGACATGTCAAAAATCAGATTAATGATATATATTTATGATAATATATTTATAGTGATATTTTTTTAGAGGTTTTTGGACGATTTTGCAGTTCATTTCTCTCAATTTGGCATAGCCTTTGCAAAGATTTTTCCCTTGCAAAGATTTTGTGAGTTTCAGTTTATTTGGGTTTAGCCTATGATTTTCTGCATCAGCTTTTGTGCGTTTAAAATCTCATTTTGGGTTCAATTTGATCATGCTTTTGTTTCACTGTCGGTTCAGGTGATAAAAGACATTTTGGCCATGTCTCTTCATTCATATTATTGCTTCACCAATGCATTGTTGCTTGATTAATGCAATAAAGTATGTCATTTGAGATAAGCATGGGAATATATCTTCAATTTTGATCATCTTATGATGATCTCCCATTCGCTGCTACACCACCTTTTCTTTACACATATAAACAAGCCTTCAAGTAACCACTATTTCTTATTATTTTCCTTTGTTTTGATTATATTGATTTTGTTGTACTTTGTTTACACTTCAAGTTTCCATCTGAAGATTTTGAACCTTGGTAAATTTGCAGGTATTCGTTAGTTCTTCATTTAGTTTGTTTATTAGATGGTGAAACAGTGTTGCTGTGTTTTAATTGAATGTGACTCTTTCTTTGTTGCAAAAATATTGTGGCATGTATTGCTTATATTGGCTAATTGAAAATGTTGCTTATGAGATGGCAAAACACCCTTCCTATGTTTCAATTAATTCTTACTCCCTTGCTGTGTTTTAAACCAAGTTGAGAGACCAAATTTCCCCCAAATTTACAGGGAGACCGATGAAAAATCACACAGTGAATTTAAAATAGGCATGAAATTAGCGGAGGAATAACTTATGCGCAAATAATACGAACAATGAAAATATAACGTGAAAATTGAGATTCGGAATCCGAAATATCGGAAATATGAACACCGACATGTTCCTATTTTAACACAAAATTTCTAGATATGTTGTAAAATCAGAAATCAGAATATAGGATGTTCCTAATTGGAAACATACGACATGGATTTCCAAATTCCGAACTGTCAAACATTGGCAATAGGAACATGGACATGTTTGTATTTAAATAGAGATGATTTCTGTATATGTTGCAAAATCGAAAGATTTTGAACCTTGCTAAATTTAAATGTTGCTTATGAGATGGTGAAACACCCTTCCTGTGTTTTAATTGACTCTTACTCCCTTGTTGTGTTTTAATTCGTTATTACTCTTGATGTGTGGCAAAAGGGATTTGACTTGTATTGGTTATGTACCTTCATAATGGTGTAATACTCATGCTATGCCAATAAAATTATAGGTATTAGTATTTATGAAACACCATTCCCGTGTTTTAATTGACTCTTACTCCCTTGCTGTGTTTTAATTTGTTGTTACTCTTGTTGTGTGGAAAAAGGGCTATGACTTGTATTGTTTATGTACCTTCATAATGGTGTAATACTCGTGCTATGTCAAAAAAATGATAGGTATTTGTATTTATAATATACTTGTTTTAGATAATGAACTTAGCCTAAATCTGCAAGGTCTCTACAATCTAGCATGTTGAACGTGCACAACAAGAACCCTATACACCTCTATCTGATGATTCAAACTCCGATGCTATTACCTTTCCTATGTCCCATAGATATCTGAATTCATAAATGTCCTATGGTGATATTTATTGACTAAATATTACAAAATGTTATTATGAGATCGGTATTTTCATCATGTAGTATATATCTATAATGAATTTTCATGATTAATATCATTTGTATATAATTCCCTTATCTCTTGGACAACTTGAAAGGTCACTTAAACGTACTAAAATATTATCATGTCATCGTATTAATTGCAGAAGTGACCGTTACCCTTACTTCTTGTCAGCTTTCAATTATCTCATAGTGTCTAAAATTGACATTTGTCACCTTATCCATGCCTTCTAATGATGGTATAAATACATCCTTGTTGATTAATCATTAAATATATGAAATATCTTCCTTAATCATTAATATCACGTGCTCCAAAGACCAAATATTTCAAATCCAACATATTTCACATCTTGGATTCTCCTCCCATTCTGGGCTTTCATATCACCGTTTAACTTTTCGTGTACTCAAAGAGATAATGGAATTGTATACATATCACATTAATCCCAACTTATACATATATACTACATCATGAAAATCCCAAACTCATGATAACATTTGTAAGATTTAGTCAATAAATAGAGCCTCCTACTGAGGCAAAACTGGACCTCATTTATGGTTTTTTATATGCACAAAAACTGGACTCTTGAGCGTCATTAATTCCCCTTTCATGGCTGCCGAAGAAAAAATTGCCAACATGGTGATAGCAAATCCTAGACTGGGAGGAGAAGGGAAGATAAGTTGGGAATCCGACAACCGACGAAGGGGCTATAGAAGAAATAAAGTGCAAGAACATATGGAAATGCTCTAGCTAGAAAAATGTATGGAAATTTATCTAGCAAAACATATGGAAGTGGATGAGGATTATAGCGCAGATGAATGTCCAACAGATCGCTTTGTACCATTACAATTTGGTGTTTACTACCTTATTTGTATTATGAAAATAATTATTATTAACGAATTCTATTATTTTTAAGCTTCTTCAACATTGGCATTGTGTATAAAAAACTTTTGTCTAACATCAATGAGAAAAAATCCATTTTCATTCAAGTTAAACCTTTTTTTGCAACATCGATCAGATAAATAAATGTTGTACTTTATAGATTTATATATAATGACAGTTTAGCAAATAAATATGAGGAAATCCAGATTCTGTTATTTTGATTCTCTCCCATTTCTATGTCTTCTTATAGTGAATGTAGACATAATTTTTCCACCTGTTCACATGCAGTCTATCACCAATGGCAGCGACATATACATAAATCCTATGTGTTCAAATACGAACATGTCCATGTTCCTATTGCCAATTTCCGACACTTCGAAATTTGGAAATGTCTGTCGTATTTTTTCCAGTAAGGAACATGCGAGCTTCTGACTTGCAATTTTGCAACATATCCAGAAATCCTACGTGTTCAAATAGGAACATGTCAGTGTTCCTATTTTCGAGATTTCGGAATCCGAAATAAGTTATTCCTCCGCTAAGTTCATGCCTATTTTAAAATCGCTCTCTGTTATTTAGGAATCCGGATTTCAAACATTTAGGAATCTGTAAATCTATGTCCTATGTTTTCCAATAAGGAACACCATTCACAAGTATGAATATTTCGGATTGCAGAAATCCTATGTCATATATTTTTCAATAACCGATATCTCAAATTCCGTAATTTTTACGTGTGAAAATAACGAATGTAATTATAAGAGTAACTAATACATAATTAGAGATCAATCTAGCACGCCATAATAATCCTATTTATGTTCCCGAGCACAAATTTCATGAACTCGCATAAATTGGCTTTTACTATTTTCAATCCCCCAATTTCCGATGTAGTATGTATCTATATCTTGGGATCAATGCCAACTGTATATAATTCCTTTATCTCTTGGATGACAAGAAAAATCTCTTAAACGTACTGAAATATATTAACGTCATAATAATGTTGCGCCTTGCTACCATAAGGTCATTATATTAATCGCACAGCCGACTGCCACCCTTAAATGTTATCATAACGTCAACATAGCAACACCCTTTTCTGTCAGAACGTCATCATATTAATCACAGAAGTGACTATCACTCTCACTTGTTATGACCCTTAGGTCATATCAGACTGTTAAAGTCCACAATTTTCACATCATGCATCCAGTTGAAAACAAACAACAAATCTTTCAAATCCACGAAATGATAGTCATAATAACATTTTGGAAAATTTAGTCAATAAATAGAGCCACCTATCGAGGAAAATATCATCTCGACATCGTTTATGGTTTTTTATTTGCACAAAAATTCCACTCGTAAACCTCATTATTTCCCCTCTCATGGCTGCCGAAGAAAAAAATCACATCATGGTGATATCAAAGCACGGAATGGGAAGAGATGGGAAGATAAATTGGTAGTACTACTTGCAACAAAGGGCCTATAGTCTCCGGGGAGACATGGGATTGGTGAAGATTATGCATTTCTTTCTATTTCTCTACTCGATGCGACTTACATAAAGGGGTACCGTTATTTGTTTACCCTTCTTCTCAATTGTTTTCCATCATTATGAGTAATCAATTGTTAAACACGTTATCAAATGCTTTGCTCTTTCTCACAGATGGAGATTTCTCTACACCCAAATTTGGCAACTGACCATCTTTTCCGATGATCATAATGAAAAGGAGGTCAGCATCAAGTATTTTAGACCGAATTTGGTTTTAAATGCAATATTGGAGAATATAATCTCCAACATATTTCTAAAGCATTCTTCAAACTTGGAAGCTTTTCACCTTTACAATGATTGCAAATTTAGTTAGAAAAACGTATGAAAATGGTTCCACATTTTATCTTCTCAAACATTGTCATCGTGTATAAATAACTTTTGTCTAACATCAATGAGCAAAATCGCATTTTCATTTATCTTAAAGCTTTATTTATATATTTGTTTTTATTATATATTAATTTTGTTTTTTTATATATCATATATATAAATCTTGTTCATAGATTCATATATAAATAAATGAATGTAATGTATATAAAAAACTAAATAATTCGCATTAACATATTTCAATGCTCTCATTGTTGTTATTTCCAATTTTCGATTTCCCATTTCGAATATTTGGGATTGCGAAACATATTCAACTTTCGCTAATATTGTTCTTTGCAAATTTATTTTTGTCCACTTACCAAACAACGCCACTGCAGATATTTTAAATTGTTAACATCTCTTTCGTTATTTCCATATGCATTGGAATACTTTATTTAAGTGCAGTTATAATTTTTCATTTAAAAATGTTTGCCCTAAACAATTTAACAACATTGTTAAGTATTTTTAAAACAACTGTGTTTAAATAGGTGCCATTTTATAACATGTACACTAATCCTATTTGTATTTGTTCATACAAACAAAGTACCAATTCATTGAATGCAAATATATGTATTTCAAAAGCGTCATTGGTTACCAT
This sequence comes from Pseudotsuga menziesii, assembly GCA_001517045.1. Classification (NCBI taxonomy): domain Eukaryota; kingdom Viridiplantae; phylum Streptophyta; class Pinopsida; order Pinales; family Pinaceae; genus Pseudotsuga; species Pseudotsuga menziesii. The sequence goes on from LPNX011192122.1 coordinate 101,552, forward strand.
ATTAATGTATGTTTGTCTTCACAAAAACTCGGCCCTAAATGTTCCAAATTTTTCTATAACATTGGATGAATCAACAGTGGAAAACTTTTTGAGAGAAAAAGAACGAAGAAATTAAACATATGTTACATTATCTACAATGTTGCATCAACATTGGGTAATTTTGAATTTAGTTGCTTCTATTAGTTGTCAATTTTCTACAAGATCACTATATATAACTGCAAGTACTGGCTAATACTTGTGAAAGCCATCTGAGATAGAGATTCGAAATGAATTACATGATGAGTTGACTGAGTTCATTTGGTTTAATTCATGAGGTAATACTAATTTCTGTGAGGTAATACTAATTGAGAAATTACTATTAGAAATCAATAACCATTTATGAGTTGTAATAAAATAGTACGTAAATTGAACAAACACATCTTTTCAATGTGCATTTCATATGTCAAGCTTATAATGAAAAATCATTATATAAATCACCACATTTTATCCATTGATTTGTGATTTTCGACATTTCACATTCCGCAAATCAAATGTTTTGCATTACAGAATAGCCAATTTTCCAATTTCCAATTCCCCAATTTCCAGGTTGTGACATTTCCAATATCGGAAATTTTATTTTTTCAAATAAAAAAATGTCAATGTTCCTATTTGTGATTTTCGACCTCCAGGTACCACAAATCGAAAAACTTCAATTAGGTAATCTATATAAACCATGCTTTAATTTGGATAATTTATACTTTTCCAATTTCAAGTTATATTTTTTTTGCTTGTATTCTTTTCTCTTTTTCACAATACATTGACGACAATACACAATATTTATCTCGGAAATGTTGAGATAATACATTGACGACAAGCACTGGAGTATTATATAAGATTAAATTTCAATATCATTATTTTTATCTTTCTTTAAAAGGTGTATAACATCATCTTAAAAAAAATCACTTATTAAAAGATTCAAACAATGATAAAAAGGTAATGTGTTTTGTACTATCGCTTTATGATTTAACAATTTTAAGTTAAATAATATATTTAGATATTTTAGATCTTTAAACTTCATATTTTTTTTTCTAAGCCTACATTTCTATTAATAAACTATACAAAAAATTACAAAATATCGAGAATTATGGTCAACTGAAAACAGTGGTCTAACAACCACCCTTATTTGTCAAGAGCAAACAAATCTATAGTACTAGTGTAAAGAGCCTAAAAACAATACGGGAAATTGAATCTCCTGCCTAAGTAAAGTTCAAACAAAATTACAGAGATATTCATAAGAGCCACAATAACCCATGTGATACATGGGGGGATACGTACAAAATCACTATGAAGAAAGGTTTATCAAGACACCTGGAAAACTAAAAATGAGCATAAACTTAAATGTAAACAAATTGGAATCCAAATAGATAAAAACAAAACAGAAACAAGCTCATGGATTAGCACCACTGATAGTGACAGTAGGGTCCTGTGTGTCCTGCATTTCCTCAACTATAGGACAAGGCCCAAAGAATTCCTCACTTGAAGATAATAGACTGGGATTCAGGGCCAGGACAGTCGCTTTCCCCACAGAAGCATCCGCTTTCTCAATAGAAGCATCTGCTTTCCCCACATAAGCGTCAAATTCACGAGCTCGTTTGGAAAGCTGACTAATCGTTCTAGGAATCCGAACAAGCACTGTAGATGCAGCAGGCATAGTAGGGTCAACATTGATTGAAGCATATCAAGCCATAGAGACACTCCCACTACCACCATCACCCAAGGAGTCAAATCCCTTTGCTATTTTTTTCCAAATGCCCATAACATTTCTTTGCGTTATAATTGTATCTAGTTCCACCATTTTGGACGTAGCCTATGAAATAGCCAACTTAGTATGGTTCCATCTATCTAGAATTTCATCCATGAGCGTGCCCATCATATTTTTGACAATCCAATAGTGATTCAGGCTACCACCATCAGTATCATGAGCAAGGTTCTCCTTTACAAGCCTACTTTCCCACTCATCTATTATTGACTGAACTCATAGAGAAATTTCATTGTTATAACCATCTATCTTTGTCACCTACACCACTCATTGTGAACGACCAGCACCACTCGCAGAACAACGAGATGGTACACATTGTTTCGACATAATATGATGTTTCAGATGCAAAAGAAAACCCAAAAAAGGCAAATGCAAGTTTTTGCAAGAAAATATGGAAAAAACAAAAGTGCCACAATATCCAAGCAACCAATCAAGAAATACCTCAATGAAATAAGGGGAAAAAACTCATAACCACGCTAAAACCAACACGAGGGATGACAGTCATTAATGGTGACAAAATATTGTTGTACCACTTCGAATCCCTTACCATGCGAAATTGTGTTGTAATGAGATAACGAAATGACAACCAAGTCAAATCATGACTTAGCTAACTATTGAAAAAACTTCCTCAACAAGGACTAATTAATGTTGTATCGAACAAAATGGAAAAAGGACTAATTAAATCATCACTGTGTTGTACCTAAACTTACGAATCGAAGCTACTGTAGCACTGGAAGCACCACTCTTCATGATGGATGTCACTACCAAATCAACTATAATCCAAGCATTAAAACTCAACCGATGACTAAGTTAGCCAATTTGAATAGAAAGACCCATTTAATTAATTCCTAATGACTTTAGAATAGCACAACAAGACCCACTTCATTAATGCATAATTACTGCAGAATAGCTGGCAATATGATCGGATGACAAGCACAACATAGTTCTGCCACAATAGCCCCAACAAGTATCCATTGAGCTGCACAACATCTAATACTGCTGCAACATGCTTGATCACCATTGGTTCTCGACCAGATCAAAATCCAACAATCATCAAGCTTGCTGCAACCGCATTAAAAGCTCTGCAGCTCAATACATTGTTGTTGTCGTCCATTCCATCATTGCCAATTTGACTCTCAACATCCGCATCGAGAGTTAAACTTCATATTTATTAATAGAAATAATTGTTATTATTCAATCTATAAACTTCATATACCATAAGAAAAATATAAATGTAATACAATTACAAAAAATGGTTTCTTACAAATTTACTATGTAAATTAAAAAAATCTTAAAAATTTACAGTGTAAATTAAAAATTATTATTCTTTCAAATTATTAAATTTTCATGACTTTTTAACTCATATCTCTAAATTAAATAAAATCATATAATTTCCAACATATATAAAGAAATTTCCACTTTTGAACACGACACCCAATTTCCCAAATTGCAATATTTGACATTTCCAAGCCTGGAAATACTATATTTTCCAAGAAGCAATTTCGAAATCCGGAAATCCTATTGTTCCAAAAATTCTGGTTCTTTCATGTCCATGTTCCGATTTGTGATATTCGACATTTTGGAATCCAGAAATACTATCTTTTCCAAGAAGAAACACCATATGTTATAATCTCCGACATTTTCGATTCCGAAAATGCTACGTGTGAAAATCCAAAAATCAAGAAAACCTATGTTCAAATACGAGCATGTCCATGTTCCTATTTTCAATTCCTGACATTATTAGTTTTTTTCCTAATTGAAAATGTTGCTTATGAGATGGTGAAACACCTTTCTTGTGTTTCAATTGACTCTTATAGAGGTTTAGAGACCAAATTTCAGCCAAATTTAAAAATAAACCCTCAGAGGTTTAGGAATAACTTATGCGAAAATAATACGAACAATGAAAATAAAACGTGAAAAATCAATATTTTGGAATCTGAAATGTCGAAAATAGGAAGACCAACATGTTCCTATTTTAAAACACAATTTTCCTATTTTCAACTCAAACTTCCTATTTTCGATGATCAACGTTCGGTTATGGGAAACAAAAAAACATCCATTTTTAGGTTTTATTTTCACTATGCATATTTTTTTGCAGAAGTTATTCCTCCGCTAAGTGCATCCTTATTTTAAACTGCCTCTATGTTATTTTTCATCGGTCTACCTCAAAAAATTTAACATACAATTTTCGAAATTCGAAATGTCAAAAATCGTAAATCGAACACTAATTTCTTTCTTCCCAACTCCTACTTTTCGCTTAAAATAGACTGAAAGCAATAACTACTATAGCCTAAAAGGTTTGGTTTTTCACATTCATGTACAGTACTAAATAAAATGTAGTTTTCAAAGACAAATAGATATTTTATTCATATAAAAGTGCATTATTCACATTTTGGGATAGAGGGTTTATGTATGAAAAGTGATTTTTTTTTACAAATTTGATAGAAATTATAATCTTTTTCATGGCTATTTGTAAACCCGGGAAGATGATTCTCTTCTCTGCTTGAGTCAGGAAAATATTCATGACGAAATCAAAATAAATATGTAACATAGATTTCCGAATTCCGAAGTCTCGGTAATTGGCAATAGCAATTTTGGTACTAATAGTGCACTAAACTTGGTTTGAGAATATTGATAACTGTATAATGACACTTAAACAGACTGAGTAATCATTTCAAGATAAAAGTATTGCAAGATATAATAGATAAACAAAAAAAAACAATTAATGTGCACACATGCAAATCAAGATTATTTCTTCTAACTTACTTTAGAGCAACTTAACAAAATAAAATTGCAAAGAACAATACCCAAAGTGTCAAAAACACACAAATTCCAAGTACCCAATAACACAATGTCTATTTGTCTTTAAGGGAAAAACACCACTTGCCAAATAGCTCCAAATCTCATCGACTTCCTGAAAATGAGCATTCCTCAACTGAATTTCGGCCTTGCAAATTTTGGAGGAAATCTCCTCCTATTTCATTTTCTTCCATTGTTTAATGAACACCTTTATTCGAGCTATCGAAGCATGAGGAGATTTCATCCATTTCTCAATTTCTTACACTGTCAGCTAACTGATTTGTTGGATCAACTCTTTTGAATCATCAAACTCCTTTTTAACTTCTTCCAAATGAATTTGGTGCAAAGGTGCCTCATTGATAAGATCCAAAACAGGAAAACTCAAATAGGTTAGAAAATTCTTTGAATATGACCACCTTTGTTCACAAACCATTTGTTCTGAACTAATTAAAACTTCAACTAAATCGCAAATATCCTCCTATGTCTAAATGGCAACTTCAGTTGTTTTCAGTTGTAACTTGTCTAAAATTGGCAATCCATTAGTTCTTTCCTTAATATGATTTTGGCAACTTGTTACTTGCTCCAAAGCAGCAGATGCTTTTCTTATCTGATCATGGTGATCCTAAACAGCTTCAAAATGTTTGCTAAACTTGTTATACAACTCTTGCATCTCATCAAAAGAAGTATACAAGTCTATCACATCCTGTCAGAACTCTTCTTGCAATTTACAGAGTACTTGTTTGAAATCCTCAGGTGTCATATCTAAGAAACACAAGACTTTCGAAGCTACTTGAGCATATTTCAACTGCTCATTGGCAACAACAATTTTCTTTGCTCGTTGTTGATTCACAACCTCTTCATTCTCAAGCTGGTGCTTCAATTCTTCAGCTTTCATCTTCCATTGCTCCAATCTGTCTTCATGTTCTCGTTTCGACATGCCAATTTCTTGTTCATGCCTCTTTTATGCATCTGCTAAGTTCTGTTTCAACTTCTTCAATTCCTTCTCTTTTTCACCAAAATCCAAACTTAATTGTGAAACTAAGTTAAAATTAACTCCAACGAAAACTCCCATGGCAACTGCTGCATCCACTACTCCTTGCGGAAGATCACTTGTATCCACCTTCCAAATAAGTTGACCAAGGGTAGGCACATGTTTTCCTGAGCCTTGTCTCGCTTTCTTTGCTCCCCTTTTAACCATGGCTTTATCCTTTTTACTCCAATAATATTTTCCCATGGATACCACTGCATCTTCTCCAAAATCTGCTATCACTTCTGATGATGAATTGATCTCATGAACAATGGTAACCAATGAATCAGTTTGCATTTGGTTTATAGGAATGTCTATCTTGAGTGGGGAAATATCCATAGGAATTGAGACAGAGGTAAAGGTGTGTGATGTAAAAGAACTAGACATAGGAAAATCTTCCTTTTCACACATACTCATAGAGACAGAAGGAATGTTGTCCTCAAACAATTGGGGAATCGACGATGTAGGACAAGTATCAATGAGTGAATTAACTGAAAAAGTGGGCATGCTAATAGTACCTACCATTATTGATGACAAATTTACCTCGAAAAAATTAGGATCGAAAGATGATGAACCTAATATACTCGGAAACGTTTTCATATTTGACATAGTTATAACAACCTCAAGGTCTTGTTCCACATTCATATCATCAATCTCAATCTGACCTGAAGATAGAGAGATTACCTTATGTGCAGAAAAGTCTTCAACATGAGCCTGCTCTTTCTTAACAATTGAGATCAAAGGCACGATATTTTCTTTTATCAGTGATTCTACCAGTTCATCCTGTTCAGAACCTGCTTTAGTGAGAGCCTATTCTAGTCCTTTCTGTAGTGTATCTTACATTGTGTCAATACAGACGCTAGATGAGCCTTGAAGGACATGTTTGCCTTTGTCCTTGGTTTGAGCAACAAAAGCAACAATAGAGCTTTCTCCATCCTCTCTCGCTTCTTCTGTCTTCTCCTTTTGAACATCTTCTTTTATTATTAGTTTATCTCCTCTTTCTCCAAGAACTCTTGTCTTAAGATCCTTTTGAAACTTGTACAGAAACAACTTTGTCTCTAGATCAGTAATTTTGTAGCTCCTCGAAACATGGAATCATCGGGTTCATTTTCATGAATGTATTGGAATTTCAAGTGCTCATGAGCAAAAACATCAAACAAATATCCCACTGGGTCATGCATTATTTTGAATGCTTCCCCCAAGTTCAAAACAGAAATCTCCTTTCCCACCGAAGACGCATGAGAAAGAATCTGTACCGTAAGGTGGACAAGATTCATGGGAAATTTCAACCAATTCTTCTTCTTATGTTTGGTCAACTTGGGTAAAACGCCATCAATAAAAGTCTGATATGCGAATTCTTGAAGCACCATTTGGTATGGAACTATTCTAGGAAGCAAGTGGACTATATTATTGCCCCAAATTCTAATGTAAGAGAAATATTGTCCTACATACCAGTCACCAAACATTGAAATCATTTCCCTAGCACTTTTAGAGAATGCAGGAGCATCAGCTTTAAAAATATTGTAGTACATTGACCCAAGAAATAGGTCACAGAGTTCATAAACATAAGGGATGAAATTGTCGTCCCACATATCAATGCAATATATATGAACCGATGGAGATTGGTCGGTCCAATTCCAATTTAGATCTGAGAAAGAAGTCGATGCACAGAATGCATCCATTACAAACCCTGACATATAGAAAGATGGTTTACAATTATCTGGGGTTTTCTCATACTTTTCAATTTCCTCATGTGAGTTAAACAACAGAATTTGCGCCCAGTTGAACAAATGCCCTGTAAGCAAGATATGGTTCGCCATAGGAACCCACTGCGCTTTGAATGACGAACAATTGGGTAAACCATATAACCTACAAATCATAGCACACAACAAGGAAAACGGTTCCCTGAACCAAGATACTGGATATGATGGAAGTGAAACAAGAATCTCAAGTGTCGGGTCTTGCAGCCAACATTTCACCGCTTGTTCGTATTTCAAATTAGCATGACTTTCGTCGACAAATTTCAACTAGAGAAGCTGCATAGGGGTTGTAAAGCATAAGCCCTAGAAAAAATATCTGGACGAAACGAAGCAATAACGACATTATGGATATCATGAAATAATATTTCCTTAGGGTCTACGTGGTACAAATCCCACTTAACACAGTCTGTGTAAGGCATAAATGGGGGTCTAGCAGCAACGCGATGAAGCTGAGAATTGCGTATCTGCAGGTATGTAGGTTGGTCATGATCAACATAGGAAAATTCATCATTGTAAAAAATAGTATAAATTCTGGACCACTCTATATTCAAGCTCTCAGACACATAACCACTGGTGTTAGTGAAAACACTGGCATTAGGATCTTTGTTTCTCTGCTCTTGAAGAGACGTTTTAGATCCGGTATTCCTGGTGGTGGAAGATGGCTTCTCTGATTGAATTTTAGCAACCATGTCTAAAAACAACCTAAGTTCAAATTTACTAGAAAAAAAACAATCACGCGGCAAAAACTTACAAGTGGAAATGCTCAGAAAGTTACAACTCCGACCGTTGTGACGCACAAGATATGTACTGTGAAAAAACCCTAACCACAGTAAAAAAACATCAATAGCAATGGTAAAACTCTAAATTCCAATTTTAAAAAATCCAACTCAAATGGCAAAAAAAAACCAGAAAAAAATTACTCCTAATTTTCGATTTGTCGAATCCCGAATCGGCAATCCAAAAAAAAAAATCCAGTTGAAAAAAGAGTCGTGTTTCCCGTTTCCGATATTTTGAACATCAGAAATCAGAAATCGGGAAAACACACAAACCCACACATCAGATATCGGAAATCCAGAACAAGACCTTGAATTTTACCTGAAGCAAAGTGCAAATTTCGGAAACTCCAAAAATGCCTAAATATATACAAAATAAATTGAAATTCCAAAATCCGATAAACGAACAGTCGGAAATCGAAAATCGGGAAATCACAATTTGAGAAAGGACATTTCTTTATTCAAAATTATAAGATTTCATGATCTAAACATAAAACAAACTTCGACAAAGAGGGGAACGCAGAGAAAGAAGAAGAGAGAAAAGTTTATCATTCATGTAATTAGTCATAAATGTTTTGAGGTAAAACATTTAAAATGTAATTTGGGATTCCTAATTTCCGAAATTGGAAATCGCAAAAAAAAAACCCCACCTTGGAATAAAAGTTAACATTTATTTCGAAAATCAAATTTAGTCATAAATGTCAAAAAAGTTAACAAACATGCCACTAACACCTAAAAGCAAACACTTAGAAAATATGGAAAGCAAAATACTTTTGAAGCTAAGCATAGGATTGCCTTAGTGGCTTTTGTCATTTGCTTGTCTAATATCTAGACTAAGAAAATCCTCTTGAAGTGGACCCAAATTGTATGGATCACACAATATTGTACAAATCGACACTTCACAATAACAATACGAATCAATGCTCAACAATTGCTGCTATAGCACCTACAATATTTGTTGTAATTGTAGTGTGTTTGAAATTTTATAGATTTAACAACACTTTTACAAACTTGCTAATTGTTCTTTTGTGTATGGCACAACTTGCACCCTCAAACATAAGTAAATGTTAATTCCTACTATAGGATGCCACATGTAAAATCTCAGATATAACCATAGATTGTAGAAAGACACAATATTTTTATCCTCTCCGCTTTCAGTGCAAATGCTAGTATAATCTTTATAAAGTTTATTAAACTTACAATAAAAAAAACTGAATTTATAAAGATTAAAAATGTTTTAAATGATTTGACTTTATATATCACCAGCTATTAGATCTCAACCTGCTCAGTTACTAAGTTATCAGCCCATCGAATGCCATCGACCGACTTCCCACTGTGGGAAGCGAAAACCAGCAGACAAACACGTTTCCATTCGCCGCACACAAAACAAATGACAACAGAGACAAAAGTCGCCCTTTCTCTGTGGAGCCGCCTATAAATCACACACAAAATTCTCCACATAGTCGATAAATCCGAGGAGTTTGGTATGTACAAACAAGGTTTCAGTAGCAGTATCAAAGGATTTTGCTAGTCAGTGGGCGTATTATATATAGATTCTTTCAGTTTTCAGTAGAGAAAAAAGAAGAGAATGTCTATCGTGGCAATACTGTGGTGCAAAGATTCAAAGAGGCTGCGTGATCGCAGCCTACAAAAGGAGCAGCAGCAGGGTGTTTCGAGTAGCGTGGCCCATTCCACCATCATCACGGAGTCCTCATCCCAACATCCGCCGGCCTTCGCATTGCACTCAATAACTCAACAATTGGGAGGAAATGATAATAAAAAAGGCGTTGCTGCTAATTTCGAAAGATGGTTGTCTGTTTCGTTGCCCTCTTCTTCGGCCATCAATGAGATAATGGACTGTTACTGTCCTTGATGGATCGTTTTCTTCTATACACCACAGAGTGCACTGTCTCTCTTTCTCATGTTTTTAATAATCTGGGTGTCGATAACTGTAATACATATATGTTTGATATGTCAATGGAAAGCGAAGAGCTAAGCCACGAGTTTTGTATAGAATATCACGATTTTCATGACTTTTTATTTTTGTTTCAATTCATTTAGTTTTGTATACTAAAAATTTAATAATGAAATAGCTTCAAATAATGATTTCGAATCAAATAATAATGAAATAGTCTCAAATAAGCAGATTCGAATCAAACGCAGAGGTCACGATCGATTGATATCGGGAAGGGTTTTCTGGAAAATATGGAGCACAGATTCGCTCGCTCGATTTCAAGACAGGGATAAGGTAGATGATCGTGGTTGCTTCGTGTTCAAATAAGTAGGGTTTGGAATGTAAATGAACACTGTGACGCAAACAAAGATTACCATGGGATCTCCTAGTAAGTCTGAGATTTAACAGAGTAGATTACTTTCCTCTTTCAAACCCATTTTAAATATTAAAATGTAACAAATAAATTGACTAATTGTTTCTCTGTGCTCGTCGTTACATTTTCTATTGCTCCAAGAAACAAATCTATTCAACGCTATTGTAAATAGCTTGACAATTTTAAATACTTATACTGATGAAAACTGTCTTTTTGGACCCATAGTAGCATCGTAGCCAAGTAGTAGCATCGTAGCCAAGTGCTTTACAGTTAATATGGGAAAGATGTTGTCACAATAATGTAAAACGTTATGTAAAATTACAAACATAAAAAGTAATTTGAAAATTCATATCAGTATAAAATTAAAAATTAGAACCAAATAAGTAATTAAAAAATTCATGTTAAAATCAGATTTACCAAGCATCAAAGCCATTAAAATTCAATTATACCTCAAGAAATTGGATCATTCTGTGTGCTTTGTAGATCCAAGTTTGAAATTGGATCAGTCTATGTACTTTATAAATCTAGATTTATGATAAATCTATACTTATATAATATTAAACAGGAAATGTATTTAACAAAACCCCAAGACCCATAAACACAAACTTCATTTGTTTTGAAACTCTCTCCTTCCTTCATTCCTTGTTTTGTGACACGAAAAACAATCCATGAATTGATGGAAGTCGTGCAAGGAAACCCCCAAGGAATATCTCTTTAGTGTTGCAGAGGAATTCTATCTTATGCTTATGCCAATATGCATGACGAGAGCGGTTGCATCCAATGGCTCCTTGAGAAAGAGGCAGTCGCTCCTCTCCATCATTCCACTGGTCTTTTCCTCACCTACAAACACTCCTCTCTCTTGTTCTTCTATTCTTTTCTGCTTCCTGAGTAAGCTCCTACTCAACAGGAGTTGTCATATCATGTTGCCACATCAAAACCTTGAACATAATCCAGAGTTTCAAAGTTGGGTGATTCGATCTCAATACTTTCGTTCACATAAGAAAAGAGTGAGTAATTAGGGTGCAATATATCATGTTTGTGTCAAAGAATTGAAATTTGGAAGGGAAAAACAAGATGTCGTCCGCACTAGGGAAGGGACACTAGTAGTGGTGTGCCCTCCCATGTGCCACACTTGAGGCAAGCTAGAACGCATGGAAAGTTATACATTAAATGACCACATGGTAGCTCCATGTGTTAGATAGGTCATGCTGGTGTTAAATGCTAGGGCTTTAACGCAGTTTTCAGTGACCTACTATGTTACCTTGTGCATTCTTGTTCGGATTCCTTGTGTGGGCATTCTTCCACCCCCGTAATCGTCCGTCAAGGTTCCATTATTGGTTCACCTTCTCTAGTGGTCCGATGAGGTTTACCTCCACTTGTGGTTCATGTTCTTTGTTTTTGTGGTGCATTTGGCCCTCTTGGGATTTCATCGTCACCTCTTTTCATTTTCAGTTTCATGGGATTTCATCGTTGCTGCCTCTTTTTAGTTTCATGGGGTTTTAGTGGCCGGTCACCCCATGGCTCGAACCTATAACAGGTTTGCTCTGTATGGCATTGAATTGGTGTTTATGTTGATAGAAATTTGGCCAATTACCCTGTGGCTTGAATCTGTAATGGGTTTGCTCGGTATGGTGTATAACTGGTGCTTATTTTGATAAAATTTTGATTGGTCATCTCGTGGTACAAACTCGTAATGGGTTTTCTCTGTATGGCATATAATTGGATTTTATGTTGATAAAATTTTGTTCGGTCATCCAATGGCTCAAACGTGGAATGGGTTTTCTATTTATGGTGTATAATTGATTTATCTAAAAAAAAGTTGATCGACTGCCACATGGCTCAAAATTGTAATGGGTTTTTTTCCATATAATTGGTTTATGTGGATAAAGGTATTGTTGGCCACACCATGGCTTAAACCTATAACAGGTTTTCTCTATTGGAATATAGTTGGTTTATGTTGATAAATTATTTATTGGCCCTATGGATCAAACGTGTAATAGATCTTCTCCCTTTGGCTTATAATTGGTTTATGTCGATATATTTTTTGGTGGCCACCCCATGGCTCGAACATATAATATGGTTTCTCTATTTGGTGTATAATTGGTGATTATATTGATAGAAGTTTGGCCAGACACCCTGTAGTTCAAATATATAATGAGTTTTCTTTTTTTTAACGTATAATTGGTTTATGTGGAGAATGCTTTTATTGGGCACCCTGTGGCTCGAACCTATATTGGGTTTTCTCTATTGGCGTATAATTGATTTATGTCAAGAAAAAAGGATTTGTGGCCCTGTGGCTTGAACATGTAATGGGTTTGCTTTCTTTAGCATATAATTGGTTTACGTTGATAATAATTTTGTTGGTCCTGTTGCTCAAACCTATTATGGGTTTTCTCCATTTGGCATTTAATTGGTTTATGTTGATATAATTTTTTTAGGATACCCCATGGATTGAACTTGTTATGGCTCTAATACCTTTGGAGTGTAAATGGATTATGTTGGTCGTCTCGTGGCTCGAACCTGTAATGGGTTTTCTCCCTTTGGAATCTCATGTGTTATGTGTTGTTGTGATGATGCTCTTCGTGGATTTGGTCTTTGTTGCAATGTAGACATTACTAACTTATGTTTCATTCTCTAATTAGTAATAATTTACTTAATCTTATGATGTCATTTTATTGCTAGTTTCATACACATAAGTGCATGCTTACTATTGTATTCCATTTTTAGTTTCAATTGCTTGCTTACTATCGTAGAATTGCAATACATTGGTCTACTATTGTGAATTTAGAAGTTCTAGTCACTAGTAGAAATTCACAAATAAATGACTATGTGACTAAAAAAAAATGTCATGAGAGTGTTTCTAAGCTAAATGTGACTAAATTTGAGCCACACACAAATAAAAATGACTAATTTAGTCATCAGATTAAAAAAGAAAACTAAATAATATGTGACACGATTAAAAATGACTAAGATTAAAAATGACTAAAAAAGAATGTTTTTCATTTATTTCAAATAAACTAGAGAAAAGAGAGGGAAAATAAATAAAGGAAATAGGTTTGAACCAATCCTTAGAGTTTAGGCAATCCACTTTTGGTCAGGGATCATTTTAAGGAACCATACTTATTTAAAAGTGTATAAATGTTGGCAAATCTTACAAATTCTTAAAGCGACAACTATAAAATGTTTGGCGAAATTTTTCAAAAAATATTTTAATTTCCAAGTATTTTATATTGTTTATATAATAATTTGGTGATTTTTAGGGTGAAAAAAGTTTACCCCATAAAAATTGGGGGAAACATGGCTTCAAAAAATGCAAAATGGCGAATCTTTTTTTGGAGAAAACCCCCTAAAAATAGCCCATGGGCTAAATTTCTCCCTTAAAATTATCCCTGCTTTTGGTATGAGTGCAGTGAAGGTAGAGTTGAAATTCCCAAGTACTCTACAAAATCTTCTTATCTTCTCAGCCATCCTTAAGAGGCCATCCACGAAGAAATTAAAAAAAAATCCTTAAAAAACCCAATAGTCAACCATCAAGACTAGGGATCTTGTCCTTTTGCAAGGACTTTATAACAATCAACAAATCCTCTTTGGAGATTGGCTCTATCATCTTTTCATTATTTGCATCTTCCACTAACCTAAGGAAGTATGAAACCACCTTGAGTACCTCTGCCATGTTGTCTCTTTCAGGTTCTCTATACAACTCTTCAAAGTGAACCACCCCTAACATTGTCATTTCTTTAAAGGAACTAAGCATACTTCCTTAATTTTCAAACATTTCCTAAATTACATTAGTGTTATTCCTAACTATGGAATAATTTTGTATTTTGATCACCTAGCTCCAACCAGATAGCCCTACTCTTCATTGTCCAAAAGTAATTTATACTTCATAGCTTCCAACTACTTCAAGTATGTCTATGTATCCTTATAAAATATCCCCTCCTTATTTTGAGAAAATAGATCTTCCAACTTTTGTTCAATCTTTTTAACAAAACTATCGCTTTTCCTAAATACTTCACTAGCTTATCCTATTACTTTCTCCTTGTCTTTCTTTAGGTTTACATGCAAATTGGTCACTAAAATCCTTATGTTTCTCTTTAAAAAACATTTAACACTCATCTTCTAATAACCATCCAAGGTTGAATTTTAAGGGTGTCCTCGGTTTAGGATCATTTTGATTCAATTCCAAGACAATTAGATGGTGAACTGAGCATCTTCTAGGGACAACAAAATAGCTAAACTATCAAATTTGGAGAGCATAGAGCAGTGTGTACCATAAACCTATCCAATATTTTTGATACACCTTCTACCCCTTCCTTATTGTTGCTCCAGGTTGGGAATATATTGATGGGTTCGAAATATACACCAACCATTCATTTTAAAATAAATTTTGGAAACTTACTCTACCAATTTTTCAACCCTTGTTGTGGATCCCCACACTTCCCCTATATTTAAAGTTAGATTGAGCTTATCACCTACTGTTAGAATGATTCTCAATGCCTAGGAATTTTAAGGACAATAACCTATCCCAATACACGTTCTTCCTTTCATATAGTCCATAGATGTTCAAAATAGTATGTGTTTGCCCCAATATTGTACAAAAGACTTCAATGCAAACACCTGAACCAATAGATAAAACATTGGTTAGAAACATGGACTAATTCGGCTACATGATGAGTCCACTCGGGGAACTGATCACATCAAGCAACAAACTTCCACCTAACAAAGTAATTTTTTAAACTCTGTAAAAGTTTTCCCCTCTACCCATGGTTTCTTGAATCAACATGACTCTGGGCCTGCCTATCTCTACATATCTCATGAGGGCCAACTTTTTGTATTGAACCCTTGATTCCTTGATGCTAATGGATATTAGCTTCATGAGGAAACCTTAGCTAGGGTTTTTCCTACTTTAAGGGTTCCAATAATAATTTTCTATCTCCCCTCATTAATTTCCTTTAATTCGCTCTCTTGAGCATGTTTTAAAGGTAACTTCCTAACCACCCTAGAAACACTCATGACTTTCTAATGATCAATCCCTAAACCCCCACTATTGATTATATCATGAGGGATGATTGGCCTTTTGGGTTTTATTTGATAATGACCAGCCCCTTTAGACAAAGTAGAGGAAGTTTCTAGTCTACACGCATCCTCTATTGTCTATGACCAATTGGAAGATGGTCTGACCCTCCATACAATCCATAAGATACCCCCCCTTCCTTGGAGTAAATGCAACAAATTTTTTTCCTGGATATGAATCGGGGATAATATGAATTTCCTTTAATATACCCTTAGAAAGAAGCAAACTAGATAATTTATTCTTGTGAGATGTTGATCTGATAGGAGAATGAGGGGAACAAATGTTTGTAAACTTACCCCAAGTTGTTATCTCCTTTGGGAGTTTGAATCCTTGAAACTTCTATCATATGCAAATGAAGTAGCGATTAGGGGACATTTTCATTTCCTTTATAATCTCTTCGCAAGTGCATTAACCAATGATTAGGTCTATGGGCAGATCACCTACCATTAGGCTATCCTCCATTAAATAATCTTGAATGATATCTTCTATAACCTAGGAGGTAAACCATCCTCCTTTTCAGTGGAAATAAACATCGCCTCCCTATTGATCTCTCCTTCTTAAACTGGAGTACATTCTTCCTCTCTACCCACACTATTGTGGACTTTCCTTCGCCATATGCTCTTCATAAATGATATTTCACGGACTTTGGACACATGACCATACTCATGGCACCATGAATAATAGAACAATATCTTAACATTGTCTAGGACTTGTGAATGTACGCACCCATTGAAAACCAATGTCACTATCTCATAAAACCCCTTATTGAAATCGTCTTCCGCTAAAACTCTAATAACTTATTGGAGTGCACCAAGTTTATAAGAAACATTCACCAAAATGGTCTAGTACCTACAATGTTTGGATCAATTGATTTAGTGGTTGGGTCCAGCGATCAAATTTGAAGGGCTCCTTTTAATTTCATATTGAAGGGTATATATCTACCAAACCCTTCAACTTTGAAAATTTGAAAAAATAATTATACTTTAATTGAAAAAAGAAAATTAATTATACATTTCATAAAAAAAATGCCTAATAAATATTTATACTTTCAAATTTTAATAATGTTAAAAAATAGCTAATGAAAATTTTGTAATTTCAATTAAACTATAAATTAAAATTTTTTTTTTTTAAAATCAAACTTATCCACAAAACTACTATTTTACACAAATGTACACAATTCTAAAAAAATTAATCAAGAACTTGCTTCCCTTTATTCTTCAAAATCATCAAATTTACATCATGGGAGAGATGAAGCTATTTGCCCAGTGGAAGAGCTTTTCGGGCTTTCATTAGTTTGCATACATCATAAATGGCATTCCAATCTACCTCATTCCATATATATATATTTTTCCAATTCCACAAAATAATTTTTTCCAAATTCCAAATTATATTCAAATTTGAAATTCCAATATATATATTTTTCCACCCACAAAATAAATATGATAAGTGCACAGTAACAAATTAGCAAACTGTTATTCTCTCTTTTTAGCTAGAAAACAACAACTTTTGGCTCTGCGGGTAGGTAACACATTCACCCAAATAAAAATTACAACGTTTGGCTCTGCTAATATGTAACACATTCACCCAAAAAAAATTATAGTTCTGGAAAAATCACCCATGAATCAAGTTACAATTATTCTTTCTTTTTAGCCAGAAAAAAGCAACGTTTGGCTCTGCGGGTATGTAACACATTCACCCAAAAAAATTACAGTTCTGGAAAAATCACACATAAATCAAGTTACAATAACAACCAAGTAACAAATAAAAAAACAAAGAAGAGGATCAACTTCAAATGGCTGAAAAAAAATTGATGCACATGAGAAGCTCTGAAGCTCTGCAACCCCCATCACCTATGCTAAACCAATTAGCTCGTCAGTCGCAATATCAGCCTCACCAGTCACGATCTCATAGTAAAGCAGCCACACAACCATCTCTTTAAATAACGGCTCAACTTCGCTAATTTTGAAACGAAATTATTATTTCCAATATCAAATATGGAATCTTTTCTTTTTTTTAATACAAAAATAAAAAATCAAGGCCGAGATTTAGCTGGAAAAAAATAGGAAAAACTTAGAAAATGCTATAATTTATGGAAAATGTCTATTTTATAAAGATGTCAAAATCAATTAAGTAATTAATATGGATTAATTAATTTAATAATATTAATTTATGTTTTATATATATTTAAAGAAATTAAAATAATATTGAAAGACTATTTCAAATTTTGTCCTTCTTTTGAAATTTATAAATATTGTTTTTCCTTCTTCAATGAAGGATAAATTTGAAAGATTAAATTTTATTTGAAGTATATTTTATAAAATGTACTTCAAGGAAGGGCTAGACCCCCTAGGAAGGGCTATGAAGGATTCAATTTTGATCACTGGTTGGGTCTATCGAAAGTCCCCCAGACCAAGGTTTTTACAACAAAATCGTCTCTGGCATCAAAGAACGGGTTACATGGCTTTAATGGAAGATATGATCCATCAAGAAACCAATTACCTTTAATAATTTTTAGAGCCTCCCCCTCTAACAAAAATATGAATCCAATCCACCCCACACAAGAGAGTGGAATATTGACCCTTAGCCAATGACTAGAACGCAATCTCCCTACATCCATGCATTAACCCTATCAATTAGAAACCTTCTCCCCCATTATCTTTCCTACTAGCATTTTCCCACACAATTGTAAGATTTCATCAACTTTCAAGCCTCCTGTACAACCAACACACAACAAAAAAAATGTCACCACCCCTTGACATAACCACTTTTTCTCATGCCCAAAATAATCTTCCAACTTTTAGAACCTCCCTCCCACATTGAAGGTGTTTAAGGTCAAGCATGTCGCCAATAAAACTACCCGCTTTGACATCTATATCAAATTTTATTTCTAGAAATGTATATGGATAATACCTCTGGTCATGAAAACATAGGTTTATAGGGTTTCTTATCTAGCCACCAGTTGTCATGTTGTCGAACTTCGACAAAGTCTAGCACTTCGACTACTTCAACTGCTTTGACATGTTCAACATCGACTTTGAAAATTTTGAACCTTGACAGGTTTCATGCTCAACATATAACATCTTGACATGCCTTTTCGGCATCTGTCAAACATCGACAGATTGACTCTCTGTCGTCTACGACGGTTGAACTTCTAAATCATTATAACTTCTTGTAACTGAACGTAATGGGTAGTCACCTCAGCATCTCAACATTCTATATAAACATTTGCATTATTGTAACAATCAACCAACCTTCATAGACAAGAAGTAATAATATAAATTGGTTCAAATTATCGCATATTGTCTGTGCGCATACTTTCTGTCGATATAGTGTATTTCCTACTCTCCTTGTTCTTTTTCTAAGCTTCTACAATAATAGTGCTTGATTCATTCAGTTGACTATTGTCCCCGGCGTGCAACTGGGAATGACCTGGATCATTGGTATCGGAGCTTGATCTTTTCCAGAGCCTAAGTTATGTCAGCATTTCCATCGAAGTTGTTTAACTTATGCATGTTCAAACACGCTCACAAACTCAGCGAAACAAGAAGACACTTTCTTCGACTTCAGAAAAGATTGTTGAAGAAGCAAACAATAGACATGCAACTGACAAGACATAACAACTAATAGAAAAAGCACTGGGTCACTAGCGAACCAAAATGTTCGCCCTGTTCAACGAGATTCTCATGCGATTCGCTTTGAATTATGCGGAATCCTGAGTCAATGTGACGTCACTCCGACAAGATTAGCCCATTCAAAGTGCAAATGAAAATGGACATACTAAATCTTGAAGGAAATATTGATGCGGAATCCATCGACAATTGGGTACATCAACTAGAATCATACTAATCTGTGAATCAACTCTTTGAAGTGGAAAAGATCACCATTGCATCCTTAAAGATGTCAACCTCCGTACATTGTCGGTGGGGCAATTTATCGACTAAGATGGTAAAAGAAGCCGACCCCATAGACACATGGGTAAAATTTGTTGAGTATGTCTGAAAGAAGTTCTACCTGCCCAAGTATCTTGAACAACAATATAAGAACTGGCAGTAGCCAAGGCAATGGAAATAGCAATATGTACTAAGTTATATCGACGAGTTTTATCGACTCATGGCTAGACTTAGCATCCAAGAAGGAGAAAAAATTGCTTTCCCTGAAGTACGTCAACAATTTATCCTCATACATTCAGCAACAGATGGAGTTTCTATTTGTCAGTATGCTTGTGTATGCATTTCATTACGCCAGCAAACGTGAAGCTAAACAAAAAGGAAAAACATGTTTCGTGAACAAGCCAACAGGTCGAACATCCGACAAGAAGTCATCGATCGAATATGACATGTCATAGAACCCTTCTCAGCTGACTCAGACAAATCCCTATCATCAAAAGAAGAACTTTCAGAAAGACAGGAGGGATCACAACAAACAAGATCCTACTGAGAAATGGTGTGATTATCAGAATTCAGCATGGCATGATACGTCAGGATGTAAAGCTTGAAAGATTTTTTTTGGAAAAATTGTCGACCTCTGACTTGTCCAACAGAACCCTGGTAGAATGTGATCTAGATATAGCAAACCTCTTGGATTTGACCTCGACCACTCTGATAGCCTCGACTTTTGGCGACGAGGAGGAACGAGAGATCCTGTTTCATACATATATATGGGTTCAGAAAAATACATTACATCTGATTGTGGATAATGGTAGCCAGAACAACTTTGTTTTAGAAGATATTGTGAAGAAATTAGGTCTTTTCACCACTCCACACCCTTAGCCTGACAATATCAGTTGGATGAAGGATGGGCATGAGCTAAGAATCACATGCCAATGTAGACTCACCTACTTCATTAAGCCTTTTGAAGATGAAGTACTATGTGACATGACACCGCTTTCCTCAGTCAATGCCTTGTTTGGGAAACCTTACTTGTGGGATCGACATAGTACATATCAGTCACGACCTCAGAGGCTGATTGTCAAAATTTCGAATCAATGGTATGGCATACCAGAGCGACAACCCACATCAACGATTGCTATGATAGATGTAAAACAAACAAAGAATCTTATCAACCATGCCTAGAAATTTTCATTAATTATGATAAACCCTCAACATTCTAGAAAGACTGCAGCAATGAGTCGACTCACCGACCAACGCATCTCCCAACAACAGCAACAGATCGACAACATTCTTGAGGAATACCAAAACGTATTTCAAGAGACAAATGGAGTACCTATGCATTGTCAGGTAAAACACTCCAATGAACTTGTTCTTGGTTCTTCATTACCTAACGCATATGTTTACAGAAGATCCAATCTCAAGAATGAAGAGATTCGTAGGAAAATATAGGATTTGATCGACAAGGGTCAAATCTGCCCTAGCTCTTCTCCTTGTGGAAATCCGGTCGTCCTAGTTCCAAAGAAATATGGGACTTGGCACATGTGCATCGACTATCGAGATCTCAACAAAATTTCAATAAAGAACAAATACCCTCTTCCATGGATAGATGAACTTGTCAATAGTCTAAAAGGTGCTAAGTTCTTTACGAAACTCGACCTTAAGTTAGGATATCATCAAATTTCAATCGATTCCATCGATGTATGGAAAACACCTTTCAAGACCAAGGAAGGATTGTTTGAATGGTTAGTCATTCCTTTCGGCTTAACCAATGCACATGCAACCTTCATGAGATATATGGATTACCTTCTACGACATTTCATCGGCAAGTGTGTCATTATCTGTCTTGACGATATCTTTATTTTCAATCAATCATGGGAAGAAGATGTCAGACATCTTTGACACTTTCCAGCAACATCGAATATATCTGAACATGGACAAATGCTCATTTGCGATGACAAACATCAAATATTCGGGGTATGTAATTGAATCTGCAGGCATTCATGTCAACCCAGAAGAAGTACAGATCCTCAAGGATTGGCCCATTCCTGAAAACATTCATGAACTAAGAATTTTTCTTGGTTTGTAGAATTTCCATCGACGGTTCATACCTGGCTTCAGTCACATCGCATGGACTTTGAATCAGTTGACTAAGGGAAATGAGAAAATTGTCTTCAAATGGACATCGAAACAACAACAAGCTTTAAGACAACTCAAAAACAAGCTTTGTACTGAACTAGTACTTGTGTTACCTTATTTGCATCAGCCTTTTGAGATTGAGACAAACATATTAGACTATGATCCCAATGCAATGATCACTTAGTCAGGTCACCCAGTCGTGTTTCATTCCAAAACTTTCAACAACATTGTTAGAAGGTATTCGACGTATGAAAAAGAATTGTATGCCATTATGCAAGCTCTTAAACAATGGGGACACTAGATTCTTGGCAAGGAAACAATCATCCTCACTGAACATAAACCTTTGCAGTTTGCTCCATCCCAATCAGAACTAATTAAGTAGATTAATTACCTGCAGCAATTTCAGTTGGTAATTAAGTAATAGAAAGGAAAATCCAATGCCGCAGCCAATTGTCTCAGCTGACCACCCATTACTCTATTATCTAGAGTGATGAGTATGCAGGGTTACGACGCCACTACTTGGACACAATTGTATTCGGTAGATTGCGACTTCTCCACAATTTATCGACAGCTTCAAACCGACACGTTGTCTACTATAGACTACTTCCTGAAGGACACCTTGCTATACAATCTTGGGCAACTTTTTGTATCAACCGGTGATCATCGACAAAAACTCATTTGGGATGCGCACTACAGCAAGAATGCAAGACATTTTGGAGTAGCAAAAACACTTGTTATCCTCCAAAAGTATTTTTACTGGCCTTCACTTAAATCTGACGTCAACAAGTATATTCGACTGTGATTAGTTTGTGCCATTTCTAAACTACCAAATCGATGATAATTACTGTATGCACCCCTTCAAGTTCCTAGTCGACAATGGGAATCTATTTCTATGGACTAGTTTATGGCATATCCTACTACCAAACATCAACATGACATGATCTTAGTAGTAGTCGACATATTTTCCAAGATGGCTATCCTTATACCATGCAAGAAGACTACAATAGCACAACAGAGTGCTCAGCTCTTCTTTGAACATGTGTGGAAACATTATGGCCTCCCAACGATCATTATTTTCGACATATATGCTATATTTGTCAACACCTTTTGGAAAACTCTTTGGAAACAGCTCGATACGAGACTTTGATTTTCAACATCCTTCCATCCTCAGATAGACGGACAGATGAAAATTGTAAATCGCTTGGTAGTACAACTGCTTCGCATATACAGCCATAAGCATTGTTGAACATGAGATGAGAGCCTTCCATACATATATCACAACTACAATCATGCTCAAAACAATTCTATGGGAATGAGTCCATTTGAGATATGTTATGGATTTCAACTCTCGGCGCATATTGACTTGATCAATTCCTCGACACAGTTGAATGACACCGAATTCAAAGGACGAGAAGTTGAGAAAGCATTAAAGTTCTAAGATCAAATATACAACATCCAGAAGCAAGCATAAGAAATGTTGCAACGAGCTAATGAAAAATCTAAGGCCCGACATGACAAGCATCATATCCTCACTCATTCCAAATTGGGAATCAGGTTTGGTTACATCTAAAGAAGGAGTGCTTCACTGGTTCAAACAAAAAGTTGAAACCTTTGCAATCATAGTCCATACAATATCCCTAAGCATATTGGCGAAAACACTTTTCAGCTCAATATTCCTACATGTCTTGGACTACATCCAATTTTCAATGTAGATCTACTTCGACCATACCATGCACCATGATTGGAACAGAACGAATTGTAGATAGCAGAACCCGAAGTCATCCATCCAGATGTTCAAGAACCTCTTCTTTGCGACACCATTGTGGGATGATGCATATGCCATACAAGGACGAACTCTATTCCCTTGTTTCAAGTGGCTAAAGCTAGACAGCTCCTCGTGCAAGGAAAATGGTACTTTGCTACACAATAAGTTTCGTCACCTGAACGAATACACAATGGATACCATTATTTATTAAGGAAGGAGGAACGATTCAACCAGCAGTTGGCATGTTTTCAAACTTCAACAAAGTCTAGCACTTTGACTACTTCAACTGCTTCGACAAGTTCAACATCGACTTCGACAAGTCCGAACCTTGACAGGTTTCACACTCGACATACAACATATTGAAATTCCTTGTCGGAACCTATCAAACATTGACATATTGACTCACTGTCGTATGCGACGGTTGAACTTTCGAACCGTTATAACTTCTTGTAACTGAATTTAATGGGTAGTCACCCAAGTGTCTCAACATTCTATATAAACATGTACATTATTGTAACAATCAACCAACCTTCATAGAGAAGAAGTAATAGTAGAAATTGGTTTGAATTCTTGCATATTGTCTATGCGCATACTTTGTGTCGATATAGTGTATTTCTTGCTTTCCTTGTTCTTTTTCTAAGCTTCCGCCATAACAGTGCTCGACTCATTTAGTCGACTGTTGTCCCTAGCATGCACCTAGGCACGACCTGGATTAGTTTCTTTCCTCAGTTGTAGCAAAATGAAGTTGCAAGGCACTCAAAATAAGTTACAATGCACTATCAAGCTTAACATCCTTTAACAAAGCAAAAACATTAACTAAAACTCTATCTAGATTTTGGCTCAAATCTTGTGGATGTACCTTTAAGGTACATAAATCCTTCCCCTTTGTCAACAAAAGGCTTGCATTTTTACCCATGGTTTCGATGAGTTTTTATGAGAAGCCTCCTACCAATTCCCCCCTGGACCTTGATGTCTTTAACTAGGATTTCACTGCTACCAATCCCCCTTAATCCCCCTTAGACCTTGGTATCTCTTTAACTAGGATTTCACTACGAGGGTAACTTTTGAAAATTTAATCCTTCCAAAAGTGTATCATCATAGTAATCTACCAATTGTCGATTGTCTTCCATTCACTAAAATTGACATCCTAAGCCTAAAACGTTACCCTCAAGATAACCTAAGAGCAAAGGTAAGCTCCATCATCACTACCCTATGATTCTTGAGTCAAATCCTAGTGACCATTTTTTTAAGACAAGATCCACTATTACATATTGAAATAAATGTAATATAATATTATAAACCAAGTTTATTGAACTTACAATAAAACGTTGAATTTATAAATATTAAAAATGTTTTAAATGATTTGACTTTATATAGTAAAGTTCACCTCCAACATCGTGTCGTCGGACATGTCCTCGTATTGATTCTAATTAATAACTAGCAATTGTACCTATGGGTGCAATAAAAGAATGTTGTGTTGCAAGCTAAGCAAGGACATGTGGACATATACAACAAGAAAGACAATTTGAAGTTTTGATACAATATTTTAAAGATAATGACATGGCAGTGATGTGTAGGTACACATGGCAGTGATGTGTTGGTACACGTGGTAGTGATGTGTTGGAAAGAGTCAACCCTTCAACAAGTTGATTTTGAAAGCGGGTTTTGTTTGTTTTTAAAAATAAAGTCAAGTAAAATCGTGAAAAGACTTGTTGGGGTTAAAAGTTTCTGAGTAAATAAAATACATAATGTTTTTTAATTGCAACGTTTACTGATCTGATATCAAAGGATCACGAAAGCATGCATGATGCATGTCCTTTAACTTGTTGACACCTTTCATGTTATTATTTTGCAAAAACACCTAGCACAATGCACACTTGCTCAACAACTTTGGGCATACTCATTATGTAAATCAACTCAACCATCACATTGTCTCATCTAACTAAACAAAAATCCCTTGTCACAACATTAATTCTTAACATATCGCTTCGGGGTAAAACAATACATCTCACGTTAAATGCAGGGTATTGTATTGTCCTCGCGGCTTAAGTAGATGTCTATGGCCTTATCCACTAACCGAGTAACACGTCTCTTGGTTCCCCCGCATGAAGCCTATTATGCTACTCGATTTGAATTATTTTCTATTTAATTGAAGTCATCTTCTTACCATGTAAGCAATTTAATCTAACTATACAATTGAACTCTATATAGCTTATTATAAAAATCCAATATTAAGGTTAAGTAATCAATTAATTAAAATTATATTAATCAAGGTTTAAATATTAATCAAATTAATCAAGTTTTAAATATTAATTAAATTAATTTTAATATTAAAATCTTTGTTTATATTAATGTAACATAAAATTTATCTATTCCTAAATCAAACATAATATTTAAAATAGAGTTTAGTTTTAAATAAAATTGTTTCCATTAAATGATATATTTTTTGTTTGTGCCTGGATGCGAGTGATAACTCCGACAACATCGGTCCCTCTTTTCGACCACCGCAAAGAGCATGTGTCGCTCCTTTGGAAACCCATCGAGACAGTGCATCTCTTTAGCATATGCAAGGATCTCTACGTGTGGGAGAAGCTTCCTCTGTCACTTCGGCTCATGCGACCCGGGCTGGCGAAGGTCCGTCCTCCTAGGTGCATTCATGGCTCTGCAATGCTCGTTAATGTTTGCAGGTACTTGGAATGACATGCGTCTTATTCAGAACGATGTTGAGTTTAATGCCTTGGCCAGAAGCATTGTTGGGTTTGCAGTGCGATGGGAGGTTTGCAGAGTATTTGTTTCAGTGTCGTCTAAGTTCAGTACATGAAAGAACGCTCCTCTGCGTATTGGTTTCAAGCTCAGGTTGGTAGCCATGTCCCGAAAGAGAGGAACTCCTAGATGAGCTAGCTCCCGGAAGGGCAAATACCCGAGGGGTTACAGTGCTCAGATCCTGGCAGACTATGAACCTAACATCTCTCCGCACGTCCGTGTTTTGGTGGAATCCTGGGAAAATCAGGTCCTCAACCACAAGCTCTCGATGGGTGAGGACGGCAGTCAAATTAACCACTATTGGATGCTAAAGAACATGCTCTGCAACCTGGCAGAGGACATGCTTAGCAATTGGTCTGAGGCTCAGATAGTTGTTCACTCCATGAAAGCTAAAATGGCAGTGATTGACGCCCAGCTTACCGTCATGGACAACTCCTTTGCATGGAAAGGCATGGCCATCATCTCTAGTCTGAATGTGCGCAAAGCTAGCAGGTGTTCTTAGGGTGGTGGTGCTAGTTGTAGTGAATTTGGTGGTCAGGCTCTCACTAGTCTCGGTGGCAGTGGCATCCCAACTGGCTGCTCTACGAAATCTCCCCGTGTCAAACCTTTTCCAGTTCCCTCTACCGTGGAGCCTCTCCTCAAGCATCTGAAGGATTCGTCATCCCAGCAATCTGAGCAGTAGCCGCATTCTCTTTCTTCGGCACCGAATGCCGCCACCACCTCCCCTACTCTGTCGCAGGAAGAATGATGGGCCTGCCCCATCACTGAAGAAACCCCTCCAATTTAAATGATCGTTTCAACCAGGTTTTTTTGTCAAGTCTCTAGTGGTTTTTGGTTAGGTTTAAGAATTTCTCATGACACTGCCTGTTTTTACTTCTATTTGGAAAATCTTCGGCTTCGCTCATATATAGGAGCTAGTTGTTTTTATTATGGATGACTGTAACTAAGGTTAGTATTTTTTGAGAGGCTCTGGAAGGGGTTTTTCCTCCTTCAACCTTAAGTAGCCAAGTTAACTTTCTGTAATTTTTTTGCCTCTGCAATATAATATATATGTGCAGCTTACAATATATATATATTGTTTGTTTGTTTGTTTGTTTTATATAACAACAAAATTTAAAATGTTATCCCATCAAAATCAAAACTATCAATAGAATAAGATTTAAATTATTAAATTCAAAAATATATATCAAATGCGTTTAATTAATTTTCCAAACTCTTAACTTAATTGTATAAATTTACCTTTAACATGGGCTAAATCCTAATGGAGGAAGGGCACATGCATGAAGGAAATGTGGCCAATATCAAATAAACAAAAAGGGATCAAATAAACAAACAACAAAAAAGGGATCAAACCACGCCTCAATACCAAATAAACAAAAAGGGATCAAACCACGCCTCAATACCAAATAAACAAAAAGGGATCAAACCCTACCTTCCAACATTTCTTTCATCAAAATTTGGACGAGCTTATCTCTTAAATAGATGAGCTGAGCTAGATAACTACATCGCTCCATCCTTGGCTCATTTTCACCAGTAGACAGCTCCGCTTAGGCCTAAGACCTCATAGTAAGGAGGTTTGCTCTGCTTCTTATTCTGGCTAAGATTTCCATCAGTTTTGTTATATATATTTTGTGATTCTCATTTGCAATTTTTATTTTTTGCTCATCTTCATCTCTGACTGAGCTCTGCAGCCAATTGCAACAGCTCTTGCCTCTAAGGAATTCACTTGAACGCCCTTACTCGTTATTTTTTTTTTTTACTTGTTTATGTAGGCTTCCTCTAGGGTGGCTCACAGCAGTTCTCTGCTTTGCTGGGCGTTTTAAGTTTTTGTTTGTTTGTTTTTGTTTTAGATGGTGCAGCGGCACTCAGCTCGCATCACTTGTTCCTCCGCATTATGTGGTGGGAATTGTTTTCTCATAGAGGTGTTCGGATACTAGTGCTTGTCTTCCACCTGTTGCTTTTCTTTATTATACTTTGACAACCAAAGTATCCAAACAAGCACAAAATAACTTTTGGAAAATCTCTGTTGTCAGTACAATTTGGAAATTACTGGGTTAGGTTCAAGTTGCTTAAAACATAGAAATCCATAACATTTGGCAGTCCTTGGGCTAGGCGCTTCTTATATAGAAAGAAAGAAGAAATCCATAACATTTGGCAGTCCTTGGGCTTAGCGTCTGTTATATAGAAAGAAGGAAGAAATCCATAACATTTTGTAGTCCCTGGGCTAGGCGTCTGTTATGAAGAAATCCAAAACATTTGACAGTCCCTGGGCTAGGCCTTTGTGATAGAAGAAATCCATAACATTTCGCAGTCCTAGGGCTAGACGTCTGTGATTCAATATCAGTTTGATTTCGAAGTTTAGAATGTGTTGGTTTTACCTTAACCAGCGAAAAAACTCATGCAAATTGTACCCATGGAGTCTATTTTACTAATGGGTAGGCTATTCCATCATTTTGCAGAGCTTAGCACACCATGAATACGCTTTCTCTGAGGCGATTTGCAATTTTCTCATCAACTTTGTGTAGTTACATCAATTCACATAGCTATTCCATCATTTTGCATAGCTTAGCATACCATGAATACGCTTTCTCTGAGGCGATTTGCAATTTTCTCGTCAATGTTTGCACTTTCACCTGCTAGAGATTATTACTACAACAACAGACGTTCTATGGGGATTACAGGCATCCAAGTTTGACACAGAGGGAAGGCATAGCTGCAGTAATGCAGTCAGCAGCCGACATGAACCAGAGGGATGGCCTCGTCGACTGTCTGGCGGGAGACACCATTGTGGGCAAGCAAGGTGTCACCGTCGCCAAGGCTCAGATGTTGGGTATGAATGTCACCACCGTGTAGGTAGCCCGACATGGCATTCACTCTTGGTAAACGATCGAAATTAATCAACTATGAGGTTCATATTGAATTGGATGAATAGTATTCATACTTGTAATCTATTAATATTTTCGAGTTAGGCAGGGAAATTACAGAACAATATTATGTCTATCTCTTCTCTACGTAGTGGGGAACTTGGTCATGTCTATGGCTGCGATACCAGATCCCACTCCTGCAACTCCAAAAGATTCGAGTTATACGATGTGGAGCGCTGCCACGAGTCTGGTATTCATGGTTGTTGGCATGGGAGACATTAAACCCTATGCAACAACGTTTGGAGCAGATCAGATAGAATTCTCTATCTCTGATGGCCACACCAAAGAAAGGCTTTGGGTCACATTTTTCTCTTTGTTTTACTTTGCAATAGGAGTGGGGGCCTTCCTCTCAATGCTCCTTTCACCATTGTTGAGGGCCAATGTCTCGTATGCAGCGGCCTTTGGAATGCCTTCCCTTCTCATGGTTTTTTCTATAATCATATTCTGGGCTGGCCAGGGATCCTTTGTTGACAGGCAAGTTGTTGGAAGTGTTTTTTCTACTATGGTTAAAGTCATATTTAATGTTGTAAGGTTGAGGAAGAACAAATCAAGTTCTATAAATTATGAACAAGTTAGTTGTAGTGCAGAATCGAGCAGTACTGCTCATTGGCTTGACACTGCTAAGTTAAGATGCGACGTAGGAGATGTTGAGGATGTAAAGGCTCTGATGAGAGTATGTGTTTTCCTCCTTCCTGCTCCTCTATATTGGTGCCTATATAATCAAAAGGCCTCTACTTAGGTATTTCAAGCTAGCCAAATGGAAGGGCATGTGTCCTATCTGGGAAATATTGTCATAAGGCCCGATCAGATGCAGGTGATTATTCATCTATTCATCTATTCATATAATTTAAATTTCTCCAGGTATTTAAATTTAATGTAATTTGTAGGTATTTAAGCTAGTTGCATGTTTTATTAAAAATATTCATATTACTTATATTACTTAACATGCTCGGCTAAAGATTTAAAGATTTAACGAGTAAAGTAAATATTGCATCCAAAATCCAAACTTGTGCACTGCATAATGTGGTGTTGTGGGGCTATGTGACTGATGCGCTACTGAAATCCAAACCTCTGTGACTAGGGCTGTGAGAGTGTTCTGCTACTGTAAACGGAACGGAACTACGATGAACATTCAAGGGAGCAACGATGGATGAACAGAAAATTGATAGTGCTGTGCAACTTTGAATAGTGTTGTCCAACTTCGAGGAATACGAATTGAATTCGCCCAGAGATAGATGGAGGCAGGCATCACCACCTAAGAGTGTCGGCAGGGCAAGGATTGATGTGCATTTAAGAGAGCAGGTGCCAGATTAAATGGCCATCCTTTCAATTGACAGAAATGCTAGGCAGCAAATCAAGATCAACGATGCAGATTACCCCAATCGTCGGACGAAAGCATCCTACGAAACATAAATGTCAAGCAGTAGATCAAGATCAATGAGGCAGCAGATCAAGATCAACGAGGCAGATTACCCGAGTTGTCGGACAAAAGCATCCTACGAATGAAAATAAATAATAATAATAAAACATTAAATTCGAGGAGTAGACTCCCACTTATTGAAACGCCTTGCCACGTAACTAGCATTATTTTATTCAATGTCAAATAACATTTACATAAAGTGATCCCGAATTCAAGGAATAATTTATGCATGTACGTTACCTTGCATCAGCATTTTCATACCTATTCCGCTTGCGTCTCACCCATAGGCTATCAGCCCACCGATTCCCATCGACCGACTTCCCGTTGTGTAATGCGAAAACCAGCAGACACGTTTCCATTCGCCGCACACAGAACAAATCACAACAGAGACAAAAGTCGCCCTTTCTCTGTGGAGCCGCCTATAAATCACACAGAAAATTATCTACAGGGTCGATAAACCCGAGGAGTTTGCTAGTACAAACAGCGTTTCAGTAGCAATATCAAAGGATTTTGGTAGTCAGTGGGCATTATATATATATATTATTTCTGTTTACAGTAGAGAAAAAAGAAGAGAATGTCTATAGTGGCAATACTGTGGTGCGAGGATTCAAAGAAGCTGCGTGATCGCAGCCCACAAAAGGAGCAACGAGTTTCGAGTAGCGTGGCTCATTCCACCATCATCGCGGAGTCCTCATCCCAACATCCGCTGGCCTTCACAACTCAACTGTTGGAGTTATTGAGAGGAAATGATAATAAAAAAGGCGTTGCTGCTAATTTCGAAAGATGGTTGTCTGTTTCATGGCCCTCTTCTTCGGCCATCAATGAGATGATGGACTGTTACTGTCCTTGATGAGATGATGGACTGTCTCTCTCTATGTCATGTTTTTTAATAATCTGGGTGTCGATAACTGTAATACATATATGCTTGATATGTCAATGGAAAGCGAAGAGCTAAGCCACGAGCCTTGTATAGAATCTCATGATTTTCATGACTTTTTAATTTTGTTTCAATTCATTTATAATTTTGTATACTGCAAATTAATAATGAAATAGTCTCAAATAATGATTCGAATCAAATAATGATTCGAATCAAATAATAATGAAATAGTCTCAAAGAAGCAGAGTCTAATCAAACACAGAGGTATCAAATAATAATGAAATAGTCTCAAAGAAGCAGAGTCTAATCAAACACAGAGGTCACGATCTGATATCGGGAGGGTTTTCTGGAAGATATGGAATACTAATAGGGACAAATTCGTTTAGAAAGGGAAGAATCTGTAGAATGGGCTATATTTGTTTTGCCCTAGGAGACCATTTCACCTTCTGGCTCGATTTCAAGACAGGGATAAGGTAAATGATCGTGGTTGCTTCGTGTTCATATACGTAGAGGTTTGGAATGTAAATTAACTCTGTGACATAAACAGAGATTACCAGAGAAATCTGCGAGGAAACAACTCATTGTAAAAGAAGAAACCTATGGGGAAGATAAGAACAATGGATAAATATGAGATTGTAGAGATAAAACCCTTCAAAAGTTAGCATCACTTGGAGTAATGAGACTAAAGGCTGGTGTAATTCCCACTAAGGATAAAAATTGGGGCATGGTCCAATAAAAAAAGAAGAGCATTATAGCAAAAAATGAACCAATTGCAACAAAATCCTAAATTTGAAACCTAAATTCAGCCCCAAAAATAAAAATACCTAAAGTTGGGATAGGAAATTATTATAGTGAATATCATTGGGACCAGGTGTCTCATTTTACAATAAGAAGCTATGAGGCAGTGGCTCATTATGTAAGAATAAACATACAATGTAGAGGAGAATAGTAGATGGACATGAGACTGCAAAGTTGAAATCCTTCGAAAATTATAATTTGGCTATTCAATCCACCAAATTTACCATTCAATTCGCTTTGTTATTGTTAACTGATGACATTACAACCCAAGGAAGAATGTTGTAACAGTCAAAATCTGTTTAGTAGAACTTCTAGAACTTTCAGTTTCAAAAATACAAGTAATCCATGAATATATATAAAAGTTGATAAAAATAAGATATGATATTTTACAAGATAGACTTGACCATATATACAATTATTTAAAGGGTGTCTAATTGTTATTATATAATATTATGTTATATTTTTTTATATAACAAAGGCATCCTAGAAATAAACATGGATGCTCTTTGACGCAATATCTATAAGCTCTCAAAAATGAATCCTAATGAACACATGACCGTCTCATACAAAGTCTATGAGAACAATGACATAATCATCATGGCAAACAACATGGACTTGTTAGATGTTTTCCATCAAGGCTTAAAACCTGTATAATCAAATTGAGAGAGACCTTCCACCCCAACAAGACAAATGAATGAAGGGATCAAGTAACAACCATACATAGTCATAATGCCCACTGTAGGGAATCCATGTGAAGAGTTGTCACCTTGAATTTTGTTGCAGGTAAGTCACCTCTATCTAAGTATGATTTCTCTGTTATAGGTAAGTCACCTCTAGAGAACTAAAAAAAATTGTAAATCGAAGTACAATAGCTTCTCTATCAACATAATAAGATTGCAGAGGTAGCTTGAAATACTCTTCAGCTCTGTTCATCATAAAAAAGAAAAAAGAAATTTGCTTTCAAAATTTCAAAGTGAAAAAGTTCAATTTCAATATTTTCTTTACCCTTGAAATGAATTTGAAAGGTATTTCAAAATTTTCATGAGTATTTCAAAGTGGAAAACTTCAATTTCTCTATCGTTCAATGTATAGGGCTAGTAAAGAAAAATTCTCAATTTGGTGGCCTATTTAACAAATCTAATATATTGATCTTTATAGTTCTGAGTTGGATTAGTAAGTTGGCTTAACATTTCAACAAACAAGTTAGTAAGTTCTATTAACTACCTCAAAGTTACACTTGGTGGATTTGGTTATGAGTATTTTTTCTCCTCTCAAGAATTCAAGGGATCATTGCAATACTATTTGGAGACACCCTAAGGGAGTGGACCTGAACTATCTTTCAAAGTGGTGGATTACTATATAGCCTTCTATTTTAAGAGTCCATGTTGATGAACCACTAATGAAAAATACGACCTCACTAAAACAAATCTTGAAAGAAAGTCTAAATTTAATGCATGGGAGCAATTATTACCCTTTGTAAATTGCAACCTCTAAGGAAGTTGAGCTTTATACTAGTGATGGAAATATAGAGCTTCATACTAGTGATGGAAATTTATATTTAATTGCTTATTGCTACCTCCAAGGACAACATAGTGTACAAGGGAGAACAAACTTGAGAGCTACTTACCTTTGAAGAGAAACTAAATATTTTTTTTGTTTCTCTTTCACTTTAATAAAGAACATTTGGAGAACAAACGTGCTACCTGAAAACAACATATTGTGTACAAGGGAGAACAAACTTGAGAGCTACTTACCTTTGAAGAAAAACTAAATATTTTTTTGCTTCTCTTTCACTTTAATAAAGAACATTTGGTTAGGACTGAAATGTCCTCCGTTATTTGTTGTTTTTTTTCAGTTTCAAAATTCTTGTGCACCTCTTCAGACAATTACTACTAGGTTGATAAATTTAATTTGCAAAATTTTAAAAGTGGAAGTCCTTGCTGATTAATAATTATGAAATCTATCTTCCAATGTGCTGCCATAGATTGCCCCGCCACTGTAATAAACTTGCACCGCTGAGCAACTTTACAAATGTACGAAGGACTGCTGAGCATCACTTTTTGGGTTTTAGTGGGCCTCTATAAGTCAGTTTCTGGTTTGTTTTATGGGACTTTATAAAGATGAGTCAAAATGGAAGAAATTAATATCAGTTATGTTTTTATATTTTACTTCTAATTGACAAGTGTTAATATTAAACAACTAACAAATACCAAAAACTTTAAAATAAAAAACAACTTCTGTACATCTTAAAAAAAATGTGCATTCAGTCATGCTAAATGTGATTGGTGGGCTGAATGTGTTATGGCAGGGAAAGTGGAATCCAAATATGGAGTAGTCTAAGGCTTCGACGATTTCTCTCGGAGTTATACTTCTCTGTTAACCAGCGTCGTTAACGCTGGGGCCCTCCGGTGGGATGCATCCGGGTCTTGAGGGAGCCTCGTTCACCGGGTCTCAACAGGCCCCAGCTCCCTTTCCCTATGCGCTGTGAACTTCACTACCTCAGAAAACCCTGTTGCATCGAACTCCACTCTGTCGGAGCTGCTGCAGCAGCATCCCCGTCGCTCAAACCGTGCAACCACCCAGGCCTAAATGCTCTACGAAGGTACGATTCTACAGAAACCGAAGACACAAGATTGTTATTAAGAAGGGCAAGGCAGGTCCCTTCTTTGGTGATTTGTCCAACAATCCTCATGCCAAATACATCAAATTTATCCTTCTCCTTCTGCTGTTGTTTCCTCTTTCGCTTCCTGTCTTACTGGTTCTTATCTTCATAAACACCGAGTCTTCGTCCTTTGGAATGAGCTAGAACTCCAGAAACAACCTTCCCAAAGCTAAGGCCTTCTTCATACGAATATCCCTGCCTTTCTACTACCACTGCCACCCACAGTGTGAGCACAGGTGCTTTGCTTATCTCTATTCTCTCAACCTTTCTTCTTCCTTGGGTATAATGGGATCACTCACGCTCTCATTTTCGACTTCTTTCTCTGCATTTTCATGACTTTTGTTTTCCGTCCTTGGCCATTGCCCGCCATTGTGGTAGGAAACAAGAAGAAAGAGACTTTTGGTCTTCACCGCTTCAAATTAATACCCACAAATTTCAAATTTGGGATGAGTACGAGCACAGAGAATATATGTAGAAGTTGGACGAACATGGAAGAATTGTTTATACCCTCTTCAAATTTTTTGAGGTTCTATTTACAAAATAGTCGAGGCAGAGTCTCTGTCTAAGATGTTTGAATCTTTTCTATAAAAAAAATTCTACACAATTTAAATAATTTTAAAAGAGAAAATGAGGCAGAATCAAAATCATTACCTATCCACTTATCAAACTCCAGGAATCAATGATAATGAAGCCACAAAAGCTCATTTCTGAGATTATGGTAGACAACGACCATGGAATGCGAATGTTCATGAGAAACCTGTAATTTGACAAATTTCTGATTTAATTAATTCTGAACAAAAGCTTAGTTATCTAATTTGATATTATATTAATCACCTAGAAACCATATTTTATACTTTAGATAACTTAAAACACCCCATGTCATTGGAAAACACCAAAATGAAAACAGAGGATTTAAGCGAGTTGAAATTTGGCTCTATTCCCTACAAGTTATTTCTACTCACTTTCGTTTTGCAAGCATGAATATCGTGTTGATGGTGAAAAGTTTGGAACCATTAATGTAAGCTTTATTGTAAGTTTTATGGAGGAAGATGCCTAAGGGAATGACCAATTCTCACATTCTCACTGATATTAAAAACTTCAAAAGTATTGGATGGCTGGATTTCAACATCATGGTCAAGAGTAAGCGTTCAAATTGCAGTTTACAAGGAGTTATCAAATTGAATTTCAAAGTGAATTGTATATGCATAATACTTGGACTTTGCAGATGCTTGTCAATTTTAGAATCAAATGGAATTGGAAGGTGAAAGACCCATGTTTAACAAAAGGTAAGTTGGGGTTAACTGGAAATCAATTTCCAAAATTGAGAACAAAAGGCTAGTGATTACTTATTAAACAAAACTCACTTCCCAAAAGCATATAAAATTCCAAGGTTTGGAGACCATGAGAGGCCATAAGTGTTTTCAATATGTTGTTTTGGAAGATGAATTAATTTTCTCAATACTGCCATTGTGTGGGACTCTTTCATAATCCCTAAGGATTAAGGAAGGCTACCATATATAAAAACAGTTTCAAGTTATAACACCTATGATATAGAAAAGATGTAAAAATCTCAAAGAATTGAAAGAAGGTTACAATATATAAAAATAGTTTCAAGTTCTAACATGCATGATATAGAAAAGATATAAAAGATTTGCGCTGAACAATCCACTTATCTAGTTATACAATTTGGGAAAACAGTTTCAAGTTCTAACATCCACGATATAGAAAAGATGTAAAAGAGTTATGTTGAACAATCCACTTATCTAGTTATACAATTTGGGAAACATATAAAGTTGGTCCAATAATCTCTACTATAAACAACATCACCATTTTCTTGTGAAGGAGTGTAAAAATCAGGGACAGCTAGAGCCTAGTGTAGAAATCCGGGACAACTACAGCCTACAACCAAGGTTTATTATGGGTGTTTGCCTTGTCTTTTAATTGCAATAGGTTGTCAAATGCATAAGAAGTTTCCAATTTATTTTCACAACATTTAAAAAGCTCAGTAAATGCTCAACAATTTTGAAAAGCATTTGTGAGGTAGTATTGAAATTGCTTTAATCTATGCTGGATTTTTATTGCTACCCGCCATTTTTATCAAAGACAATTGACAATCGGTATTTGCATAACTGCCATTTTTATCAAACACAATTGACAATTAGTATTTGTATTATGCAAATATTAGGGGTTCAATTGGTTTGGTTTGTTCAAAAAGAAATACAAAAAAGAAATATTACTGTATTCTTAATACAATAATAATTGTATAAATTGTTGTAGATTCACATCTATGCAAAGTAAATTAAATTAAAAAGGTCTGCAGACTTTTTTTAATGAAGTTTTGATTAAATTTCTTAAAACAACTCGGTTAGATATTTTAAGAAATCACCAAAAACCTGAAATTTTAGTCAAATTTATGACTTCAACTTCAACAGATAT
Source organism: Pseudotsuga menziesii (assembly GCA_001517045.1). Lineage (NCBI taxonomy): Eukaryota > Viridiplantae > Streptophyta > Pinopsida > Pinales > Pinaceae > Pseudotsuga > Pseudotsuga menziesii. The sequence goes on from LPNX011192122.1 coordinate 138,781, forward strand.
CTTTGCAATGTAAATGAAAATAAAAAAGAATTGCAGAAATTTTTTGAATGAAGTTAAAATGTAGCATTTTAAAGCAAATCATTTTTACTTAAAGAAATGACCAAAGTAATGCTGAAATTTTAAATTAAAATAAAAGGATTTGCAAAATTTTTTTAATAAAGTTCAAATGTAACATTCTAAAGTAAATCATTATTTACTTCTGAAATTTTAGTCAAATTTCAACTTTAACAAATCTCTTTGACAAAATACTTTGTAATATCTTAATTTTATTGTTAATTTAACAGTATCTATACTGGGCCTGAAGATTACAATAAGCCACTCACTCTTCTTTTGGCTACAGTTAAAGATTAACCAGGTTTAGATTCCATTCTGCATCCTATCCATATGAGGGTGGTTCAAAATTTTTGCGGAAACATGTAGAAAAGATTTATTCTCCTCGCCACTTTATTGGGATATTCAATCATTCTTCCTTGAGAAAAAGAATGTAATGATAATGGCCATTGGTTATATTTTTTCACTCTCCAACATGATTTGAAACAGCATAAAGATGGTCCAGTGAAATGTTACAGAATGGCCTACTATATGACATTTTGTACATAATTTAACTTTACTTCATTTATATTCTGGTAAAAATCAGAATCGTATGTGCTCCAAAAACCCAGGTTTGAAATCTACAAGCACAAAAAGCATTGTAAAAGCATGAGCAATGGCCTCCCATATGACATTCTGTACATAATTTAACTTTACTTCATTTATATTCTGGTAAAAATTAGAATTGTATGTGCCCCAAAAATCCAGGTTTGAAATCTAACTACTTTGCAGCCTATGCAAGACTTCTTGCGACATACTAAGAAATGTATCCTCGTAGCTTCAATGCATCCAGGGCATACACGTGTGAACCTAATAGAAATCTGATTAGCAATTGATACACATTGCCTTCTTCAGCCTGCTATATTAGATAAAATTTTGGTATGAGAAAATTTATAAGTTCGCAGATATTGCAATCCAAAAGAGAATAGGTGTGAATATGATAGGAAGCTGATTATCAATTGAACACATTGGCCTCATCATCCTGCTATATTAGCTACAGTTTTGGTATGAAAACATGTATAAGTTTGCAGACATTGCACTCCAAAACAAAATATAATTCCCCACTAAGATACATTGATTGATGAGAACCTGTTAGCTTCACATTTCTGACACATATACAATTCAACTTTTAAATTTCTTCACTTTATGAGCTCTAGAATCATCACTATTAGAGTCAAGCTCTCCACCTCCTGATTCTTGATCTATAGTAATTGTAGTAGGATTATCATTTGTACAATATTGCAAAACGGAAGTTAGTTTCCTCTTCACTTTACATGAAGTATAATGTTGACTGTTAGATGCTTCCAAAGCATCCTCTCGACTAGCAAGCACCTGCAAAAGAGAACTGTATTGTCACAATTACAGATATTTACAAGGGCAATGTGACAACAGAACAAATTTACCACCCTGAGCATCGAGTGAAATAAAACATTATTGTCACAGTTACAGATATTTAAAAGGGCAATGTGACCACTGAACAAATTTACCACCCTGAGCATTGAGTGAAATAAAACATTGTGTAGATCAACTATGGGAATTGAAATTGGGTTTTCTATTTTAATTTGAGTTGGTGAGGCTCAAGGCTGAAATGTAACTCCACACTTTTAATATGTCTGTGTTCTATTGGTGATGGAGATTCTTACACCACTATGATTGGTATCCTGGGCCGTGCCAGACAATTTGGGGCTGTTAAAAAGTTGCTTGTTGAGATGAGAAAAGATGGGTGTGAACCCAATGTAGTAACACACAACCGTCTGAGTCATTGCTATGGTCATGCTAATTAAATAAGGGATGCTGTTGATGTCTATTTTGAAATGCAAAAAGCAGGGTGCAAACCTGATCGAGTTACTGTATTTTCATTGACAAACATGCCAAAGCTGGATTTCTGGATATGGCCATGCATATTTATGATAAAATGCAAAAGAATGGGCTGTTTCTAGACACTTTCACGTATGGTGTGATCATAAATTTTCTTGGCAAGGCAAGTGATATATCTTCTGCATACAAGATTTTCCGCGAGATGATTGATTATGGTTGCATCCAAACTTGGTTGGTTATAATAAGTGGAATTAGCGAAGTCCCATCTAAGGTCTAAATCATGCACCACTTCATCATGTGGTTTAATGTGGTTGAACTCAAAGACAAGTAGTCGGTCCACCTAGCGATAGAGCTCTACGTTTGAGAGCATTTTGATCGAAGCATCACTAAGGGTCAGAAACTCCATGGGCGTTGTCTACCATAATCTCAGATATGAGATTTTGTGGCTTCATTATCATTGATTCTTGGAGTTTGATAAGTGCATAGGTAATGATTTTGACTCTGCCCCCATTTTTTCTTTTAAAATTATTTAAATTTTGTGTAGAATTGTCTTATAGAAAAGACTGGAACATCTTAGAAACCGACTCTGCCTGGACTATTCTGTAAACAGAACCTCAAAAATTTGGAGAGGGTTTAAACAATTTTTCCATGTTCCTCCAACTTCTACCAATATCCTCTGTGCTCGAACTCATCCCAAATTTAAAATCCGTGGGTATTAATTTGAAGCTGTGAAGACCAAAAGTCTCGTTCTTCTTCTTTTCTACCACAATGGAAGGCAAAGGCCGAGGACGAAAAATGAAAGTCATGGAGAATGCATATAAAGAAGTGGAAAATGAGAGCGTGAGTGAGCCCATTATAACCAAGGAAGAAGAAAAGTTGACAGAATAGAGATAAACAGAGCGCCCGTGCTCACACTGTGGGTGGCGGAGGTAGTAGAAAGGCAGGGAAATTCATATGAAGAAGGCCTTAGCTTTGGCAAGGTTGTTTCTGGACTTCTAGCTCATTTCAAAGGACGGAGACTCAGTGTCTATGAAGATAAGAACCAGCAAGACAGGAAGCGAAAGAGGAAACAACAGCAGAAGGAGAAGGATAAATTTGATGTATTTGGCAGGAGGATTGTTGGACACATCACCAAAGAAGGGACCTGCCTTTCCCTACAGAATAATATGCCTGTATCTCCGGTTTTTGTAGAGTCGTACCTTCGCAGAGCATTTAGGCCTTGGTGGTTGCGCGGTTTGAGCGATGGGGATGTTGCAGCAGCAGCCCCTGCAGAGTGGAGTTGGAGTTGGATACAGCAAGCAGGGTTTTCGAAGGTAGTGTAGTTCACAGCGGCCGGTGAAAGGGAGCTGGGACCCAGTGAGACCTGGTGAATGAGGCTAGCTCGAGACCCTGATACCCAGGTGGACCGTGCTGGAGGGCCCGAGCTTTAACGGCCAACAGAGTAGTCTGCAAAATTGTCGAAGCGTCAGACTACTCCTTGGAATATATATCTATCCACACCTATAATTGGGACATAGAAAACTCTTTTCACCTCCATAAGCAACGGTTAGATCTATATCATACTCTCTTGCAATTTACATAAACACCAAATCAATTTCAATCAAAAGTGAATCAGTTACAACAAAATCCAAAAGTGCAATATCCCATGATTTCTAAACATTATTTGTAATGTTAAATTCTAGAGTCTATGTTTTGAAACATTATCTGTAATGATAAATTCCAAAATGTATGTTTTTATGAGTTTGGTTGTCTGTGGAGTTTCTCCAAACTATCCCTGAAGGACAGTTGTAACCACTACATTTTGCTTTTAATGAAAATCTTATTGAAGGGGACAAGCCACGTTAAAGAGGGGACTATGCGTGCAAGAATGGGAGACGTAGAGCAGTAAACCTGAGGGAAGTACGCCAGGCGCTGAACAAAACCTAGAAAAATCAGGGCGCACTGGTTGATGAGGAATCAATAGTGAATGGACCGTAGCTGCGGAATGAGATCGGACAGACCCTGGAAGATCGGGGAACGCAGTGGTTGATGAGGATTCCTTGGGGAATGGACCGTAGTTGCAAAGTAAGACCTAGGCAACCAAACTATAAGTAAACATATGCAAGGAGGCAAGACGTTGCTGATTATGCTGGGAAGGAATGAACTCTTGCTGTGTGAGCACTCTGTGTTACTTTTAGGCAAGACTTGAGAGAAATACTTGCTGCGTGAGCACACTGTGTTAGTGTTAGGCAAGTGATTTATGCCTCGAAACTTAACTGAGTTTAGATGTCTCTGCTCTTGGCATGCATAGTTTATTTTGGGGGTGATTGAGCGTGATGCAGCCACTGGCTCTCTGTTGGAACCACCTGCAACCACAGCCCACCTGAAACACTAAACAAGAAACGTTACCAGAAAATAGCAGTCATAAGGAGCTGAAAAAAAACAGGGTCCACTTGGAACAGGCCACTCTTCCTTGCATTATGAATCAAATGAGTATTAGAACTCAGACCCTCGTTACAGAAACCATGCCTAACTACAGGACACTCAGGTCCTTTTTATTCCACCTAAAAACCCACGGGCACGCAGGCCCTTTTTTTATTCTTAACTCTGGAGCCAAGCTATTCGCTCAAACTCCTCTCTAATCAAAACAAAAAAACTGAGAAAACTTCGAAACCCAAAAATAATCAATACTCTCTCCACCGTAGACCCCCTTTTTATATCAGCATATGCACGCCAGGTGTCAATCCCGGAGCCCTGGCAACATGCAGATCGGATCCCTCAGATCCCGCGCCAATTAGTCATGCTCCGCATCCTCCTCCTCATCTTTTAAAGTTTCAGAACCTCCTGGTTCTAACTTGTTGGGTGACTTGTCTTCGCTGTGTTTAAACAGTTCTGATTCGGTGATCCAGGAATTGTAAGAATCGGGCAGTCCTTCCCACTTCACTAGGTATAATTTATACGCTTGGGAGCGCGTTCTAGATAGTTTTGTGTCTATGACACGCTCAATTTGCTCACGCTTCTTCTTGGGCAAATGTCTGACCCAATTCTTTGCCTTTTCTTGGGAATCTTCAGCTATCTGTCTTGTGATGGTTCCTTCTCTAGCTTCCGTAGGCAAAGAGTATAGGTCAGCCACATTGAAGACAGGGCTGATGTCTAATTCCTCGGGCAAATCAAGGAGGTAGGCATTGTCATTAATCCTGCTCTTGATTTTACACGGACCGAATTTCCTCGGCTTCAGTTTGTTGTAAGTCCCTCTGGGATATCTTTTCTTGCTCAAGTGTACCATGACCATCTCCCCATCCTGAAAGACTTTTCTTCTCCTATGGCGATCAGCTTCTTCCTTGTATCGACCCGTCATTGATATTAATTTCTGCTCCACTTCTTGATGAATCTCTCGAATATTGTCTATAAAATCCGTAGCCTCTCTGCTAACATTGGGATGTGTAGGCAATTCTGCTAGTTCCACAACCCCTTTAGGATTGGCTCCATAGACAATTTGAAACGCTGATTTACCAGTTGATCTGTTGACGTTGGAATTATAAGCAAATTCTGCTTGCGGTATGACTAGGTCCCATTGGTGAGGGTTGTCACCAATTAAACATCGTAACAGATTCCCCAAACTCCTATTCACTACTTCGGTTTGGCCGTCCGTTTGGGGATGATATGCT